>CM044432.1:19935493-20008443 GCA_024363595.1 Xenopus borealis | reverse complement strand
AGTCAGCTTTTCTGACTAAGAATTGGATTTACTTTGGAGGACCAATTGCGATTGGAAGTTTACCTTTTTTGTTTCCTCCTTGCCTCCAGGACTATGAAGTATGGGTTTCCATATTTTCCCTTTTTATTTTATAAACTGTTTGTAACTGTATTATGGAATGTATGTCTCTTTTTCTAACATAATTTTGTAAATTGCACTGTTATACCTGTTGTAATATTAAATATATAAATTAATAAGTTTGTCTTTGGTGCTCTAAAAGAACCTAGCCTGAAAGAGAGTAACTGTGAGCCTTAACCCTCTGCATGCTGAATGGAAATGCTAGTCTGTCTGTATGCTAGTTAGCCATTTGAGTGATGGTAGGAAGTGTGTGTTTAAATTCCATTAACCCTTCCACTACTAGAGTACCTGGTTTCTCTCAACACCAGTGTGAAGTTGAGAGTGGTGGCAGCAAGTTGTGTGTGTGTTGGCTGGTGTTTGGGGTGATTTTATTCCAGTCTAACCTGTGTGCAAGGTGGGTGAGAGACTGAATGAGTGACCCCTGATAGACTCACCTAGGGGAAAATTTTGTAAATTTGTGTGAATGATTTGAAATTCGATCTAATTGAAAATTTTCCATTTCTCATATTTTCGAATATGCAAATTAGCCCACTTCAACCATCGAATTTGCAAAATTCAATCGAATAGATTGAATAAAGATCTATTCGATCATTCAACCATTCGTTGGTCAAAGTACTTCCCCTTAAAATTTTTATTCAAAGGACTAATTCGCCAGATTAAAGCTACCGAAAGCTACCGAAACCCCCATAGGCTTTTTTTTTTTAAGTTTTATGTTCAAATACAAATCGTACAATCGAATGCTTCGATTGTTCAATTGGTACGATTTTTTTGAACAATCGAACAAAATTTTAAGATTTTTTCATAAAATCGTTTGATCATACGATTTTATCAAAAAATCGAATGGCGACCCTTGATAAATCTGCACCCTAAAATTACGTGTGGTATAAAAACCATAAAAAAATTGGACTTTAGTAAATGACCTCTAAATGTATATTTTCAAACTATTCAGTGATTTCTCACACAAGGTTGCTATTTTGCTATCCAGAAAATTTATTTTATACACATTTATACACGTTTGATACAGTGAAATATTTAAGTCATCACACATTTTTTGAACTCTAACATTGTTGCTTGACAGCTCTGCCTTGCATATTGAGGCACTGCACATTATTTAGTATTTTACACAGAGGATTTTACGTATGTCAGCACTAGTTAGCCATAAAAAAAAAAGAATCCAGTAATGCTGCATCCAAATATGCCTTTATCATAGTCACTGGGGTCCCTTTCTCTGGGAAGGGCTGTCAAAATATGTCTGTTAGAAATAGTATACTGTATATCAAGTGTGTTATCAAAAAGACTGGCAGGACATTCATGTTTTTTAAATGCAGAAACTACAAAAATATAGTTCTTTTGTATAGTGGACATTTGTTCCCAGTTGCAAATTCCAAAATAGTATGAATGTTTATGCAAGCATTATATTGCTAATGTTTATTTTGTTTGGCAACTATTGATTTCTGATGTTTAGAAATGTCCTACTATTGCAATCCAAAATAATTAAAAGATCATTATATTCTGTCAAAACAAAACATACTTACTGTATGCAGATTCAATCATCACTAGATTTTTTTGTATTCTGTTGAACACTCTATCACCTCCATTAAATGCAACCTGTATGACTGAAAGGAAAAAAAATAATTACCACATTTAATTTCATACTTAAGGGGCATATTTACTAAGGGGCACATTTACTAATGGTTGAAATTCGAAGTGAAAAAAACTTATGGGGGGATAATTTTCAATCGAATATGGCCGTTTTCAACTGAAGAAAAATTTGTTCAATTTGATACCAACGATTTTGTGTAAAATCCTTCGAATTCCTAACTCTTAGAAAATTTTCCAGGACAGGTTCTAGGAGGTCCCCCATAGGCTAAAATGGCAATACAGCAGCTTTAAGGTGGCGAATAGTAGCATTAGAAGGATTTTTATAGGGCCAGTACTTCGAATTTCAATTTTTTTTATTCAAATTTTATTTGAAGACACAAAATAATATTTAATTAATGAAAATAAAAATTGAATAATGTACAATACATACAAAATTGAAAGAAAGTCTTGTTATTGTTTTTTTAGATATGTAAATTAAATTATTTAAACCGTAGGAAAAAATATTTAAAGGCAAGTGAAATGACAGAAGATTATTCATTCTCTTACGATTATGTCCAGTATTTTCTTGCTTAAGTAACACTATTTTTGGACTATTTAAGCCCAAAGGGGTTATTGTCCAGCTAATGGCATAGAGCAGTGCTGTCCAACTTCTGTGTTACAGAGGGCTGGAATTTTTCTGGCAACATGGTGGAGGGCCGATGATGGAAGCCCACTCCTTGTTGATCACCCCTGTTTTAAAACCACACCCACCATAAAACCACACCCATATTACTGCAAGACCATATCCACATTAATTGTGGTAGCACACCAAAAACCAAATGGTTGGTGCTTGCTGCAAGGATATCACTTATCACCCATCCATATATCCATATGCCTCCTCCCCTGTGGATAACACAGCACCCCCACCCCAGCACATGATTAAACACCTTAGGGTCTCCTAAGAATTTTCAAATACTAACAACCCCCCAGAACAAATATCAGGATTATTTTCCACAGGCAGCACAGGGCACACACAGGGAACATAGGGAATGCATAGTATGGCACAAACAGACAGAGTACGGTACACACAGGCAGAGTATGGCACACACAGGCAGAGTATGGCACACACAAGCAGAGTATGCACACACAGGCAGAGTATGGCACACACACACACCGGCAGAGTATGGCACACACACACAGGCAAAGTATGGCACAGACAGACAGAGTACGGTACACACAGGCAGAGTATGGCACACACAGGCAGAGTATGCACACACAGGCAGAGTATGACACACACACACACACAGGCAGAGTATGGAACACACACACAGGCAAAGTATGGCACACACAGGCAGAGCATTGCACACACAGACAGCATAGGGTACACTCAGGGAGCATAGGGTGGGCAGAGTATGGCACATGCAGGGAGCATAGGGTGGACAGAGTATGGCACAACTAGGGTGTGTAGAGCAGGCAGAGTATGGCATACTCAGGGAGTATAAGGCAGGCAGAGTATGGAACACCTAGGAAGCTAAGGGTGTCAGGGCGAGGTAAGCGGAAGAGATTTGAAGAAGGATGACCTCTCCTACACCTCCCACTGAGGAGAGCAGGCACTGAGGTTTAAACAGGACTGCACCTAGTGGAGGAGTGGCAGGAGTGCCGGAAATGTCCAAAACGGTAACCAGAATCGTTGAGCTGAAGAGTAATCAAAAACAGGCCGAGGTCAGATAGGGTAGAGAAGACAGCAGTATCCAGAGAACAGGCCGAGTCAGTACACAGAAGAAATTCAATCAGGTAGTATAAGCTTGGTGTCAACACAGGAGCGATGATCACTTCGCAAGGAATTCCAATAATTGGCGTCTATTTAAACCCCTTGTGCATGCGTCGGAATTGGCGCCCGTGAAGCTACGCCTGCAACGTGACCTGCGCGCATATCACTGCCCGCGACGGTACGCCTGCAACGCAAAGTGCCGCGCGCGCCTCGACGCTCACGAGGTAACGCCTGCGAAGTTATGCGTACGCATTGACGCCTGCGGAAAGACGCTCCAGAAGCGACATCTTGCTGAAGGGTATTTAATGTGTGAACAATGCAGGGGATTATAATCTGAATTTGAGGTTTAAACAATGCAGGGACCAGATAATCTCTGTGGTGATACCGTTTAGATTATATACATGGCAAGCAGTCACAGCAGGCAGGCTTTCATGTGGGGGGGGGCGCTAGTTTGACAGCCCTGGATAGAGCATGGGTTATATTTGACTTTTAGGGGATCATTTATCAAAATACAAAAATAACTACTTTTCTTCTGAAAACTACCCTCCTTATTTATCAATACATTTTCCAAAAATTTCCTGTGCAGGAAAAAACAAAAAAAAAACTGAAAATATTTGAATCATACAAACTTTTTCTGATCTAAAAGCCCAAAAACTTAGTTTTTGGGGATTTTTGCCTGAAAACCACAAAATCCTGGATAATTGCTTGAAACCCAGTGCAGATCAGGATATCTTCTGGGATTTCTCCAATTGACTTCTACATGAACTTGGCAGGTCTGAGTTGGAGTACTTTTTTGTTCTGACATTTTAACACCCTCTGGGTTTAGTGAATTCTGAATAATTTGGATTTTATAGTATGAAAAAAGCCACATATTTTTCAAGTTTTTGGCATTCAGACTTTAATAAATAAACCCCTTCTTTAAGATCCTTCTTTAAGTGGAAGAGGTGAATGTTTGGTATAGTGTAAGTACAACTCCCGCATGTTACTGTGCAATAAAAATGCTGAATGTGACCCCTGTGGATGTAGTCAAGGTGACCCCTGTGAATGTAGTCAAGATAATACAACACACCTACAGGCATAAATACAGTACCTCAAAAGTGGAGTAATCAGGGAGGACAAGCTAAACCTGATACCCTATCCAACTGTGGTCCCCTCACTGTAGGCAATCTTATAGCCTAGGGAAGCTACTCCCTGCTACAATACTTGGTGGAGCACAAAGCTGTGATTGATATTTACCCTCACTATCTTACTCTCCTATAGAATACTATGAAATGCAGTAACCTGTCTCTAGCTGGCCTCGTTCACGGGGTCCCTTCTCCCTGGTTTTTCTATAAAGGTACTGATCTCAGTAGGGCAGAGCAGTTTTGCTGGACCTTCGTGTACTCAGGCTCCCTGAAACACATACAGCTGGGGTAGCAACCAGAAGCCAAAGAAAAAGGATCACCCCCTACCATGCACTATGTTAAAGTGTGACAGGAAGTGGTCACAGTAATATGTAAACTAACATCTAGATACCTGGGAATCTGACCGGCAACAAGGGAGATAAAGAAGGGTAGGGATGTAAAGCCATACAAACACTATAGGGCAGATTTACTAAGGGACGAATTTTCGAAGTAAAAATACTTCTCAATTCTACCTTCACAGTTTTTTAAAGGTCCATTTTCGATCGAATAAAAATAATTCAAATAGTTTGACTACATTGTTCGAATCGGCGATTTTTATTTTTTATTTTTTCAAAATCAAAGGATTTTAATTCGATGGTCGAATTATGAAGTATTTTATACTTCGAAATTCAACCTTTAGTAAATCAGCTCCTAAAAGTGCCCCTAAGGGGCGAAGTGAATATTCGAATAAAATTAGAATTTTGAAAATTCTTGAATTTTAGAATTTTTAAAGTAATTTTGGGCTACTTCGACTCTCGAATAGCCCAAAATTAGACTTGAATTGAAAAACTTGACTTATAGCTTATAGCTGCCAAATTGCCATTTTAGCCTATGGGGGACCTCCTAGAATTTGTCCTGAAAATTTTTCTAAGTTCTGAGAAATCAAAGGATTTTGGGGAAAATCGTTGGAATCATTTGAATGCGATCGTTCGATTTGAACTATTTTAATCTGATTGAATAAGGATGTTTTTGATTGAAACATCAAAAATGACCCCCAAAACAAATTCAATGGTCAAATTTTTTAGTTTTTTCACTTCCAAATTCGAACATTAGATAATCTGCCCCTATGACTCCCTACACTCCTGTATGTACTGTATGCTCTGTATGTGACTCATCATTTTGTAATTAGTTAAAGCTCGTGTGATTTATATAGTTAGTATTAGCTAGCTTGTGTGATTTATATAAAACTTGCATGATTAATATTACATACAGAATTCTATCATTGTTATATTTCTATTGACATAATTCGTTTCCTTGAGCAATTCAACATTTTCATTTTATGCTCTGTTTTAGCAACTAATCATGCTGAGGCAAACAATACAATTTCTTTAAAACAGGCTTCATTTTTCTGTTCTGTACTATAAGCAAGTACTATAAGCAAGTGATTTATTATATTCTGTTTTCCCCACTGATCTGTTTATGCAGTATACTAGCCAAGAAGTCAAGAAGTTTGATAACATTTTTATCTTTTTTGAATTTTTCTTCTTTGTTCATGTACGGTATACAACTTAATTTTTTTCGTAGAAGCAAAGGACAGAAATTATTCAATCTTGCATTTGAGAGAGGGTGCATAAAATGTAAAGTTTGGTGATACCTTTTATTTTCTAACTGAATAAGTAGCAATTGCAAGCTTTCGGAGCACATAGGCCCCATTGTCAGGGCAAAATACAAATTACATTATATATATATATAGATATATATATATATATATATATATATATATATATATATACAAATAGATCACTGAAAAAGGGTTTATGTGCAATGAATTAGAAAGTTAAATTTACAGATAGACAGAGATAACTTGTAGAAGGCAATAAAAGTAATTAGGGTGGGTTGTAAATAGTCCAGGGGTCTGGATTCAGTCAGGTCACATGGTATGAACTAGACCAGGGTGGGGTAAGGTTGACAAAAAACATGTTTTCCCATGACAGTTTCCCTTTAAAGTCATATCTGGACATAAAACTCCTGTGTCTGTTCAGGCCACATTCTAGGGAGTTAAACTAAGTTTGAATTCCCACTCCTTCCGCTCCTGTTGTGTCTTGAAGCTACCCTTTAAAACTGTGACCGAATATCTTTAATGCTGTGGGTATTGCTGCAGAAGTGTGCTTCCACTGGGACATCTTGATGTTAAACCTGTGGGAGTTCATCCGCTGGTGCAATGTTTTTCCTGTTTCTACAACATAGAGTCCTGTAGCGAGGCATTTCAAACACATTATTAGGCATACCACATTGTCTGATTTGCAGGTAAATGATCCTTTTATCTTATGTTCCTGTTGACGGTGCGGTATTGGTACCCAGTCTACTGCATGTATGTGTGCACAGGTTTCACACCTTTTCTGCAGGCAAGGAGATGTGCCATTTTCTGCAGGGCCTTGTAGAGAGCTACGTACAATAATTTCTTTTAGATTGGGGGGCTGTCTGTCTATTATATTGTGCAGTCTCTTGTCATTAAGGAGTATTGGCAGTTATTCGTTTGAAACTGAAAAATGTAAATATTTGTAAAGATTTTTTTTAATTCCAGAACTCAAGTATTTTATAGCAAATAATCAATACATCTATTTTATCCTAAATTCAGTGCAATGCATTCACCAAGGGGCACATTTACCAAGAGGAAGATTTACTGAGGGTAAAATTTTCGAAGTTTTTTGAAGGGCTTTTATCAATCGGAAATGGACCTATTTTTGATCGCATAAAAATCGTTCGAATTTGTTCGGATTCAAGGGATTTTTTGCAAAAACCTTCTAATTCCGAGGCCTTAGAAAATTTTTCAGGACAGGTTCTAGGAGGTCCCCATAGACTAAAATTGCAATTTGGCAGCTTTAAGGTGGCGAAGTGTTAAAGTCAAAGGAAAATTAGAATTTCGAAGTACTGTCTCTTTAAAAAAATTGAATTTGACAATTCACCACCTTAAACCTGCCGAATTTCCATTGTAGCCCATGGGGCACCTGCTGGAAGCTTACTGGAAAAAGTGCTGGAAAATCAAATTTTTGTGCGAACAATTAAAATGATTTCAATGTGATCGAAAATGGACCATTAGAATTTTTATTTTTTTTCTATTCAAAATTTGACCAATAGTAAATCTGCCCCTTAAAAAGGTCTGTTTTTTGCTCACATTTTTTAATAAATTTGAAAATCTTTTTAAATATCATAAATAACTAGTGATGGACGAATCTATCCCGTTTCGCTTCGCCAAAACTTCACGAATTTCCAGCGAAGTTCGCAAATTGGAGAAAAAATTCATGAATTTTTTTTTTACGCCAGCGAATTTTCGGCAGGAGAATTTTCTCTGGCGTTTCGCGAATTTATCGCAGGAATTTGCCGCAAATTCGCACCTGGAGATTAAATTCACACATCACTATAATAACTTATATTTGAAGAATACAGTCAGATCCTGTAAAATGCTAACCATGTGGACAGTAAATCACCTTTCCTTTACAATATATTTACCTACTATTGTACCACTTATTCACATTGATAATGCATGTATATGTCAATAGGCACCCCAATGGTACCATTAAGTGCATGGACAAATATAAACATTTACATTTTTCAAATTGTACATTATGGATATGATTATGCATATGAAAACTGTTCACACTACATTTGGATAACATATTGATGAGTTTTTAAATTATTTCATAATGGCTCGGGAAAACTTACAAGCTGTCCTAAAATCCACCATATTATAAAATGCAAAAGTTTCCTGGAATGTTCTGTAGTTAAAGAAAGAAAAGCTTACATTTATGAAACTATAAAAGCTTGATGTTTATTACAGTTTACCGATTGTACAGGATGAGAAAAAAGAAAGCTAATTATACAGAGTATTCTGGATTTAAAGCTAATATGAAAATGATCCAATTAGCTATGTGAGTAAGTTGTTTTCTTTCTCAGGCTATGTTCCTGTACATTTTTCTGTTATGGAAAGTACTGTATATGCCGTATTTAAAATAGCTACAGTTTCTGTCAATAACATTATTATCTCAATTAAAGTGTTTTAAAGAAAACATAACTGCATATTTCTACACCTGAAGAAAGCCATGTACCATTGCTATCAGTGCTGAATTACTGTTTATTTCTCCATAAAATTGCTCTTTTTGTGTTTGCTGAGCTGGTTGTCTGCAAATAACCTGCAATGTTCTTATTAAGAAAAGCTACTGAGTTTTACATTTACTGCAATAAAAAGTGCAAAAATATTACTTTTTTTGTTGAATACGGATTACACTGATTGCTTAGAAAATAGAAATAATGTAGCTACATTCTTTGAGAAATGCAAAGCTAAAGGAGGATACTGTAAAATAAAATAAAATTATGACATCATGATCACTTTCCATTGATACCTTAGCATTTATACCTTAGCATTGCTCTCGAATATGTTATTTTAACAATCTCTCTCGGTATTGCCCAGTTTTAGACAGTGTGCATAGTATTGTGAACCTATTGAATATGTTTAAAATAATACATATTTAAATGTTATGTTTTTTAAAAGTATTTTTTATTTGGTTTTACAGAAGAATACAAAAATTCATTAAGAACTTTACAGTGGTTCATACACAACAAAGTTGCCAACATATGGACAGTAACAAGACTAAATGGTACAGTACTTATGCAGAATAAAAGTTATCACTTGGCAAAAAGAAATATAATAATAGTCTGTATTAAACATTATTCACATGTTGTGTATCAAGGGCAATTCAGTGCCATACATGACATGACATACAGTGCCATGAAGCAGAGTCATGTTAATTCAGACAGGCCACAGATCAAGGCAGCCAGTAAAACAGTGTGGTCACAATTTACAGTAGGTTATGGTTGAGGAAATCAAGAGTCAAGAGAATTTAATTCATGAAGAGTCAACATGAAAAAAAATGAATACAACTAAAATTGAAAACATCACTACAGCACAGTAGTGGTTTAATTAGCCATCATCAAGGCGTTGATTTACATCTACTTATTAATGCTGGAGTGAATGTTCCTTCAAGCAGTGGCACCCCATCAGGTCACTGTCTGAATGAACCAGTACATTTATTTATCCAGTTCTTGTGATAACTGTTTTTTGGCTCATAATACATTATCTAATTCTATGAACATAGGTTAGCAGCTATACAAGCCTGCAGATTACAAATACGATATTTAGAATAAAGATCGGCGCCTGTGGCAACAGAAATTAGAAACTAATATGGTGCAGTATGTTTGGACTTTGCTGTCACCACCCAGTGTCCTTAAATGGATTATAACAAACATGCCCACATATAGCCTTTGGAAGTCCCACAGTATTTCACATTCAGAGTTCTGTATTTATACAATATACGGTCCTTGTGTCTGGTCCCAAAAGAACACCTCCACCTGATGGCTAAAGTGCCTACTTACAGACAAGGTCTTAGTGCAGCGTTTACTCTGGATCCTCCCACTGGCTTCCCCTTCTGACACACAGCAGTCTTATTTTGTAAAAACAAAATCCGGAGATAGTGTAATAACATTTATTTAAAAACAAATACTCTCACATTTTGTTCTTTGGGTTTTAAGTCGCATATAAGTCCAGAACTAGGCAATATGTTGTTTTGAAGAGGTAAATCTGCCAGCTCGTTTGGATCACCTTGTGCTGATGCATTTCGCTAGTTTCCCAGCTTCCTCAGAAGCTTAGTTGCTGTGTGTCGACCATTTCCTTTTAAAACCCTTATCCCTTCAGATGTGTCGGTGCAGGGCTACTCTGGGCCTTGCAGATCCAAGGAGAGTCACTGAGACAATATTACACTATCTTTGTATTTTGTATCTGTGGGCACACTTTTTATAATCCACAATATTTGTTTCTAATTTTTGTTGCCACAGGCACTGATCTTTGTTTTAATTGCATACTTCTCAGACAGTGGAGAGACTGTAAGGAGATCGGCAGGAAATAAGTACCTAATGAACTAACAGTCCTTTTTTTCCCCTTCCCTTTGTATTGATTTACGATATTTAGAATGCAACTGTGTTAGTTGTATAAAACATATATAAAGAAGTGAGTATATCTTTATTTTCTTTTTTTGTTTGTTTTTCTCAAGCCTTCTTTAATGTGTTACTACCTACTCCACAGAGGAGTTTGCATATCACCATTGTACATATATGCATGTAAGCGACAACTTACGACAAAAATAGTCATCATAAGAAAAAACGGCCATTGATTTTAATGCATTTGGAGGGAGAAAAATTATTGAGAGTGTAAAAATAGTTGCATGTAAAAACACCAATTGATTTCAATGCGTTTCCCAAATTTTTAAGCAAAGTGAAACAAGACAGATTCATTCATAACTATTCATGTGTAATAACTCCTTAATAATATTCAGGTGGTAGCTCCAGGGCTTCCAAAAAAGGTTACATCAATAGGAACACCAGTGAATCAGATGCGGACAGAATTTTGCACACCGGAATGAAACAACCCCCAATCTGAAAATGTTAGGCACTCAAGGGTGCAAGTGTAAAATGTCAGTTTTGATGTACTGGGCACAATTGATTAAGATTTTAGATTAATTTTAGAGAAAAAAACTTGAATTGTTTTAGATTCATTATGCCCCACAGCAGCATAAAATCCAAATCTGAAAATACTCTATCTGAAACCTGTTGAATTCTTTTAAAATCAATGCTGAGGCGACAATCCATTGTGCGGTGCTAGATTTGTCCTCCCTGCCTTCTAAAGGAGATTGGCATGGAGGAGAAACTGAGTGGATCATTGCCGGATCACCTTTTCTGAAGTGGAAGCAAAATATCGATAAGTTATTTCTTAATAAAGACTATGCAAATTTAAACTGAAATGTGTACTGTTTTTTTTGTTAGAGACAAAAAAAATAAAAAAAAATTGTTACTGGTACTTTAATCATTTGAAGATGTTTTATGCCTTTAGGATTTTCAGTTGTTTGACACTGGTTTTTGCTCAAAAATTCAATAAATCCAACATATTCAAGGGTTTTAAGCCCATAAACTAAACAAAAATTTTAATATATTTATACCTATAAACTAAAAAAATTCTAGATTTTTTTTACCTGATTTTAATTATAACTAAAGTATTCAAAATGGAGTTTTAGTTAAAAAAATGTAGTAGTGTAAAAAGTCTTCAAGCCTGGGATATGTTTGATGGTTGTTTGAAGAGTTCTGGACTCACCATGGCATGCCATTTCGAAATTTCCAAATGACATATCTAGGTTTGTCTGCATTGTTACCATGTAGGCAAAATACAGATGAACAAAACTTTGTTTTGAAATTACAGGGCTATTAAAAAACAAATTGGACATCATGGCAGACGGCACTAAAAACAAGCAAACACATTCTGCCAAATTTACCTGTACCTATTTTAATTTTAAACCTTTTAAAATGTATTTTTCTGTATTGACAGGGGTTCATATCCTGTGACTCGTTATGATCCTGTATTTCTCCCTGTGCGCATGGCATCAGTTTCAGATTCTAAGACCTTTTAAAGCCAAGGTACCTGAATAATCCAAAATACATTTCTGTGTAAAACTGCTAGTGCTGTATAAATACCAATCTAAAAGCCAGAGAGAGAGAGAGAGAGAAATTAGGATCAAACTATATAAATAAATGCAAGCATGATGAAACCAGATTAATTGAGGTTTCTGCTCTAATAACTTTGGATCTGGTCCAAGAAGAAACTATTATCTATTTTCAAAAGGTTAAATGTCCTCTTTAAACTTTAAAGTTTATAGAGAAGTTCAGTTGAATAACTCTAAGTATGATTCTCAAATAGCACATGGTTACGTGATTTTAAGAATTGATATTTCAAGAATAATTTACTCTTTAAGACAAAAATGTATATACTGTCATAAGAGCCTTATTAATGGCACCTAACTTTCCACATGATAAGAATCTTGGTTCAATTAAATTGATTTGTTTGGATGACAATGACCCAATGAGCCTATGATAACTCTCTAGTGCTGCCAGTAAGTCTAACAAGACTAAGGTCATAGGGTGTTGACCTAACACATGTTGGACTTTTAAAATCTAAATATGGTGAATTATACTATACATTAGAATAAAGCCTATAGTTAAGACCTCCTGCCATATGCCAAGCAGTTCAGGACTGATTGGTTTCCACAAAGATGCAAAGTGTTATTCATACATAGTACTAATATAAAAGGTAATATTTGGAATGGATCAATTAGAAGGGACTACTGAAAGAACTCAAACTCAAGCTAATTTGTTATGAAACTTATTGCATGATTATAGGCAGTGGCAGTAATTCTATTTAGGAGAGTACCAGCAACTAGTGATGGGCGAATTTATTAGCCAGATGCGAATTTGCGGCGAATTCCCGTGATTCGCAAAAAGCCAGCGAAAAATCACCTGGTGAAAATTCGCTGGCGTAAAAACGAGTCGTGCACCGAAAATGACGCTATGCAAATGATGCGACGTGCGCGCGTAATAAAACGTGCCATGACTCGTTTGGCGAATTTTTCACCAATTCGCGAATTTCACTGGAAATTCGAGAATTTTTCGGCGAAGCGAAACGGGACAGATTCGCCCATCACTACCAACAACACTTTAAAAAGTTAGTAGTAGAGATCCTGAGGGTGCATTTATCAATGCGGTAGGGAATCTCCACAGGGTTGTCACAAGGTGCTTGCTCTGAAATGCTGTAATTTTACCTGACATGAATGTGATAAACCTTTTTTGAATTATCAAAACCCTGATGCTCTTTAAGAGAATAAAGACTGTTGCTATCTCTTGTGTCAAGAACCTTCTGGCGTCCAATTCTTTTATTTAGTCATGCAGCACAAGTGAGTTGTAGTTGCACAACACTAATCCATCGCCATTTCAAGTAGCAAAGGCCCATCCTGTGGAGAGATGATCAAATGTTAACAGTGCTCTGCCTTTATTTCCAGCCAGACGACAAGATCTAGCCTAGCCTAGATGGGGTTTTATTATATTACAGAATTACAATCTTTTGCTCTTGTTTCTACAAAAATGAAACATTATAGCATTGTATTCTAAAAGTTCGTTTCAAGGTGGACTATATCTTTAAGAGAAAATAGCTTCATACCAGAGCTGGTCAGTTTGCTTGTAATAAATTCAGAGACAGATGGAAAACATTAAATCCCAGCATGGAACAAGACTTTTGTCACTGCAAGAGGCTTCATGTTAAATTGGGCTAGTTTGCATTTCCCCCCTGAAATTATATATATGTTCTAAAAATGGAGTTTGTTATACAGTGTACATTTCATATTATTGCAGTTGCAAATCATACTAATAAAAAGGGGTTGATATGTAGATTCAATGAAAAAAAATTGTATACATTCACTAATGTGCATTAGCAAAATGTGAATTCTAACTGCTGGGAGAAGCACATATGATATGAGACAAGGTTTGACATGGATTTAATGAGTGCTTGGTTGGAATGTATAATGAGACAAGGAAATGTTTAAAAAAAACATGGGCTTGGAAGTGACAAAAATTTAAGAGCAAGGAAATTGAGCATTAGACTAGAGGATTATATAGTTTGTATACATTAATAATATACATAGATACTATTTAAAATCAAAATGCTGATATAGTTCTTGCTGATGATAAGGTTTTTTTTGGGTAATTTATCTGATCAAGTGCTATGAATTAGCCACAAAGCTGCACAGCATTTGATGTGAACCATGTTCAAGCAGGTGTCAAGTCAAACACATGAACAACATAGTGTGCTTGTCATATATTTTTGGCACTTTTCACTTCTGTGCCCTATTTTTACTTTTAAAATTTGAAAACTTTACTCCAATACCAGTGAAATATGGTACCAAGTGGTTCATAAAGAGCTCTGCCTATTCTTCCATGATAATGTGAGAAATACACCACCACCTGGAGTAGCAAACACTGTAACAATTACTTGTAAGCACAAATAAACATAAAAACATGGAAATCTTTGCTAACATATAGAATTAGTCTGAGCCATTTTGCCAAGGTAAAATTATTTGGCTACCCATGACACTTTAAATAAGTAATGTAACTTAGAAACTAAGAAAAATAGACCAATAATAACAGTTGAATTTTGAGTATATTGCAATTTTATAAATTTGCATGAATTTAAATTTTGACCTTTAACAAATTTGCCTCCCCCTATCTTGATAACACAACATCATTCTGGGGATTCAAATATTCGCACCTGTCCCTCATAGTCTAAGAACCAAGCTTAGTTGTGCTGGTAAAATAGTTTTTCTTTATTTACTGTAGTGTCTGTCTGTTTTTACTAATCTACGCACACACACATACTTTGTTTAAAAACAGACTTTTGCTAATCATGAAACAGTCCCCATTGCATTTTCTAATTTACAGAAAATCACTTGACAAATAAAACATGGCAGAAATATTGTTTTTTGAAATACAGTAAGGTTTTCTACTTATTGTTTTAATTTATTCAGTCAAAATAGTTAAGATTTGGATTGAAGCTGTTAACATATAAGATGAGATAGAAAATAAGAAACCAAATTTCCTTGACCTTACAGTATGGAAAGCTTCTTAAAGAAGAAGAAGACTTATCATTGGTGTTCATTAGGGATCAGCGAAATATTTTTCCAAGTTTCACCAAGAAAAAACACCCATAGACTCTAACAGATAGCTAAAAAAATGTCATGCAGTGTAAATAATTTTGAGCAGTTTGAAAAACCACCCTTTGTCTTCAATGCATTTTGGTAATTATTTTGCCATTTTGTGAATTTTTGGTGAAGTGGAACAGGTCAGATTTGCCCATCACTACCTGTAAGGTTTAGTCAAAGGTGAGTGGCTAGAAGTCTAGGTGCTGTATAACACAGCTAAAGTGGGTATTTGAGGTGTTCTTACAGTAGGCCAGTGGTCAGGGGCAGGCAGCAACAAAGACAAGGCCATATAACAGACCAAGGTCATGGGCAGGCTGAAGACAATGACAAGTCCATATAACAGGTCAGGGGCAGCCAGCTGGCAGGGAGAGTCTGGTAACCAGGTCAAATATCAGGAGATCAAATAGAAACCAGGCAAGGGGAACTGAAACGGAGGAACAAGGGCATGGAGCAAAGAATCAGGTGGAACACAGGCAGGAACTCTCAAGAATGCAGACAGGATCAGGCTTTAAGGTTTCAGTGATCAAGTAAGGAGCAATGATCAGGGACAGACTTATAAAGGGTCTTAATTACATGATGATCCACCCCTGAAACTAATAAGGTGGGCAGGGAAAGAAAGCAAACAGAACGAACAAAATAATTGTTTAAGCAGAACTGTCTTTTAGAGCTTGTAAACTCACAAATTTGATTTGCAAAATACACCGTGGAAGAAATACAAATACCAGAGTTATGGCCGGTCCTGACACTAGCATTTATAACTTGAAATTGATTTTCTCAAATTTAGATACCAGTTAATTTGCATGCATATGTCCAGTACTTTACAGTCTTTACCATGTATATTAACCATATAAGGACTACGTATTACAAACAGAACCAATGAGCAGTTTTAACGTTTGTGCTGTTATGTCTTTAAGGAAAAAAATTGAAAATAATTAATCTTTAAACCATGAGTAGGTGTATCACATAGGGATTGTTCAATGTCGAAAATGTGAGTTAGAGCCTGAGATGAATCAGATGAGTTTCAGCCTCTGGGAATTATTTTATAGGTTTATTTTCAAGTTCTCTAACTCAAAATCTCCTTTGTTACAATGAGGTATTTATATTCCAAACTAGAATCAAACTGCCTGATACCTTCTCAAGGTCATTTGTACTTTTTTAAAATGTTGTTTTGCTGCATATCTGTGCATAACAGATACTTTGAAAAGAAATATATCTTTTTCTCTTTTCCCAACCTTTGATAGTTTTGAATATAGCAGTTTTACTTGAAAATTGCTGTTGCATGCCCTAGAGATACAAAATTATTAAAGAATTTAAACTAAAATAATTGCTAGTTATATTTTATATGGATATCCAATAAGTTTACTTTATAGTCAGTGTTAAAGGAGTTTTGACCTTTAGTGAAGCACTTAGACTTGTTTTATAATCCTTTTAGATTAAAACTATGCAATCTAATTTATTTGAAGGGAATTCTATACTTTAAATTTAGCAGTGTCAATGGGGCAGACCAAATGCATGTTCATATATATATTTTACATTTTCTGCGTTTTTTAATTGTTTAATTTTTTGTTATATAGCTGACAGATCTGGATATGTAACTGGTATCAGGTTGCTAGAAGTTTGTTACCACAGCAACAGAGCAGCAGTTTAAAATCAATAGAGGGCATGACATCTGTTTTATATGCAACCAAAACTTGCCTCTAAGCAATTAATTAAAAAATAAGCACCTGCTTGAGGAGCAACATCCAAGGGGTGGGAAAGCAAAATGTTGCTCGCGAGCTACTGGTTGGGGATCGCTGGCTTAGACAGAAAGAAAGAAAAAACATAGAGATAAAAATGTTTTGCATTTTCTGTCAAAGACTAGTATTAAAGAAGAATTAAACTCTAAAATTGAATATAGCTAGGAATGGCATATTTTATATACTGACCTTATTGAACCAACCTTAAAGTTCAACATCTCTATAGAAGGAACGATCCAGGCCTTCAAAGTTGTAACAAGAGCCCTCCTGTCATGGATTTGTTAGGCGTGTCTGCAACACTCACATGCTCAATGTGCTTTGGGGAGCTATTGAGAAGTTAAGCTTAGGGGTCATTGCAAATCATCAAGCAGAAAATGAGGTTTGGCTGTCATTTAAACTCATGCCACAGGGCTAGTGCTTTACCAGTAGTGTGACTGCCTTTGGCTCCGGGAGGAGCCCTCAGCTACTCAGATGCCACCTGGACTTAAATGAGGGGTGCAAGGGAAAGGTTCTGGATAGGCAAAGGTTGTTAAAGTCAGTAAGGCCAAAGGTCACAGTACAGGCAGGAGTAGGCAGATTCTTGGTCAGACAGGCTGTGTCGAGGCAGGCAGATAGCTAGAAATGTCAGTCAGGCAAGGGTCTAAACCGTGTAATCAATCAAATGGGACGAGATAGGATCAGAGCCAAATAACAGGCACGAGTCAAACCAGGAAGTCAATCAAGGTTTAAGCAGGATCAAAGTCAGTTTCAGGCAAGGGTCAGGTTTTCAGAGATCAGAAGGAAGTAGCCGGCAAGAAGAGAAGCGGGGCGGTGGGCGTCCCAGCCACACCACTAGACCACCAGGGTGAGCTTTCTTTGCAGTAGAACAGTTGATTTTATGAAAAAAAACTAAGGTTTATTGATCCAACATTTCGGCTCTTCACAAGAGCCTTTTTCAAGAACATACAGTGCTAAAACATAAAATAGTGGTTTAAATTTAAAAAAAGGCGCCAAAATCATTGCTTGGCAACCCTTTAACTAAACCCTCACCATGCATAGAAATCCAACACATAAGTAACAAACCAATGAAAACCAAAAGTATATATAGAAAGTGAAAAGGAAAAAACACGCCTCATAGTCATAACACCGTGTAATCTGATATGGAAACTTGTTTTTTAGGCCCACCCAAGCATTTGTTTCATAAGCAAAACGTGACAGAATGCGGTTTGCTGGAATTACTAGAAATATGCTCAGATCACCCAAATATGCGCAGCCATGGTGTCATAGAGGTTGGTGGGCTATTCCTCAGAATAATCTCCGGGTGTTGGCAATATACAGTGTCCTTTACTGCTTTGTATGTCTTGAACACAGATACTTGAC
Source organism: Xenopus borealis (assembly GCA_024363595.1). Classification (NCBI taxonomy): domain Eukaryota; kingdom Metazoa; phylum Chordata; class Amphibia; order Anura; family Pipidae; genus Xenopus; species Xenopus borealis. The sequence goes on along the minus strand of CM044432.1, from coordinate 19,990,151 downwards.
AGATAGTGACAGAGTACTCCATTAGTAACTCCTTCACCACTAGTAGAAATAGGTAAATCGCATCTGGAACCAGACCTCATATACTTAAGGACAATTTTGGACTAGAGACAATTATGTCATCAATGCCAGGTTTGGCATGTGTACCCATATAGTGGCACATGTCAGGGTGTGGGGGTGTCGAATGCAAAAAAAAAATTATTTGTATTTGCCCTCTGCTGCTGCCCACATAACGGTACCTGGGGAAATTGATCATTACCAGACAAACCACTTTGGCCAAGGCTGTGTAGATTGTCCATCCTTTAGAGCAGGGCTAATTGACTGTCTGTGGTTACTAATACGTTCCCTGAGTGTGGTGATTGTTTTACCCACACAGTACATGCCGCAGGGACAAGTGATAATATAAACCACATATGCGGGAGTACAAGTAAGTCTGTGTAAGATCTTCAGTCTCTTCCCTGAGTGGGGATATGTCTCTGCTTAGGAGACAGCGGCAAGTAGCGCAGTCAGGGCACCTATAACAGTCTAGTTTTGTGTTTTTACACAGCCAACTGGTCGAGTTGGGAGTTTGCCCCTTGAAATCTGTTGCCATTAAGATGTCCTTTAAATTCCTGCCCCTTTTATATCCATCATTGGAACTGGAGACCCAAACAGTGACAATGTTTCGTCCATATTGATCATGGTCCAATTGGACTTTATCTGACTTGATACATGTTTAGTGGCTGAAGTGTAGGTAGTGGTGAAGATCAATGGTGCAGGGCCCTTCAGGCCCTCTGTCCTCGTGGCCAATAAGGAGTCCTGTGTTTGTTGCCTAGCCCTATCTAACTGGACTTCCAGGAGGTGGTAGTCATATCCCCTGTTAAAGAACAAGTAAACCTTTTTTTTTCTATCTGTAAATTTGCTCTAAACAGCCCCCCAGATTAATGTACCTTAGTCCCTGCTGCAAGTCTGCTCTGGTTTCTGTGTTATCAGCAGCTTGTTTCCCCTTCTTCCTGGTGCAGAGTGAAGCCCCGCCCCTTAGCTTACTGCGCTGACCTTATCTCTTGGACTAGTCCTGGAGATCATTTGCATACTATGACATAGCAGAGACCAGTGTGTTTAGCACCTTTTGCTTGGGGAAACTAGCTTACTAATGCACACACTGGCTCCCTCTTCCTCTCTATTGTGGAACAGCAGCAAATGGACTGCTCAGTAAACTAAGGGGCTGGGCTTCACTCTGCACCAGGAAGAAGGGGAAACAAGCTGCTGATAACACAGAAACCAGAGCAGACTTGCAGCAGGGACTAGGGTACATTAATCTGGGGGGCTGTTTAGAGCAAATTTACAGAAAGAAAAGGAAAAACATTTACTTTTCCTTTAAGGAATCTATCAAACATTTCTTGCAGTTGTGTGTTGGCTGACTGAGGATCGCAATAGTTTCTAATTACCCTTATGAATTGTGAATATGGGATGCACTTAATGGTTGCAGGTGGATGGTTAGTGGCTGCATGTAGTATTGAGTTCCGATCTGTGGATTTGCAAAACAGCCTGGTGCCAAGACCTCCCTCATGTTTGTAGAAGTTAAGATCCAGAAAATCTATTTCTTGTACATGGTAATTTAAGGTCAATTTTATCGGGGTTTTGAGAGCATTAAGTCCTTGGTGGAAATCCTAGAGGGCTTGTTCACTACCTGTCCAAATAATGAACAGGTTGTCAATGTAATGAAAGTAAATAAGGATTGACTGGCCCACCCATGGTGTGATGTGTGCAGTTTCGAAAACTAACATATATAGGTTGACACATGACTGCCTCTCTTGTCTTATAGATAGTGATGGGCGAATCTCACCCGTTTCGTTTCGACGAAAAATGTGCGAATTTCCAGCGAAATTCGCGAAACGAGTCGCGCGTCGTTTTTTGACGCGCGTCACTTCGAACGCGGCGCATCGCGTCCGTTTCCGATGCGCGACTCGTTTTTTGGGCGAATTTTCGCTGGCGAATTTTTGCTGGTGTTTCGCGAATCGCGGGAATTCACCGCAAATTCACCCCTGGCGAATAAATTCGCCCATCACTACTTATAGACAACCACCTAATTTGAGGAAAATGATTGTCAGAAGTGCTCTTCCTAAAACATTATTAGAAAAATAGCCAGAGACCTGCAACCCATGCTCCATACATATACCCGACTACAAGAAATATTCCTGGAACTACCTCTCTTGTTTTATAGACAACCACCTAATCTGAGGAAAATGATTGTCAGAAGTGCTCTTCCTAAAACAACTAAAGCAGGCATTTCCCTGCAACAGAAACAGAATCAAATGATTTGAATTGATCGAATAAAAATCTATTCAATCATTTGACCATTCGATAGTCAAATTACTTGCCCTTTAAATTTTTATTCGATTGCCTAGTTCGTCAGATTAAACCTACCAAATTGCTGTATAACCCTATGGGAAGCTCCCATGTTCTTTAATCCAAGATGAGATCCCAGAAAAAAAAAGATGGGTCTCATCTTGGATTAAAAAACATTCTTTGTTGCAGAAGCATCTTGTAGAGTGTGCCATTGTTTCTACATTTGTTAGCACACATTACATAGGCTCCTACAATCTCTGATCTAAGGTAGGTCACAGTCAGGTGTTGCATTTCCAACAAGAATTGATTTCAGCAGAACAAATACAACACTACAAAGAGGTATTTGATGTTACTTTATTGTACCTTACCTTACTGCTAAAGAACATGAGTGATTATAATCAAATTACAAAGGATAATAATATGTTAAATAATATGTTCATAAAAGCCAAATCACTGGACTTGTAGTCAACATTTTTACATGGTAAAGAATTGCTACCTGGCCTACAGAGTTTTAACCATGAAACAGCTCCTAATGAAACATAGACATAGCATCAACAATCACCAAGAAAGGAAGTGATTTAATCAGAAGGATGAAAATAATATGTCATGTGTTGGTAGCCAAGGATGAGCAGGTTATAACAGTGCTTTACTAACAGGCTCATGCAGCCATTACACAACTGTAGTAATTCCTACTTTCACTTTTTAAGATGTTCAGAAAGTCCTGTGTATACACAGTGACACCCGCAGGCCATTTGTATATACACCACATATTCCCCCTATAGTAGTAAAGCATTTGGGCAAATGTACTAAACAACAATGCATCTTAAAGCAATAATATACATTATTCACATCACATAATCCCGGGTCCATGTAGGTAGTTTTCTGATTCTCTCACTACACCTTATAGGTTCATTTCTCCAGGTCTATTGCAGTTGGCATTAGGGGTTGGAAAATTTCCATCATCAAATGGAATGTCTGCAAAGTCATATCTAACAGGAGCAAGACGACTTGCATTCCATATGCGTCCATCAGACAGTTCATACATGTGTATGGTCCTCACTGGCGTCTCACTTCAAGTGGTGTAGTAAATTTATATATCCACTGTTTCTGCAGAAAAAATTATGTTTATACTGGCTTTTTTTAAATAAGTTTGAGATCTTAGATAGACAAATAAATATTGGGAAAAGTAAACACAAAAGACAAATGAAAATATAGAAAAATAATTACATTCTTAGATTATTATTTTATATACTGAGTACATTATTAAGAATTGTTTAGGAATAACACAATGAAGCTCAATACCATGAGCTCATTAAAATACATAAGACTATTGTCAATCTCTTCCACTAAATCAATTTAATGCACTGGTTTTACTGACACAGAGCCTTTCTGATCATTTACAAATGTGCAGATACTTGGAGGCTGTAAAGTTTGGCAACATTTTATTTACGAATCTAAGTCACTTAGGAAACACACTGCCAGAACATCACTTTGAAAATGTGCATTTCATAGGGGTTTTTACAATACATGCAGGATTGGCATTTTTTCTATAAGATGCAAATGCAGGTAAAAAAAAGCTGTGTATACAACTGTGAATTAATATAACACTGAGGGATAGAGGCACAGAATGATTTAACCCCTACACTGGTAGCAATGTAGCTATAGATTAGATTTCTATGGTTTCATTGGAAGATAACGTGTTGTCACCTGGGAGCCTATCAATTTGATATTTCCATAATTAAGTCACACATGGATGGCCAAATGGAATGCATTACAAAAGTAATGGAAGTGTCAGCTCTGTGTAGTTGTGGGTCAGCAGATGACCTATACCGACTTCTAATCACATTTTTGACCAGTCAGTTTCCCCTTTTGGGAAGAATCACTTTGGTGCAATTGCACCACAATCTTTTCAAATAACTCATTAGGCAATTACAACACATGCACTGATGATCATGAACATAGTCTGATAACCATTTGTGTGTCTGAGCTTCTTCAACTTTACAGAATGTCTTCTCATGAAGTCATATTTATATTACACTCAAAATTGTATACCACGACCCATGTGTAGGAACAAGTCAGACGCCATTGTCTTCTACGCTTTATCATTTCGAACAGTTACAGTGTTGAATCCTTCATATGCAAAGTTAAAAATAAAATATTCGTCTTTCTTAGCTCATATTAAATTATCTTGAGTTTCTTTTTTACCGTGCTGTCAAGTTAACACAATGCATAATCTTAACGAGACAGAATAAGCTGACTCTGAAACGAACTATGAATGTGTCTACTTGGAAAAATGTTAATCCTTGTTAAGACAAATTTGGAAGTTAAATCTGAGTGCAATGAAATGTAATGGAGCTGGAAAGTAAAATTAAGTGCAAAAATGCTTTTCTGAATTCTTGTGGTCTATGAGGTATAGTACTTGTGTTTAACTACAAGTATCTGTACATTAAGTTAGACTGTAATATAAATGCAGGGCAATATACTCATGAGTGTAAGTACCGCCCTTGCTTCCCACGCCATGCATCAAATTCACATTTTACAGACAATGATGACCCCTGATGGCCTCAGATTTGTTCTATTACACGTAAATTAGTGAAAAGATGCTGCATCTAGTTACTTACTGGTGGTGTGTGTCATCTCAAGATATTGCTTAGCTAGTAAAACAGTGTACAGACATTTAGGGGGTTATTTATCAAGCTCCGAATTCCAAAAATGTTTCAGAATTTCTTAGACACCGAGGATGAAAAAGTCTGAATATTAAAATCCGGCATCTCAAACCTGCCGAGGTTGCATACAAGTCCACTAGATTTTTTGATGTACGCTCGGTTTTGTGCAATTCCACAATGTTATCGGAGCTTTCAGGGGAACAATCAGAAAAATTCGTAGTTTCCAGATTACTAACATATTTTTTTTAATTCTTTGAGTGGATATCACTTTTAAAAAAAACTTTGTAATTTTGTCAGTGCCTCCTCAATAGATTGAAGAAATTACCAGCAGCACACTGTATACAGTAACTTGCAATAGTGCTTAATGAAGAATTTATTCAGCCCATATCATACAAAAAGACAATGTTTCAGGACCTACCAGGCCCTTTATCAAGCCCCGTGTTACACCATCAAAGATCCTTTTATAGTGAGGGAACGGGTTGTGAGCACATGTTCCACCCTCTCCTTTCAGGTGACAAGATCACAAGGATGTTATATACAATTAAACCCAGACATATCTGTCCAATATAGTCCAAAGTTCTTAGGAGTGAAATTTAGTCCAAAAAGAGTTGTCCAAAATAAAATATTCAAAAGTATAATCCAGAAAAATATATTCCCAAAATGAATCAATTCTTATTCAAAACAATAAAACCTAGATAATCAGAAAAATAACCAACATATGATTACAAAACATAAGAAATACATGTTAGTCTGATATAGCATGCCTGAGGCACCCATAAGACAAACTCCGCACTCAGCACTTTTCTAAGAAAGCTAATGATATGCAAGATGTGTTGTCGGCACTCAGGGTGTTCATGTAGAGCCTTAGTAACTTTCATATAAGGTTACTAAGGATCTGCATAGAACACTCTGAGCTCCGACAGTACTGGTTTAAATTTATCGGCACAAGTCACATGCTCTCTATTACCAACTTGCCAACCTAAATAAGTGTTTTTTTTTTTTAATAATAAAATAAAGAAGGGGCATTTGTCCTTGGATCCCAAATTCAGCGATTACCATGTTTTAGCCCATTGAAGAACAATATACAAACTGATCTGATTGGTTGCCATGGGTCGCTGCCCAGGTACAAATGTGCCTAATGTTTATAAATAACCCTCAGTAGAAACAGCTAAAGGGATGATTAGCACATGAGTTTTCATCTCATTGAAAATAAGAGACATTTTTCTCAGAGGGGAATACCGAAGAGTAGCTTTATTATTTCAAAAGTGGAACAAAATGTTTGATCATATTTAGAAAACATCTTATGTCCATGAGATTTAAGCTTCTATAACATTTTTAATGCTGCTATACACTTTTAGAGGTCTACAGTATAGGTGATAGGAGTGAATTCCAGAATATATCTTTGTATGTCTATTTAAAAAAGAAAACTATGCATTTCTACATTCTGTAGGCAGGAAAATGAGTTCAAATTCAACTTATTGCATTAATAATATAGAAAAACATCAGTTTTTACTTTCTTCAATATTCAACATTATGAAAATAAAACTTAATAGACTTTGGTTTACCTTGACATGGTATGGTGGCTTATCAACTTTATGATCATAACTTTGTAACTAAAAAGCCCTTGTTTTTGTAAACATATGCATTAGCAATTATATTGAATTATTTGTGAGACAGGGGCCCAGGGAATGTGCACAGAGCACACCCATTATATTTAAATATACTTTGACTTAGCCTTTGAGTGCTCCCACAACCCCCTCTTAATAGACTTTGGGCATGATAAATGATCCTCATTGTATTAGTGCAGAGCTAGTTTTTATATTATATTGTTAAAACAGAGAAATTAATGACTGTAGAAAGAGTAGGCATTATTTTGCTATTTGTAAATACGAGAGCTGACAAGTCACTATTTGACAGTTGCTTTCAATGTAAAAGAACATACGGTTGTAAGTGAAACACTACTGTATATCAAGGGAAAACGGCAGTTAGTGGAGAAATACTGACGCATGATCCTTCAGGCTTTAGGTTGCAAGTAGCTTGCAAGATCTAACACCCTATGGCTATTACTCTTTTATTTACTATATAGGACTGAATTAAAAAGATATCATACTCAGCTAAAATGTACCATAAAATTGTCTTACATTTAGTAGAGAATTAAAAAAATATATTGCTTTAAGGAATTCCAATAGGAGGTTTCCTAAACTACAAATACCCCTAAATGTATCTTAGTATACCTAAAACTGTCACACATAGTAAAATGTACATATTATTGAGAACAATGGTCAGTACTAAATAATTTCATTAGAATTCTGAGTCATCAGTATAGTATATTTATATCTTAGTCTGCATTTCATGTTCCCCTTCCATGTAAACAGCTCAGGAAACATTGTACTCTATAAGAACGACCACACTATTGGCACAAAGGATTAAAATTGTGCCTTTAAAGCCCCAAAACAGTGTACCAAAGTTGCCAGAAAAAGATCAGTAGGATCTGGTTTAGGCCTTTATAGATGCTCCTTTAAAAAAAAAAAAAAATTTAAATATTCAAACTTTGAGATGGGCAGGCTTTGGGTAGTCTTAGGAAAACTTGAATCAAAGGAATGTATACCAGTCCCACAAAGTATAAAGTAGGATATATAGTAAAGGCCAACCTCTGCTGAGTGTTTGGCCACATCAATATTTAAGTAAAGTGCCAGTCTTCACCAGGCCATGTTTTAGTTCTAGGCTCTAGAAGTAAAACCTACAAGGCAACCAGAAACAAAGTGACAAATTTGACTATTTATTATTTAAGTTAAAATTTTAATCCTTTCTCCTAGAAAGCCATGTTAATTAGGGTATAAGGATATGAATGGATGATGAGTGCTGAGAACTGACACCCTACTGAACAGAATAGTGTTTGACTGTATCCATGTCCCATGGATAATAAATGCAGCTTGCAATTCTTGTTTCTAATTCAAAGGTCAAATACATTATACATCCCATTAGAACAGGACCCTTTAAGTGAAGCGTCATATCAACTAACCTTGAACTGAGGAAACACATAGATAGAAACAAGTGACTAGTTTTTGCAGTTCCATTTCTATACATTATATATTTTTAGGTGAAAACTATTTAATGTCCAGTTTCCCCAAAGGCAATATGCAAAGTGGATTTCCTGACATTTTATTAGCAACATATTTTCTTGGCTATGGCAGTGTTATCTCAGCCTCTCTTGGAAAGCACAAAATGTTTAGGTTTGCAGATATTCTTTGGATTTATTATTCATAACTGTAAAACAGCTGTATATTTTTTTCATTTTGAAAACAAAGGATGCTTTTCTAGCTGCACAGCCTGGAAAAAGCTAACACATATTAGTAACAGAATTAATTTTAAGCATAATGACAAGACATCTTTTCAGCAGCATTTATATTAGAAGGAAAATGCCAGCTAGTTAAAATCAGACACCCATGTGAGAAAGTATAATTTTAGCTGAAAAGTCTATAAAATGGTTTAAATTCAGTGCAGTAAATCAAGAAAATGCTGATTTAGAAACTATTAGATTCACTTCAATTCTTTCTGTATGTCACAGGCAACTGGCATGGGTTGTCCTTATTCTAATTTTTCTTTGAAGTATTTTTGCATTAATGCTCTTTCTAACAATAAAAATAGTATTCCTCTCAAGAACTAATGCTCATTGTGCCATTCTGATTCTCATCCTTTGGATTGACAAAACTACTTGATTATGTTCGGATCTTGCCAAAAAACCATGTAGGTGTGCTATAAAAGAAAAAGCAATCTGTTTAGCGGTCTATCAAACCTTAAGTCGTAAAAGCTCCTGTTTAGAATAAAAATTTGCTTTATTCCACAGAGCTGTCGGAACATGAAAATACAGGCATATATTATGAGAATGGGATTCAGAGAAGAAGAAACACAATATCTTAGTATACCAGTAAAATTAACTGGTAGATCAAGGTATAATTGGGCTCTGTTTGTTTCTCAATGCATGGACTTCTGACTAACCTGCTCACCTCAGGTTGAATGATTGCATTGTAAAATGCAATTACAGAAATTTTTGCTGCCATGAGGAAAGTCCATTGTGCAAAATTACCTGCATGTCTTAATGATAATACTGACTTTCATTAATATTCAAGATATATATTATATGACTACACTTTATGGATTTAGTGATATTCCATGATATCGCCAAGATATACACATGGTTTTATTTTAATTCTCTGTTTTAGAAATAATTTTGTCAGGTAACCAATGTGTTATTGTATATGGTCTACAAAAGCAAGGGACAACTATAGGTGCCAAGATGGCACCCAGCTATGTCAACATTTTCATGTATGCCGAAATTCACTGCGAATTCGCCTAGTTAAAAGTAATAATTTTGACTTTTTTAACTCATAACTATGAGAATAAAAGTCATAATTATGAGATTAAAAGTCATGATTTTGACTTTTTAAAGTCATAATTATGAGTTTAAAAGTCATAATTATGAGTTTAAAAGTCATAATTATGAGTTTTAAAAGTCATAATTCATCAGAATTATTTTTTTTGCTGGCCCTAGTGCTCTTTAGTGATGGGCGAATCTCACCCGTTTCGCTTCGCTGAAAAATTCGGGGGAATTCCAGCGAAATTCGCGAATTGGTGAAAAAATTCGCGAATTGGCGAAAAAATTTGCGAACAGAGTCGCATCAATCGCGGCGTGTCACGTCGTTTCGGACGCGTGACTCATTTTTTTGGGCGAATTTTCGCTGGCAAATTTTTGCTGGTGTTTAGAGAATTTATTCGCCAGCGGCGAATCGCGGGATTTCGGCCCGAATTCGTCCCTGGCGAATAAATTCGCCCATCACTAGTGCTCTTCCATAAATTCAAATGAAATGCATTTTATAGTGTATATTCAAACCAGAAACAGACAGTTGTGTGGTGAAATAAGTAAGTTAGGTTGAAGAGCAAAATGTGGCAAAAATTTGGCAAAATAAACATGTCTGAGAAATTGATATTGCTTTTATAACATAAACAGTGATTTATTTTTCCAGGAGATATGCCACATGTTTCTTCATGAAGATCTACAGAAAGATCCAGGAGACCAACTGCACAAGAGCTCTTATCACACCCATTTATCAAAGATGTGTACGGGGGGGGATTAAGGCCCAGGCGGCAGGATATGGGACCCACACACCAAGCCACAGAAATGCCTAACAGAGGATGATGGTAATATTAAATCGGTTGCATAACCATTAAAAAATTCAGATATTGATCCACACAAACATATTCATTAGGGCTGGAGAATAAAGTTACTTAAGGGTTATTAAAAACAAATAACCAGTTTAAGATCCAAACCTGCCATCTAGTTTAGTCCATGTGATATCTTTGAGGAAAAAAAGGGTAACATATTGGATAATTCATACTTTGGTGAATTTGCTGAGTAATGATCATTGGCCTGAGCAAAACTTCACCTGGCAAAAGGGCAAAAAACTTTGTTAGGACTGAGCTCTTTCGCTAGTGAATTGTCCACTGCGCCTTTTAGTAAATTGGTGCTGTGGATTGTCTTTTTGGTTCATTTTTGCTATATCTGTTCAAAGCAGAATGAGCATGAGTTGAACGCAAACACTCCTAACTAAATCCAAGATGGGAAACTCCAGTGACAACTTTGAAGGCCTGGTTCATTACTACTATAGAGATGTTGACCCTTTCAATGATTCAATATGTTTAGTTTATAAAAAACATTTCTAGCCATATTCATTTTTAGTGTTTAGTTTTCCCCTTTGGGGAATCTTGAAAGAGGGGAGGATTTTGGAAAATCATTCACTTTTCCTTAATTATTTTCATACTGTATAATAGGGGAAGGAATATAGACAACATGATAAAAGGAAACAAAACGGAAATAATCCTGGAAAAAAGCAGTCAGAATTGCATAATCATCCATAATTGTGGCCACTATATTGGCATTATAAATGGTGACAACATAATACATCCTCAGAAAGGATTGGCATGCCATAAATTGAGCAAACAAGCAGGGCAGTCCCCAAAATGCTGTAACTGTTTGACTTGTTGTTTTCTTAATATCTCAACCACAACACCCTTCCTCCACCATTTTGCAAATGATTGTGTGTAATGCATGCTCTGATAGGGCGTTCCCACACACTAGCCTTAGTGGCATGTAGAGGTATAAAGCAGGGGTGTCCAACCTGCAGCGGATATAAATGCGGCCCAGCTTGAAACCCTTTGTTCCCGAGGAAACTTCATGTTGCAAAGGATATAGGAGTAGGCAGGAGGGGGGACTCTTCCCATTGCCCAGTTAGTAATAATAATAATAATGTCTATCTAATATCCAGGTGTACCATATTCCAGTGTATAGCTCCATCTGGTTATCCTATTGGAACTGTAGTTCTTTTCTGTGCATTTTCTTTACTTTTGCAAATCAAAAGTGTTTGTGTATTTCATGTGTTGCCCCAGGCAATTTTTCTTTGTGGCCCAGGGAGGACAAAAGATTGGACACCCCTGGTATAAAGGGACATAGTCAGATTTATATAAGGTAGAATTAATTATTTTTATTCCTAAACTCAAGCTACAGTATTATTAAAAAATGCTAAACTAACTTTTGATTACACAAATTTTGCAATAAAATGCAAAAGTAGGAATGAAAGAGACATAATGAAATATGTTTAACAAGAAAATCAATCCAAATCCTTTGAAAAATAATGAAATATATATTTTACTAAACCATCTGGAGTTAATGCAAATTAGACAATTATTTTCTTTTACTATAATATATATGTTGCCTTCATTAACATAACATAGAGGCAAAAATTGACTTCTACATGACCCTGACAGCTTTTTAGATAGAAACATTTTGAATTAGAGTTTTTGGTGGTTTTTACATTATTAGATTACAGTTATCAGAGTTATTAGTAATTAGCATAATCCACAACTTTTTTTTACCACAAATAAACATTTGTAGTAAGAAATTCTGCATTTGTCAATGGTGAATATTTACCTGAAATGGCAAACATTTGCCATGAAAAAAAGTCTATTGACTATAATGTCTTTTGTCCAGGACAAAGGGTCATGAAAAGAAGAAACTGCAATGTTTTTTTCAAATTTACTAATCAAAGGTCAAAAACGTGTTTTGCACTAATATATTACAGTGTTTATCATTCTTTTCTAGCTGATTGTCTTGAGTTAAAAATTTTATGTTTTCTGTGTTATGTGGAATAAATTACAATTATCATAGTTATTAGTAGTTAGAAATTTCACTGCTTTCTTTAGCACTAAAAAAAAAATTTGGAGAAACAAATGAAATCCGAACATTAGTAATTCGTCCTCAGAAAGTTCATATTTTTGATTGTACCTTTAAAATACAATAACTGTAACTGTTGCATTCAATGGTCACATTCCTTACTGTTGTCTTAGCGTAGGAAGGAAGTATTTCTAAAAAAAAGGTGCACATTTTGAAATATGAAAAATCAAGGAAATGTATTCTGTTTGTATATAGATGGAATCACAGAATAACTGTGGAAATATGTGGGTAAACTTAATATGAGGGTATGTAAAATTAACATTTCAATGTGGTATGTTTTAAATTCAATTCTTAAAAACAGAAAGAGCAGTGATTTTTTACAAATGTACTTAAACACATTTGATGCATCTGTCATTATTATGAAGATCAGATAATGAAATGACAACTAAAGTTACATTTATTTTACTGGAAGGTGAACAAAACAGTATATCTGCTGAAGTGCAGTAGTTGAATGGAATATTTAATTGAAAGTAGTGTGATTGAATTCAACACACTTCAGACCATCAATGATAGATTTAGCAAAAGTCGAACCATTCTTCAAATGCAAAGTTGCTGCTATTTTTCATAAATGTAAGTCAGTAATGCAGAATGGAAACTTTAGAATGTGAGCTATAGTATCTATAAATATGAGATAATTTTATAATGAGGGTTCATTTAGGTTAGCTTGTACAACAATGTAACCGCTTTATTATCAAGCTCTAATTTTTCCTTACCTTAGTCAGAAAGCACAAAAAGAATCTTGACATGTTTTCCTTGTCATTGATCTAAGGCATCTCTCCTCATTTTATACCCTCTGGAATTTTCTGCAGCTCCCTTATAAGACAGATTTATTTGTCTTGCTTTTTGATTTCAAGCATCTGTTTTGAGAATGTCATCTATATCTGCGATCTTGTCTCATAAAAATTCTTTTATTAACCATATTTCTCCCCATTTTAAGCAAGCAGCTATTACCTTTCTATCATTGCACACTACATGGCCATTTCAGTGTGTTATTAAATGTCTATCATCTACTATGTTGTCAAGAAACTAGTTTGTTATGGATTAACAGGGGAATCCCTCCAAACACTATACCAGCAAAAAAATTTTTGTGTGGCCTTGTAATATAGATGTTTATAACTGTAATGCAGTGATGTTTATCCAGTTGCACCTTGTTGAACCTGACTGTCAAGGATTAGGTAGGGGGTGCTGTGGAGGCAGATGAGGGAGGGGTGAGTCTTTCAGGCAGGGACTGGTTGTGCAGACAAGGAACTGAATGGCAGGACAGGAACAGGGTTATAAGGTTGTAGAATTAGACTGGATCAGGTGATGAGTCAGACTGTGTAGGAAGACGAGGGCAAATAGTCAGGACAGGAGCAGACTAGGTAGAAGCAAGATGGACTTTCGTGAATATAGTTAATTCTGAGGTAAAGAAAATAAAGTCGCAGAGGGGGAAACATGATAGACCCAATCTAACGAAAAAAGAAAGGGAAGCCCTGTACAACCTGAGAGATAATACTGAAATAGTCATAAAAAAGGTTGATAAAGGGGGAGCTGTGGTCGTAATGGATAAAGCAAAATATGATGCTGAAATACAACGACAGCTACATACCCCGGGACATTACATTCCCCTAAGCCATGATCCAGTTTGGGACATAAGTAGGTTAATTACTACCATGGTAACAGATGCTTTCCATAACGGGGTGATAGATAGTAGTACCCAAGAGTTCTTAATTAACAAGCATCCAAGAACACCAGTACTGTATATTCTACCCAAGATCCATAAAACATTGATTAACCCCCCCGGGAGACCGATCGTGTCAGGTATAGACTCTGTACTGGAGCCACTCTCAAAGTACGTTGACCAATATCTACAAAAGTTGGTCGCTGAATTGCCCACCTGCCTTAAAGACACCACAGATTTTCTGAATTGTCTAAAAGAAGTTGGTGAGCTTAATGATGGTGTGACATTGTGCAGCATAGATGTACAAAGCCTCTACACCTCCATACCCCAAGATGAGGGTATTAGATGTGTTGAAGAGGCGTTACTAAACACTTCCTTGCCAAATAGCCTGATATATTTCATAATAGACTGCTTAGAAATAGTCTTAAAGAAAAATTACTTCCGGGTTGGTAAAGAATTTTATTTACAGTCCCAAGGCACATCAATGGGGTCTGCAGTAGCACCTTCATTTGCAAACATCTTCATGTATGATATTGAAACAAAATTGTTTCTGAAACAGCCATATCTTAAATATATTAAGAAATACCATAGATATGTGGATGATATCTTTTTAATTTGGGAGGGCCCCATAGAGCTTTTTGACCAAATGATTATGGAGGCCAATGATACACATCCCACTGTAAAATTTACTACAGAACGCTCAAAGAGTGAAATTAACTTTTTGGACGTTAACTTGAAGATTTCGGATGGCCGGTTAGTTACGAATCTGTACCGTAAAGAAACAGATTGTAACAATTTGCTTCACACAAAGAGCTTTCACAATCCAAGAATAATTAAGGCAATACCAAAAGGGCAATACATGAGAGCAAAGAAAATTGCCTCATCAAACCTATTTGAGAAAGCAGCATTAGATCTTACAGATCGATTTACTGCAAGAGGCTACTCTAGCCAAAAGCTACGAAAAGTAGTAGAAGAAGTAAGGGAAATGCCCCGTGAGGATATGCTTACACACACTAAACAAAAGGATAATCCTAATAACTTTACATTTGTAAGTAAGTTTGATAACCATAGCAGTAGGATCGAGAAAGTGGTGAAGCAATTCTGGCCATTATTGCAGATGGACAGAGAATATGGCCACTTATTTAAAGAACTTCCGCATTTTGCCTATAAAACACTAAAGGAAATAATAAGTCCTACTGAACCCAAACAGAAAGATAATGATGCTCATCAGAATAAAAGAGTAGGTACCTTTCCATGTTACAACTGTAACTGTTGCACCTCAATAATCAAAGGCCCTAATATACACCATCCAACCAAAGGTACAGAGATAAGATTGAAAGTAACTGCTACCTGTACAAGCACATATGTAGTTTACGCTTTAAAATGTCCATGCGGGAAACTATACGTAAGAAAAACAATTAGGGCTGTGAACATACGCATTAAGGAGCATAAAAGCTCAATCAGGAATTATAAACCTGACACTTACACCGATACCACTGTATCGAGACATTTTTTTTATGAAAAACATAACGTGAGTCAGTTAAAGTGGAAGGTTCTGGAAGTTGTTAAGAGACCACCAAGAGGTGGTAATTGGGAAAAAATGCTACTCCAGCGAGAAGCAAGCTGGATTAGTAAAATAGATTGCAGCAAACCAAAAGGTTTGAATGAGTTCACTTGCTTAAAATGTTTTCTGTGACATTTTTGTAAAAATTTTTGTAAAATTGTTTCATTTGTTTAAAGATGTAGTTATGGCATCTAATGATATATATTTTTTCACTCAGGTATTAATGGCCAGCTAGATTTGAAGTACTACGGAACTCCAGCCGTGCCAAGGTAATATACTTATATCAGAGTTACCTGTACAGGAGCTACAGTTTAAAAAATGCTGGCATTATATAAATATGCAAATATATGTTTGAGATTAGGCTACAACCCCAGGTGGGCTGTTGGCACAGCAGTACCTACAAGTTTACCAATTTAACCTTTTTAGCTATTACAAGGACAGGCCTAATTGTGCAATCTCCTTGAACTTTGACCTCTCACATGGATGGACTCACTTAAGATATTGGTTTAACTGGACTCAATCGGATGGATGAATAAAGCTCCAGTATTGTTTTCGTTCATGATATTGTTTTGAAAAATGCTTCACTGATAATATGTTGAAAATGTACTACTGGGACAAATACTACACTGTCACTTTAAGTGGGGGAAGGTGGATCACTTCACATGAAGGTATTTAAGTCCCATAATGCCTTGCTTTTGTTACACTTGATAAAGGGCTCAGCCCGAAACATGTAGTGTATGTACAATGCTAAATAAATACACATTGCAGTTCACGAAATACTGCCTGGAGCTGTTTTGATTCATAAATCTATTTGATGAGGAGCAAGATGGACCAGGCATAGAACAGGAACAGACTAGATGGGAAAGGACAGTGCTGGTGTAGATCTGGACAAGATGGAGTGGGTGTAGATCAGGACAGGCAAGATCAGATAGGACAGGACAAACCAGGATGGAGTGGGTGTAGAGTAGATCAGAAGGGGAGGAGGAGGACTGGATATCAGGAAAGTGAAAGATACGATCAAGGTAACAAGACAAGACAAGGTTCATGGTAAGGCGGGACAAGGAAAGGACAAGGCAAGAAAAGCAAAGGAGGCTAGAGGAGGAACCTTAAGCTAGGGGAGATGCCACAGTGCTAATATAGATTAATGCTCAGAAAAGGAGGTTGAGGAGGGCTGGCCTCAACCCACCAATCAGGCATCTGCTGGGATTAGGCTGTAAGGCCAAGTAATCAATAGTGAGCAACCCTGTAAGCTGCTCCCTTGACCCAATGGTTCAGGCACAGTGCCAGAAATTCAAAGGTCCCTGGCTCAAATCCCAGCAGAGCCTGACACTGACCCACCAACATTCACCAATAGCTGTTGATAAGTGTCATCTAGGGATGAAACCTTGCCCACACCTACTGTCAAGGGACTGCTGTACAGAGCTTCTGGACTGGTTAAAAAAACATATTCCAGCCCTTTCTAAGGGTTTAGTTTCCACTTTAGGAGAACATATACCATGTTTCAGTTGGTTTACATTCATTACATCTATTTTTACTTACTCCTCATTCACAGACATTTGCACTATAATAGGATGGTTGTTAATCTTGACTGGTTAAGAAATCTATAAACATACAATTTAAAACTTGGTCCTTTCTAAGACTTTATTTATCCTTCAAGGAGAAATATACCATATTTCTAAATGTTATTAGTGTTTCGGGTGTTTAATTGTAGCTGTTTTAAAGCAGACTATGTCTATAAGTCTTTAAGGGGTTGTTCACCTTTGAATTGACTTTTAGTATGACGTAGAGAGTGGTATTCTGAGATAATCTGTAATTGGTTTTAATTTTTTATTATTTGTGGTTTTTTAGTTATTTAGCTTTTTATTTAGCAGATTTCCAGTTTGTAGTGTCAGCAATCTGGTTGCTAGGGTCCAATTTACCATAGCAACCATGCATTGATTTGAATGAGAATATGGAATATTAATAGGATAGTGTCAGGAAATAAAGATGAATAATAAAAAGTAGCAATAACAATAAATGTGCAGCTTCAGAGAGGATTTCTTTTTTGAGGGTGTCAGTGACCCCCTTTTGAAAGCTAGAAAAATTCAGGAGAAGAAGACAAAGCATTTATAAACTATAAAAAATAAATAATGAAGACCAATTGAAAGTTTGCTTAGAATAGGTCATATAGGTTCTATAACATACTAAAAGTTAACCTGAAGGTGAACCACCCCTTTAATATGTCTGAATATGATATACTGTACTATATATTGTATATTTATTGGTCAAAATATGGCAAAGTTTGGGATTCAGAATTATTTGCCTAGAGAATGAAGGTTAGCATAAAATTTTCTTTGAAACATTCAATTACTGCTGCATTTGGCACAGACTTAGCCCATTGCCTATCTTTTAATTGGCAATGGTTTAGAATTGATGCTCCTTAACAATAGTTACAGAATTTGTATGTTATTTTTACTTGCAGTGCTGAAACCGTTTTCTTTATTTGTTGAACTATGATATTTCACTGTGAAAAAGTAATGCAAGACTCAGAGACCCTTGCAAAGTTATGTCTTGATGTAGCATCAAATTCAGCTGTTGTTTTAAATGCTTTTGTACTTACTAGGATCTCATATCCTTAGAACACATTATAAAACCTTTTGTTTTGTTTTTCTTGATGTCCCTACTTCAAATAGCTTACACTATATTTTTCAAAATCATTTTTCAAAGCAATTTGATCTTATTTTTCTCAGTCTTCCTACTTGAATCACATCCTTCAGAGCATGAGGGAAGTTGTGAGTCATTTCAGTGGAGTCATACAAAGGCCCATTTTATTAGGCAGGTATTGACGTGATTCCCTACTGTATACATGAAAAACAAATGACCGCCATGTGTAGAAGTGCACTTACCATAGGTGTATTATAATGAAGAATAGGAAGAACCTATGTATGTATACTTTTTATGCATGGATTCTATTGTGAAACCAAACCATACATATATTTGATTTCATACATATTATTTTGATTATAAGGGGCAGATTTATCAAGGGTTGAACTGAAAAATAATTTTTTAATTAAACTTTCAAGGTGATTTTAGTGTAATTCAACTAGGGAAAAGTCGAAATTCTGATCGAATTTGAAAAGAAATAAAACAATTGAATATCGAAATTTATCTTGTACTTAAATTAACTTCAACTATTTGCCATATAAAACCTGCCAATTTGCTGTTTTAGCCTATGAGGGACCTCAAAGAACGAATTTGGAGCAATTTGGTGAACTTTGAAAAATCTAAATCTTTTTTTAACAAAACTTTGAATCGAATTTGATTGTATACGATCCGAATTAGATTCAAACTATAATAAATACATTTCAGTTTGTCCTTTTTATTCAAATTTCAAGCTGTTGGGAGTTTAAAATAACTCCCATCAACTCGAAATTTGACCCTTGATAAACGTGCCTCTAAATGTCTCACATCTATATAATAGAGTCTACTATCTTCACTATAGAAAACAAACTTGAGCATATTTTTTCCCAAGAGAGCAATGAAAACCACACAACTATTAAAGATTACTTCAATACATTAGAGGATCTCTGTTTACAATAGATTCAAATGTGGTGGGAATTTACCAGTTTTGAAAAAATGCATTACTCTGAGCATAGTCCAGACTAAAGGTGGCCATACACGTAGGTCTCTCCCCGATATGCCCACCTTGAGTTAGGCGATATCGGGCCCTAGAGCCCAACGATCGGATCAGAATGGCACAGATACGGGCGGTCGGACCGCATCAATGAACAGATCCGACTGGATTTTTAATCCTGCACGATCAACATCTGCCCGACTTTCGGCCAGATATCGATCGGGGAAGCCCGTCGGAGGGCCCCCCACACGGGCCGATAAGCTGCCGACACAGTCTGTCGGCAGCTTTTATCAGCCCGTGTATGGCCACCTTAATGATGTAGAATTTATGGAACAGTGAAATAAGATCTTGTCTGAATGTTCTATAAGGTTGAATACCCTCCTTGTGGAAAAAGCCAACAGATCTAAACACATTTAAACCCCAAAAATAGGCAAATTCAAGGAGAATAATCAAAACTGAAAAGAACATTCTGATTATGTAAAATTATCTGAAAGCCTTAAAAAAGCAGGGACTCAAAAGCCTTTGAAGACAAACAAGAACATATTCAAAAATGGACAGAGAATAAAAACATTGGAAAACCAGGAAAAAACTTCAAGCAAATCTAGAGATACAAAGATGTGTTAATTGAGGGACGAAGGAAAAAAAATCACTTTCTGTTGATGAGATAAGTATTCTTGAGAAGTGTTTAACTTTCTGTTCCAGAAAATACTTTGATTTATTTGATATGATTACTGATATGGATCATTTTGTTAGGAAACTTTTATTAAAAAAAGTACTTCTTTAATCATGAGAAAGTGATACCTAATAAACAATGCAATACAATTAGAATTAGAAACATTGCAATAGATTAGAATGTATGCAGTCAAAATGCTCTAATTTCAAATACATTGCTACTGTATTACAACTTGAAGAGCTACAAAGAGAAACAGATGTTAATTTAGGGAGGGTAGGGGTTGACACTACATCTCAGAAATGTTAACCTTTTATCCAGTTAGATCATTTTGTTAGGAAACTTTTATTAAAAAAGTACTTCTTTAATCATGAGAAAGTGATAACCTAACCCCATCTTTTATCCAGTCCATCTTAGAGACCTTGTAATTTCTTTGTTTCAAAAACAGGTAGAAGTTTACTAAGTTACATCATAAAACAAAAAAAGTTCCTCTAGATATACAGATAATCTTATGTAGGATTCATAGTGAAGTGAGGCCTATTCAGTAGTAAAGCAGTAGCCCAAATATGATTAAGTCAAAAAAGATTTTATTAGGGCATATCATATCATATGTGTTTTGTGCCTGAATGGGCACTTACTGTTGATCCCCTTTTTGGTACATTCCTTTTAAAGTGGTGTCAACCAATTAAAATGCATTCCATCAGCATTCCATAGAAAGCTCATTACAAGGTGAAAGGCCAACAGAGAACTATTACATAACCAACATCACACAAAACTGTGTCCCAAAAAATGGGAGAGAAAAATATCTAGAAAAATCCAGCAATATACATTATACAAAACCTATAAAGAAAATAAATGGAAAATTACAGATGCAGTCACTTTGGATTGTGTGTTAAATGCATTGTGACTTAACTCATCTATCCCATTTATTCCACTTATCACAGAATATTGTGTCACAGCATCCCATCCAATTAAAGAGTTCACCATTGAAAACAATGGAGCTTTGGTATGCTAATGAAAATGTTAAATGCATTAAATGAGTTAAGATAACTTTAGATAACACAGTTTCTTCAATTATCCCTGAGTCACGACGCATTTAACTTACAAATCCAAGTGACTGCATCTGTATGAATATATGCAATATATTTATTAGACCATTTAAAGGTTGTGTGTATTGGGGTATACCATTATAAATATAAAATTAACAGAGCACCATAGATATTTTGTCTTAGTACAGGAGAAAAAAGAGCCCGATATAATTTGAGTAAAGCTACTGACGTAAAGAAAAGCTGATAAAGGTGAACTAAAAGTAGTACTAAATAAAACTGTAATTACAGTGGTGAAGCAATGAGAAAAATGTCAGATATATGTCCCAAAACGTTTTTTTTAACGTTTGCCAAGTTATTTGAAAGACAGTGGTCATGTGAATCATGTGCTAAATTTATTTCAGTGGAATAAAGAATATAGTTGCCATTAACAATCCCTTAAATTTCATTTGACATGTTATAACATATTTTTTGAATGCAATTTCTTTTCTTTTGAAAGTTATTGAATATATTTTAACACACGTTATGTCTGATGTCCAATTTGTTAAATTCAGTAATACATACAGCAAGGGGCAGATTTATCAAAGGTTGACTAGAAAATTGAATTTCGAGATTTATTTTAGTGAAGATTGACTAGGGAATATTTAAAACTCAATTTGAGTTTTTTTTTAAAAAAATTGGAATTCGATTTTCAAAATTTATCATGTATTTACCCTTTAAGAATTCAAATTCGACTATTCTCCAAATAGAAACCTGTCGAATTGCTGTTTTAGCCTATGGTGGACATCCCAGGATCAATTTGGCGTTGTTTGCAGCCTTTTTAGTAATAAAAACTTTTGATTCAAAATCAATTCAAATTTCATCCCATAATTTTTTTAATGAATTGCAATTGGTCAAGTTTTGGTCACATTTTTTTGGGTGGGAGTAATTTTCGAATGAATATGGCTATTTTTGTTTGAAAACGGGCGTATTCGATCGAATGAAAAATCGCTTCACCAAAACACTTTGATTTCTCAGAACTTAGAAAAAATTTCAGGACAAGTTCTGTGAGGTCTCCCATAGACTAAAATGGCAATTTGGCTGCTTTAAGCTGCCGAAGTCAAAGAATTTTTAAAGGGCCAGTACTACAAAATTCGAAAATTCAAATAGTTGAAGTAGCCCAAAATTACTGCAAAATTAGAATTTTAAAAATTCGAATTTAATTTAAATTTTCACTTCGACCTTTAGTAAATGTAACCCTGTGTGTTACTTGTATATTAACCAGAATAAATGTTGCAATCACAGCAATTATGATGCATTCAGGTTTCTGATACAAATTTGAGACACAGAGTTTTAGACATAAAAAAAAGATCAAATTACATTAACCCCCTTTTCCCTAGTATGTGGCCATTTGTGCCTTGCACAATTTACAATTTCTCTGTGACCTTTAACAATGTTGAAATCAAGAAAGCATTGCAAACAAAGTTTACTCTGCACATTTTCTATTACGTTATCACTTTTACCATAGTTTCGTTTGCTATTTTAGACCTGGTGAACTGACAAAATTAGGCAATATCCTCCTCAATCTTATGTCAGTGACATTAGGTCCTGTATGCAGGGCCACCATTAGAAATCACTGGGCCCCGCACAAAGAAATTGTCGGGGGCCCCACCCACCCAGGCACCCAAGCCCCACCCCAATCAGACCCACTCCACATCAAAGTTAAAAAGACCACACAGACATCAGCGTTAAAAAGGTAACCCCCCCAGGGCTCCCTTATAAGTTAAAAAAAATTGGTGCCAGGGCCCCCCATATAAAAGTTTTATTTAAAAAAAAGTATTGGTGCCAGGGCCCCTCATACAAGTTAAAAAAACGTGACTAAAATGACATCACTACTCACCGTCGCCAGCGCAAAGTCATTTTGTTACTTCACCTATTTACTAATGAGCACAGGCTCCCCTTCACTAGCAAAGGAGATGTACTGTAAGCTAGCGTTGCTTCATATTCTAATGAAAGGGGAATTTTCACTCTGGTGAAAGAGTGTTACTATCCACTAAGATGCTGATTTTACTGAACGTTAGCTGTTCCGCCAGACTTGCCTTCACCAGCCCAGACCAGTGCAGAAATATTCAGGCGCCTTTTACTTTTTTCAGGGTACTAGCCTAAAAAAATTTTTTTTTTAGGGTTCCCCCCTACATTTCCCAACATATGGCACATAAACTAGACACTGGGCTAATGTGTACAGTAGGTCATTATAACAACTCAATTTTATTTTATTAAGGTTCACTGGGCTTGTGTTATGTAATGTAATGTATTTACTGCAACATATTTATGTGCATTCAAAACTTCATATCCCGATGCAAATTAGCCAACGCTAGCACAACATAGCTTTGCTTGCCGAAGTAACGCAAGTGCAACTTCGCCAGCATTCAGCACTATTGACGCAACTTCGCATTTTAGTGAATTGGGGGCAGATTTACTAAGGGCCGAATTTTCGAAGTGAAAATACTTAGAAATTCAACCCTCAAAGTTTTTTTAAAGGACTCTTTCGAGGTCCATTTTCGATTGAATAAAAAAATCGTTTGAATTCTTGGAACTTAGAAAATGTTTCAGGACAGGATATATGAGGCCCCTATAGGCTAAAATGGCAATTTGTCAGCTTTAAGATGGCGAACAGTCAAAGTAAAAGGATTTTTAAAGGGCCAGTGCTTTGAAATTCGAAAATTTGAATTTTTGAATTTTTTCAGTTCGAATACAATTTTGGGCTATTCGATAGTTGAAGTAACCCAAAATTACTTTGAAATTATTAGAAATTATTAAAATTTTTCATTTCAACCCTTATTTATCAAGGGTCAAATTCGAGGGTTAAAAATCCCTTAAAATCGACCATCGAATTTTGGTCAAATTGCAATCCTTCGAATTCGAATATTGAATTTGAAGGATTTTAGCAGGATTCGATTAATCAAACGATCGAACGATTAAATTGTTCGAATCAAACAATTGGAACGATTTTAACCATTCAAACTAATTTTTTAGTCAAATGGTCAAATGATTGAATAGATTTTTATTAGAATAATTTGAATCATGCGAATCAATCGAATTTTATTAAAATCGATGGTATAATTACCCAAAAAAGCTACTCGAAATTCGAATCTTTTTTCAAATCCTTCACACGAATTTAGTAAATCTGCCCCAGAGTGTTGTCCAGGTGGATCTACGCCTGACGAAGTGTTGTGATCTGAGCAAAGCAGATGCTGGCAAAGTTGGACTCTTTAGTGAATTTGCCCCATTGGTGGTTCTTCACAATGAGGACAGTCAGGTTTTGGAATGCACTGTCGGATGATTCTATTAATGCCTATAGTAGGGGCTTGGAAACATAAAATCCACATCTAAAGTGATAAATTGATACATCTACTATCAATATAGATATTGGTATATACAGTTTCTGTGAGTGTATGTGCTCTGGGTTCATTTGGAGGCTTTGACCTGATAAACTTTTGGTCTTAGATATGTAACTATATGTAACAGAGAGGTTCTTCACTGAAAAAGCAAAAGCAAGATTTATTTGACAGTGTTTTTCCATTTTTTTCTTAAATAAACCACAGTGCTACCCATTGACACATAAATAATTGAAACCTCTCTGACTATTGATTTGTTTGTTAACTAGGATCCATTTTGCTGAATGGAAAGTATAAAGCTAGCTACAAACAGCAAGATCCAATCATTTGGTGATGTTGCCAGATATTCATATCTTTGTTTTATTGTGTCATCCATGTGCTTGTCAAAATCATCAGATTCAATAGGTTGGTTGTCTGTCCCCTCTGCTCTCACGTGAGTCGTCTATGTCTCATCATCTCTAAGGTGCCAATTTAAGGAACCCCTGAGTTAGTTTACTAATCATGTGGTGTTTTGTGCAGAAAAAAACTTGGCAATCTTCAATATTTAACCAAAAGGGCCTTTGAAATGAAAAAAAAACAACTTCAGCAGCTTTATAGCTATCTGCCTGCCTCGATCCAGCCTGTCTGACTACTAATCTGCCTAATCCTGCCTGTACCATGACCTTTGGCCTTATAGACTCAAACTACAGTTGTGCCCCTCTGCCTATCCAGAACCCTTATCTTGCACCTCTTGTTTAAGTCCAGGTGGAATCCAAGTAAGCCGAGGGCTCCTCCCAAGGCTCAAAGGCGGTCACGCTATTGGTAAAACACAAGCCCAGACCAGGGTGATTGGTGTTCTGGGGTTTGGGTGCCAACTGTGGCAGGGTGTTATTTTTTATTCAAATTTAGATTTTGGCATGCACAAAAATAAGCTAATTCAATCATGTTTTTTTCAGTTGAGAAATATTGTGAAAATCAGACATGCTCTTTCTTTTAAGGATTTAGAAAGGGTGATTCATGTTTTTATTTCATCTCGTTTAGATTATTGCAATTCTTTATTTACGTGTTTAAGTAAAAAATCCCTGGCTCGGCATCAGTTAGTCCAAAACGGAGGGGCACGGCTATTAACAAAAACTAATCGTTTTGATCATATTAGTCCTGTATTGGCTGATCTTCATTGGCTTCCGGTGAAGTTTAGGATTGATTTTAAAATACTATTATTAACTTGTCAAGTTTTACATCATAAGGCCCCAGAATATATTTCAGAATTGTTGACTGTTCTTTTCTTTTTAAGTCTGTTGCAAAGCACTTTGTAGCTTTGCTTTGAAAGGTGCTATATAAATAAACTTTTACTTACTTACTTACTTTATTGCAATATGATATATGAGATCAGCAGCAGAGGTAAAGAAAATGCTTGCTTGTTTATCTGCCAGCTCTTCTTTCCATATTGCATAATATTTCACAGCCACATGCAATATTTATTCTTCTCCCCTACTTTGCATCATCAGTTCTGTTTTTAATATCACTGCCATCTGCAGAGGTTACCTGTAGCTGTCTGTTACGTGCCTGAAAAAACTCATATGACCCATTTTGTGGAACAGTGGGGCAGAAAGAAGAAAAAAAGTTATCATGATAGATTTTCCATGAAGTAAAATGGGATACAGCAATCTAATTCATTTTTATCAAGGTTCAGTACTAGAGCAGTACTGGCAACAGATTCATGCCTCTTACTAAGAAGACTATTGTTATAAGAAACATTGGAGCATGCTGCATTTTATAGAATAAATATTACTGATAAAAGGAAAATTCAGAACCAGGAGCATTGTCAGAACAGACTGCTCCAAATTGATGACTACTTTCAAAGTCTCTTTGCATAATAGTGGGAACATGTAATCTCTAATGTGCAAGCTGTCCTTGCATATGGTATTGTTGTTTTTCTTTTCAGGAGCACAGCATGTACTGCAGAGGTGTGCTGTACTAGATACCCACTGTAAAATAAATAACTATCAGATTTACATGGAAACAGGTTGCATTAATTGTTTATTTACTTTAAAACTCAGCAAAATTTCTGCCCAGTCGACAGTCACTTTCTGTCCATAAAAGTTTTTGTGCAAAATATAAATGTGCAATTACAGAAAATCTTATTTAAACCAATGATTCATTGTTGTAATAATGCACCAATCATATTACTGCTAATAGAAAATATGGAAATTGCTTAAATGTTAAAACATTCTGATGTAATGCTGTGACATCTGAGTGATAAGTAAATTCATGGTACTATCAATATACTACAAAATACCTTTTTTGTATCAATCAAATGGCCAACCTAATAAATGTGCTGAGGTTGTGTAAATTTATTTATTTATAGTTACATACTATTCAATGTTTGTATGTTTGTCTCAGTGTGGGGGAGTGAGATGAGTGGAAGAATGGAAAGTCTGCAGTATGTAGCCATTTATTTTATTTCCATATGCTCCGTCTGTATAGCTGGAAAAGGACAATTAAACCTTTCTCACCTTCACCCTGTTGTTTTTTGTTGAAATATAAAAAACAGGATTTAAAAGCCCCTTATTTCAGGAGATTTTACTAAATAATGCTCCTTTTAGTTCCCCAATGCAGAACCCCTGAAATTCAATGGAGTGATGCCTAATTCACTGGCAAAACAAATGGTCTGCCGACCTCAGTTACCAGAATAACAAGGATCTTGATTATATGAGATAATGAAAAGTCTTGTTCAGTCTTTGTAAGACCTTGTTTTGCAATCTATTTCGATAATCCCTTGACTGGTGTGGATCTGATATTCAAGAAATCATATTGAAAGATACGCTTTGAAGAAAAATGTCAGCATGCAGTGGTGTAACTATAGTGTATGTCCTAAAGTTCTCCAAGTAATTGATCTACTCTGTGGAAAAAGAACAATTTAACAATTGATTGCAAATCTAATAAAAATTACTGTATAAGGAGGTTATTTTAGCTTTTTAACAGTCTAAAATGTATTATTATTTGAGAAGTGAAAAGTAATTCTTTCTACCATTTATTTTTTTTCTTGAGTCAATAAATGTATTTTATTCAAGCTGTAGGGGTTATATTAATCAAAGAGTAAAGTTAAAAGTGAAGTTCCGCCACTAGTGGGAAATTCCGCCGCTATCCATTCATTTATATACGGGATTTTTAAAGGTGTATTTATCAAAGGATGAACTTTCACTTCACCCATTGATAAATAGGTCTTTCAAAATCCCATAGAAATGAATGGAGAGCTGCGGAATTTCCCTCTAGTGGCGGAACTTCACTCTTTGATAAATTTACCCCTATGTGTGTAGCCATCTCAGGTAATTGTGCCTGATTCTGTATGTCAGCACTTCACAATGGAAAAGCTTTTGTTTCTACTACTCCATGTAATTGAACTGGAGTTGTGGTCAGGCTTGGGTGGTATACTTTTGAGTGCTAATCTCAGCATTTTTAGCAATGCAAGTTCAGGGAGCTGTTTTTTTTGTTAACGTCACATTGTTCTGTTGATACACTGCTGGAGGTGGAGGGGGTGATATTGCTTGCAGTGACACAGAAAAGAATAACTAAAGTTTATCTGAGTAAAACTCACATGGCTTATGGCAACTGGGAATCTAAGAAAATGTCTAGAGTCATGTCAAATTTCAAAATTAAATAAGAAAGAAATAAATTTTCCCATGACAATATCCCTTTAAATTGGAGTTTATTACAACAGGTAACAAGTTATTTCAGTGACCCTAAGTAAGGCACAACACACATTGCCACATGAGTCTAAAAGGGATGTATTTAAAAACCTAATTTTTGTTTACTTATTGCATTCATCTAGATCAGTATATGTGGGCTTTGTTAGTTACAGTATATAGACACATATTTTTTCCAACTTCAGCTACTATGTAATGCTAACAACACCATTACAGAAAATTAGCTAAAAAGCTTTGGTGGATGAAATAACATTGATTGTTAACATCACGCTGGAAAAGTGCCAACTTATACTGCAGATTGTTGTCATTTTAGACAGTGCAAATGGCATGAATGAACACATAAATGCCTGTATTTATTTCATTGTGTTTTGACTCTGCCCTTCCATTTCACATTTTACTTTTATCAGTATGATTGCTTAGGAATTTGAAAATGGATCTACAGGAAACATTCAATACAGTAATAAAATCTGGAGCAATTTTTACCTGATAAACAATGTTTGCAGGTCGTATTTAAAATCTACAGTGCCATCTACTGGATTTACTCTAAGATAATACTTACATTTTCAACAAGGAATGATAAGCAGTGTCGTTTGAGTTTCAATCTGAACTGAAGAGCATTCAGTCATGTAATGTTTGGAATACATTTTAGATTAGGTATTTGAACAAGGTCACATTGACAGTGCATCAAATGGCACAAAATATATTGTCCTATTCTGGAGCTGTATAGAGCAGTTCTTTGCAAATGCAACCATTGAAATCAATATGACATGCCACACTAGTTTTCAAGCAATTTTTCCCCCTTTGCATTTTCTTAGTCTTGCTCTTGGTCAAAAATGGTCTTGCTAGCGCTCACCTTTAATATTTATACTGTCAACAAATATAAAATTGGAGAATTTTGTTATTTGTATATTATTTATAAGATAATGCATAATAAATGCAATTCTATTTTGTTTTTAAATATGTGTATATAATTGTCTCTTAGACTTGTTTAGACAATGTTATATGCTACATTAATTTATATATATGGATAATAATTGTACCTGTATTATACCTGCATGACTTGCTATGGCATTTTTAGATTTGGTATGTTTAAGACTTAAAGTATGTGAATGTTCAGACTTTTACAAAGATGCACTTACTAACATGTTCAGCAGGCAGATAGCTGAGCACAAAACAGATGATATACAAGCTGTATAGGGGTTTAGGCAGTTGACATACTTACAGCATTTAGACCTGCATTTAGGGCCACATTGGTTACTCTACATTGGTTACTCTAAAGGAGAAAGTAAACTGGTTGTATGCAAGAGATGGGTGGGTTGCCACTGGTACAGGTAGCCCTAATGTGTGTCAATAATGTGGTGCAGAGCATATCCCAATGAGAGCCTTGAGTTAGAAGAGGCCTTAGAGGAAAAGGCAAAACCATCACACTCCTTTAAATTAGAACACTAATTGAATAAACATTCTACAAGTTGGATGCATGAATGTACACAAATCCTTGATCCAAGCAGCCAACTTGCAGCAGGTATATTCAATACGTGTCCAACATTAAAGGGGTGAAATGTAGTTACCCTATGAGATGGTGATGATTATTTAGTAAACTGACTTGTCTCACTACTTAACTATTAACTAGTGATGGGCGAATCTCCCGAGATTCGCCAATTCGCGAATTTCTCTGGAAATTGGCGTAAAATTGGCGACGCTTTTGACGCGCGTCGCGTCAACTTTGGTGCGTCGCGTTGTTTCCGTCGAGTGTTGCGTAGTTTTTGGCAGGCGTCACATAGTTTTCGTCGCGTCACGTCAAAAACGACGCGCGACTCATTTTTCCGGCAAATTTTCGCCAAGCGAATCGCGGGAATTCACCGCGAATTCGACCCATGCGAATAAATTCGCCCATCACTACTATTAACTAGATCCGGAGACATAAGTGCCAACTAGAAAATCAGAAAAACAAAAATAAAAATAATACACCCTAAAATCATTAGGGAGGGTGGAAGGGACTTTGCTTTGTGCTTCCCTGCTGACAATGTTTGGGGCGCTCCTATTCCTTTGAGGGGATCTAAACCCCAAAAAAATTATTCTGGGTATACTCACTCAGAGAGCTTCTCTGAGCACTTTTGCAATTTATATGCATTTTCTTATTTATGCAGTTTCTGAGATATTTGCAACTAACACTTTAGGCCTTCAAAAAGCTGCTGCGCTAAAGCCTGCCAAGCACTATAAAACTATGCATATATCCTAGAAACCACTTAAAAGTTACAAAAGTGCCCTGAGGACCACTCTAAATATGTTTAACCCAATGCATTGTTTAGGGTATAGAGGCCTTTTGCTAAAACTCAACTCCCCCTGCCCCCGAAGCTCTAGCCCTCTTCTAAAACGAATTTCTTCCAAATTCTTACTGATATCCAAGACTGTATGTGCCAGCCCTGACCTCTCTTCTGCAGAAAGACTGATTTAACCCATAAGTGCTGGGTAATCCTGTTTTGCAGACCGATTGGAACTTATTCTGAGATGATTTAAACTGGTACAAGCACTTACACAGTAGTGTGAATCTCTGTGCAGGAAGCATGCCTGTTTTTTTAAAATACTATGGAGACAAGCATAGACAGTAAATATCATAATAAACATTCAACAAATATGCACAAATGTCTAACTGAGGATTTAGTTTGATTAAAATACATTTAATTAGTTATCAACACCGATAAAGAATATTCATACACAATCAGCCAACAGAAGTTCCCCTTTTACTCTCAGTATTACTAATTCATTTAAACTAAAATCATCTTCTTTATATGATAATAATAATGTCATGTTATTCAACACATCTGCTGAGGGAATTCCAGTGTCCCAATTATAGTAAATTAAAAATAAGACAGAGAGAGACAGAGAGAGGATGTATGGCTAAAATACAAAACACTACCAGTATTCATCAGCAAAATAATAAACACATCATGCAAAATATGAATTTTGTTTTTTGTCCGACTGAGCACACAGGCAGCCGTTTGAATGTGTATTTTATAGAGTATTATCATTCTTGGTGAGTTTTTATACCTTCATGTGTTTTGTTTAGTTTTTTTGTAATTTATACTGTATGTAGATGTACCCTGTGGAAAGGTTCTATAACAGAATGTAACACAAAATAACCTTAAAATGTAGGTTTTTAAAATAGCTTCTAAGATAGTATAGTAGTCTTGCTCTGTGTCTTAAACTGTTGGTAGTTGAAGGAAGCACTGTACTTAATGTGAGTTTCTTCTGCTCTCTGTAATCAGTAAATAGCATGAGAATTTAACCCAAGTCCAAGCGCTAGTTTTGATACAAAACTGAGGGCTAGTTATGAGTGACATTTTTCTCCAGGTTTCAAGCAGATAATAAGCCGACAGACTCCAATGGGTAAAAAAATTGTTGCCCATAGACTTCAGTTCGTAAATATTTGGTGAATCGAAACAGATCAGATTCACCCATCTCTACTGAGGGGACATTACCATTATTCTCAAAGGATAATTGCTACAAGGTCCTAGCAACTTGCAGCTTCTTGTACCTATCCAGCCCACTTCTTTAGTTTGGTGTTTTTTATATTTCATTTTGAAATCTGATATGGGGCTAGACATGTTGTTAGTTTCCAAAGTGCCCATAGCCGTATGATTTGTTCTATGATAAAATTCAGTAACTCTTTACTGTTGCACTGCAAGTTTGAGTGAATTCACCCCTACCTTCCCCCCAGTAGCCTAGAAATTGGAAGGCAAAGTTCCTTGACACAAGGTAACAGATCATTGGTAGATATGAGAATAGTAGTCAATAGTAAAAATCACCATAATAAGAGGTAGACTTATCGAGGGTTGAATTTCAAAGTGAAAATTCTTCAAAATTCGACCAACCAAAATGAATTTGAAGTTTTTTTCAAACGAAAACGGACCATTTTCGATTGAACTGGTCTGTTTTCATTCAAATTGTTCAAATTTTTGATGGAACAATTAAAAGGATTTTCAGCCCAAAAAACTTCTCAAACTTAACCAAAAGACTCCATATAGGTTATAGGAGGTCCTGCATAGGCTAAAACAGCAATTTGACAGGTTTAAGGTGGCAAATAGTCGAATTCGAAGTTTTTAAACAGACAGTACTTCAAATAGTCAAATTTTTTTCAGTTCAAATAAAATGTTGACCTTTTCGATAGATGTAGTACCCAAAAATTACTTTGAAATTCAAAATTTTTTAATTCGAATTTTCACGTCGACCCTTGATAAATCTGCCCCTAAGACTCACTCACTTCCTATTCATTCCTATGGGATTTTTAAAAGCATATTTATCAGATGGTGAACTCCATTGATAAATATGATTCTAAAATTCCCATAGGAATGAATATAACATGGGTGAGTTTTTCTGTGGTGAGCTCTAATCTCACATTTTGATAACTTTGCCCCCAAGTCTCAATGCAACTCATCCAGTTACATTAAGGGGCAGATTTACTAATGGTCAAAATTCTAATTTAAAAAACTTGGAAATTCGACCATCAGATTTTCGAGCAAATTTAAATTGTTCAAATCATTTGAATGCTTCATTCGATTCGAACGATTTTCCACAAAATCCTTTGAATTCCTAGGACTTTGAAAAAAATTTCGGACAGGTTATAGGAGGTCACCCATGAGACAATACTTCGAAATTCAAATTTTCTCAATTCAAATCGAATTTTGGGCTATTCGATAGTCAAAATAGCCCAAAATTACTTCGAAATTCAAAGCAGAAAAAGCATTGCTTATCTGAAAGCAATTACATTATGAGGTACTGGCACTTTATATAACCTCACGACCAGACACAATGAGCTGAAATTGTTTCCTGCACACCAATATTACAGCTAAAAAATACATTATTTGGTTCAGAAATAAAATTGCATTTCATTGAGTGAATTATTTGTAATATAAACAAAATTCTTTAAAAATAAAAACGACACCAGATTTTAAAGGGTCAGTTAAAATCGAATTTTGGGCTATTCGATAGTTGAAGTAGCCCAAAATTACTTCGAAATTCAGATTTTTTTAAATTTTAATTTTATTGGAATAGTCACTTCGACCCTTAGTAAATGTGCTTCACAGTGTGCCTTCTGGTAAACTGGGTAGAAAAACATTGCATTGTTATTATAAGTATTACATCTTACACTTGATTTGTAAATGAGTTGAGGAATAATGCAGACTACACTGGTTTCCATGTATCTGTATACTGCAGCACTGAACTTATCAGTGCTACAGCATGTACTTTGTCGATTGTAAAGGGATAGGGTTAGATGAGCAATTTTTCGGTGGACACAGTTTCAAGGGGAAATTCACGGTTTGGTGAAAGGTGAACATTTTCATGAATCTGCACTAAAATTGCACTATGTACTTTGTTATGCAAAGAAAGAAATTGTTAGAAAATACCTAAAATGACCATTGCATTAGGCACAAGTAGAGATTTCAGCGAATTTGTGAAAAAATTAGTGAAAAGAGTCGTGGCACGTTTTTGACGCACGTCACGTCGTTTTCGTCACACGCCGTGTCGTTTTTGTCGCGTCAAAAAAAATGTTTCCGGCGAATTGACAGAAACATCAATTGACTTCAATGCAATGGAATTTCTGTGATTTTGCTTTCTTGCTAGTTTTTCCACTTTTTTTGCCAAAGTTTAATATACCAACTTTGCTGCTTGTTAGATGGGAGTTTTGTCTGGCACTGTTGTTTGGCAAAAATCATAGGTGGAGAAATGTTCCCTGTCTACCTGGGTACTATTTTTAAATTACAATGCAGATCTAAATATAGCAACCAGATATGTGCTTTTAAACAATTCAGAAGTACAGGTATAGGACCTGTTCTCAAAAAATGCTTGGGACCTCTGGGTTCCCGGATAATGGATCTTTCTGTAATTTGTATCTTCGTACCAGCGCTGGGCCAAGGCCTAGGCAGAGTAGGCACGTACCTAGGGTGCAAAGCTGGGGGGCTGCCAGTCACTCACCAGTTCTGTTTCCTACCCCCTAGTCTGGTCCCTCTCTGCACTCTGGCCGGTGCCTGACTTGGCATGCACCTACATCCTCTTCACGCAGGTGTGCATGTCCTTTTCTGGCGCAGTCGCGCGTCCTTTTTTTCTCACGCATATATTGGGCGCCTGGCTGGCCAGGTTGCCTATGCCGCCTGGCTGGCATGTTTCATTCCTTAAATCTTTTAGAAAATCATGGAAACATTAAATAAACCCAATAAGATAGTTTTGGTTCCAGTAAGGATTCATTATATCTGTTCTATTATTATACTGTTTTAGTATTACAGAGAAAAATTAAATAGTTTTTCTAGTTTTATCTAGTCTAGTCTAATCTAGTCTAGTTTTAGTTTAGATATTCCTTGTCCTTTAATGAATATAACCCCTGTCTCAGAGAATGTGAGAAATTCACTAAGCGGCAAAAATTTGCTAGCGTTGCCAGCCAGCGCTACGCAAATTCACTAAAGTGCGAAGTTACGATAAAGTCATCAAATGGTAGCGTAGTTGCGCTAGTGTTACTTCGCCAGGCAAAGCGCATTTACGCTAGCGTTGCCTAATGTGCATACGGCATGAATTTCAAAGTATAATAGAAGTACTGTATATGTTACAGCCACTACATTGCACTACACAAGCCCAGGAAACCTTTAATAAAAAAAAAATTAAGTTGTCCTATTGCCCTACATGTGCCCCCTATATAGTTGTGTTGCCATATGTTAGGAAATGTGGGGGGAAGGAGGGTAACTTTTTCAGACTATCACCCTAGAAAGGTAAAACATGCCAGCATTTTTTATTGTCTATTGTATTGAACTTCGCCAGGTCTGACCTGACGAAGTAACGTCTAGCGTAAGTGGTAACGTTCAGTAAAAGTAGTGAATTTGCGTAATTATGATCCTTTGTCAGTGCACAACTTCACCTAGCGTAAGGGTGCGAAGTTGCGCAAGTCTATCTACTTCGCTAGTGAAAATTCGCTAGGTGTTAGTGAATTTGCGAAGTTACGAATTGATGTCACGCTGGCGAATTAGCGCTAGCGTTAGATACTTCACGCTTTAGTGAATTCCCCCCATTGAGTCTGGCATTAGACAGTAAGTGGGAATCGAAGCCAGAATCCCAGCATGCCAAGGCGTCAGTGCTTAACAGTGCACTACCATGATGCCCCCTATAGCAAATCCATGCGAGACCTACACTAATACAGTATTAATGTGTACTAATCATTTTATGCCATTGGTACCCAGCAGGTAATTTGTTAGCTTATCTTAATCAAATCAATTTTTTTTATTGATTTGCCACAAATCAATATTTGATTTGAATTATTTAAGTTAATGAATCCCTCAGTAGTCTATATTGACATGATTGAATAATGAGATCTTGGTCTAAATATGAACATTATCAACACCTTGTTTTATTATTATTATTATTATTATTATTATTATTATTGTTATTATTATTATTTTTATTTCCCTAATGTAGTGTCTTTTAGCAGGTTGTCTTATGAACACTTGAACTTACTGCAGACATGCAATATCACTAATATTATTCAATTTAATGCTTCTGCATTGAACTTAAAGGGATATTCATTAGTTTCAGTTTGCTGTATGGGAAAGAATAATTTCACTCCAATTAATGCAATTCTCAAAGTAATTACAACAACATGGAATTATACTGTATCAATTATTAACTAGTTGTGTGTTTTTGTGAAAAAATGAACCCATTGTATTTTGTATGAAAAAAAAGAATGCAAAATGGGACAGATTTGTTGAACAGTATTCAACCACACTTTGTTAATTGGCCCCTAATCCTGTAGCAGCCTTTAGGTCATCTTTATATCCATAAGTTTTTTGATTGCATTTATACTGTATGCTTGCAATGCTGCATTTTGTACACAAACAAGCTGGTAGTGGTTTTAAGGTTCACAAACAACATCACTGGGCTGACACAGCTCATTGACATCATAATCAACCCAGAGGTGCTCTGAAACGTGCAAATTGTCAGATTCATCTCAGGAAACTCACTCATCACAACTTAATTTATCTTTATCAACTGTCATTACAGACTGACAATGTTATGTAGCATGATAGTGGTATGAAACATCCTAATATAATATAGATGCCATAGATCAAGAGTTAGAATAGAAAGCATCTCATTTAGAGAGTTATCAATATTTACAGAGCAAAGGCTTGTCTAAAGATTTATTTTAGTAAATCAAGTAAATTTTAGAATCTAGTAATCAGAATGTTCCACATACCTTAGTGCCACTATACATTATTATACAAAATGCATATTGGAGAGCAAAAGGGTAAGCCATTAGCCCTCGCATATGCATATTATTATAAAAAGAGGCCAAGAAGCCAGAAGAATATGAAAGACATTCAAGTATGTTATTATAGGCCAATCTAAATGAGACTGCTGTATAAGGATAGATTATGGAATGTTGAAATATTCTGTGACTTGAGCTTTGATGTAGTAGTAAGGACCACTACCCTATCACTGTCTTTATTCCCTAATAGCCAGACTATATTACACAGCAAACAGTGTAAGAATTGCAGAATGTCCCTGGAGATCTGTTGAATGAAACTTATAAATCAGAGCAAAATAAATATGTAGGTTAAATTAGTCCTGCTTTTTACACTCATTGCTATTACCTAGCATGTGACTTGTGCCTTCAGCTCTATAATTTCCCTGGTGTCCAGCATGTTTTGCAGTTCTTTCTTATGTGGTTTCATCTGTTTTCCTTCTGGACATACAGTAGCTTTCTGACCACCTTTGGCCAGTCTTGTGAACTTTTCCTGCTCCGAAAATATCTCAAACCTGATGAGGCCATGTAGAAATAAATGGCAGATGCCACTTTTACAATTGGAAGAAATCATGAGTTGGATTTCATATGATAAGCAACATACTGTAATTTGTGGTTTTCGGCCATCAAATCTGAAATCTTTTTAAGATTTAATATTTTTTCCTGAATCAATTTTTTAGAGAAACTGCATTTTATTGATAAATAAGGTAAAATTTGGATTGGAGTTTGGTTGAATTTGTTTTAATAAAATAATGAAAAAATATTGCTTTAGTAAATAACACCCTGTGTCCCATGTTGACTTGTTTTGGTACTCCCACCCACCCAGAAAACTATGAAAATTATAACCACATTTATTAATGTGGCTATATAGATCTGAAATAGTGACTACAAACAGATGCATTTTGGCAAATATAGTGATAACACAGCCAATATGATGCATACAAATGTTAATATGAAGGCCTGCCTGCCCCTCCTCCAACTGCATTTGTACTGCTTCTCAAACTTGTGTTGACAGACCCGTTCGATTTACATAGACATTGGGGGGCAACTGTTGATAACTGGAAAATGTTGTTTGCAACAGGTTTCATGCTATATTTGCCACGTGGAAATAATTTCTGGTTAAAGAATCTTAATGAGATCTGGGTGTAAGTATTTAACCACAACCCTGGAATTATTACCACCTTCAGGGTGATAGTAGCTCCATGGTTCTCCTGTGTCTTTAGACACACATGTGCCAAATCGATCAAGACTGACTTGGTGGGCACAATGGTTCATAGAGCATACCTTTAATGAATGGTATAAAAAAACTCAATAAAATGATTAAAAAAAGAGAATGAGATCAGTATAACCAAAAACTGTTTCCATTTTGTATATTTTCCTAGAATGATGTGCCATTTCGCAATCCCATTTAGAAAAATTTCCATTTTAAGTAATAAAGTTCAGCTTCTGGTTCATATGAGGTGTAACCCTTTCTTGGCTATAATTAACCAAACCAAACTAGCATAGGTAGAGCATTGGTTACACGCGACTCTTTTACTCTCAGGTAGGGCTTTCGCTAAGTGGAAAATCACGTGTGAGGTAGTTGAACTACAACTCAATACTGCAATAGTGTGTAATAACAGGTGTTGGACGCCAGGGGTTCTTTGTGAAAACAAGTAGAACAGATTTATTTACAAGTAGCAGTCAAGTAGCAATCACAGGGTATCATATACTCACATACAGTAGTATAAAAGCAGCAATGCTTAGCACAGGCACAGCGTAAATCATGCCCTTAGGTAGGATATGTGGAAGGGAGTTGTAGTTTCACCAGCCAGGTTAGCAATGCCCATGTGGTCCGGATCCCACCAGCAGGCCAATATCACCTCAGGGATTCAATTCTCCTCCTACAGTCCCTTTATACTGAGGTCCCTTCACTTCCGGCAAGGTAGAGCCTGGGGGAGAGCTACTCCCTACTATCCTCCTTGATGGGGCTTGAGCTGCCCTTTCTCTCTTCCCTCTCTATCTCACCTCTCCTAGAGAGTGCTATGACAGGAATATCCTCACTCTGACTATTCCTCATTCACGGGGCCCTGTTCCCCGACTTCCACTAAAGGTGTGCTGTCCCTTTAGGGTAGAGCGCCTCTGGGGCCCGGTTGGCACCCAGGCTCAATGGAGCACTGCCCCCCTCCTCTGCTGCAGGCCAAAGAGGAAGTGCCACTCCCTGCAAGCACTTTTATTACAGCACTGCAGGGGGGGTGGTCACTACCTATAACCAATAATAAGATACAATATAGCCACCTGGACCTTAGTCCAATAGCAGGTAGCTAATGTAAGGGCAAGGGAAGAAGCCATAAGGGCCATGCTACTTATGGGTCCCTACAGAGGTATTGTGCTTACACAGAAACCCAGGGCATATATGTATACATGCTATGTTACACCAGCCAATGAATGAACAGAACTCTGACACGTCTTCCTGTTACTGATGCATTATTTCCTGTCAGGTGATCAGTGTGTGACACATAGAACAATGAAAAATGGTGGCTCAAGTCAAATGGGGTAAAATGGCAGTATTTACTGATATCCATCCACACACCAATTTGGCAAGATTTTGTAATAGGACCTTTGCTATGTAATACATTATATATCATTGTGTTTTCATTAGGACACAATGACAATGATTACACAAATTCACAAACTACCTGGGAGACTACCTGTGAGGAGATGTGAGAAAATGCCAGGATAGAACTCTACATAAATGGGCCCACTCAAATTTGAATGTCTATTTTTAGGAATCAAAAAAGTCTAAAAACTTTTTAAAAAGTTTTTTCTCTAAAAATAACTTTAACAATTTGAGATTTATAAAGTGAAAAAACCACAAAAAATACAAACATCCTCCAAATATAAACAGCCCTATAGAAGTCAGTGTCAGCTGTGTTGATCCATTAGACCTTTTTTATAGCCATTCAGACTTTTAAAGGTTTTTGGATTTTTTTTTTAATTTTACTAGTAAATGGCTGGAAACAAATAACATTTTAGGGGTTTTTCTGTTTTTTTTTTTCAATAATGCTTTTTTATGTTTGGATCTTTTAATAAATTACATAGCATATCTGGCTTTAGAAAAAAATAATTTATTTGTTGTTTCTAAAATCTCTAACACCACTTCAATGAGAATGTTGAAAAATAGGCCTCAAAGCATTGATTGAATTTGGGAATTTGGAGAGTTACAAATGTGGACTGAAATATAAATATTCCCGTAACAGAAAAAACTCACAACACAAATCTTCATAAAAAAGGCA
Organism: Xenopus borealis; assembly: GCA_024363595.1. NCBI lineage: Eukaryota > Metazoa > Chordata > Amphibia > Anura > Pipidae > Xenopus > Xenopus borealis. The sequence goes on along the minus strand of CM044432.1, from coordinate 19,950,700 downwards.
AACATCTTTATTCATCCAACCTGTATTTATGCTTAGATCGACAAGGGACCATCCTCAGAGTCCTGTGAATTGTAATGTTGATTCATTAAATTGATACTAAATACATTTACCGCTATTTGTAAAACGACATTGTCCTCTGCAATGTTTGACTCATTCGGCAGAGTATGTTTAAAATGCACACCCTGTTCTATATTTCATTATAATGCACAAGATAAACAATGAATGGATCATATGTCAGAGTTGAAAGAAAACAACTCTCAGAGCGGTATATTCCCACGAGAAACAACAGAAATAAATCAAAACCTCTGTGACTGAATAGAGAGGTTAACAGACACACATTTAAAGTGAATAAGGCTGAAGGAACAGGAACATATTTCATTCATTACAAGGAAAGCAGATAAAAAATAATAAGGTGAAAAACAATTCCATGGGAAAAGCATTCATTTCTAATCATGCACATAGAAAAAGGTCTGATTATTAATGATCAGTAGTGATGGGCGAATCTACCCAGTTTCGCTTCGCCATCGCGTCGCGTCAAAACGACGCGCGACTCGTTTTTTTTTGCCGAAGTTTCGCCAGGCAAATTTTTGCTGGCGTTTCGCGAATTTATTCGCCAAAGGCGAATCGTGGTTATTCGCCCCTGGCGAATAACTTCGCCCATCACTAATCAGTTTTTTTAATATATTTATTAGCACCAAAATGTCAACCATAAAAAGTCAATCGTATTACATTACTATTTTCTTTTCCATCTCAACAATGGCATTGTGGGAGGGGGGGTCACTATTTGTGAAGTGGAAATCTTTTTCGGAACATTACGGTGCTCAGAGTTATGATTAATGTCATAAGGTTTCAGTGACAGTTTTCTCAATGGGCTACTTTGGGTTTTTGTGCTGGGATTATTTTGCCTTGTCACACTACACTACACTACACTGATTTACTAAGGGTCGAATTTCTAAGTGGAAAATACTTCGAAATTAGACATACAAATTTTTGGGGGTCATTTTCGATCGAATATGGCTGTTTTTAGATCGAAAAACATCAGTATTCGATCGAATGAAAATCATTCAAATCATTCAATTCGATCGATTAATTCAAACGATTTTCACCAAAATCCTTTGAATTCTCAGAACTTTGAATTTCGAATTTTAACAATTCAAATCAAATCTTGGGCTATTCTGTAGTCGCAGTAGCCCAAAATTACTTTGAAATTTAAATTTTTTAAATTCTAATTTTATTAGAATTTTTACTTCCACCCTATTCGACCCTTAGTAAATCAGCCCCTAAAACTACATTACTCTAATTTCTGCTTATTTATAGTAATGGGCGAAATGGGCGCGTTTCGCTTCGCCGAAAAATTCACGAATTTCCAGAGAAATCGCGTTTCCGACGCGTCGCGTCGTTTTCGTCACGTCGCGTCAAAAACGACGCGCGACTCGTTTTTGGCGGCAAATTTTTTCCGGCAAATTTTTCCTGACGTTTCGCGAATTCATTCGCCAGCTGCGAATCGCGGGAATTCGCCGCGAATTCGCCCCTGTCGAATAAATTCGCCCATCACTACTTATTTATCAAACTGTAGAATGAGTGAGACAAATTAGAGGCCAAGGAAACTAAATGGCTGGTTTTAACATATGACAAACAAACAAAAAGTACAAGAGCATAACTGGGGAACACTAAGGGGCAGATTTACTAATGGTTGAATTTCAAGTTTTTTTCACTTCGAAATTCAACTGTTAGTAAATCTGTCGTATTTTTTGGGGGGGCATTTTCGAGTGAATATGGGCGTTTTTGATAGAATTCGAACAATTTCCCAAAATCCTTTGATTTCTCAGAAGTTCTTTGAGGTCCCCCATAGGCTAAAATGGCAATTCAGCAGCTTTAAACTGCTGAATAGTCAAAGTTAAAGGATTTTTAAAGGGCCAGTGCTTCAAAAATTCGAATATTAAAATTTTTTCAATTTGAATTTTGAAGTAATTTGGGGCTACTTTGACTACCAAATAGCCCCAAATTACTTCAAAATTCAAATTTAAAAAATTCTAATTTTATTCGAACTTTCACTTTGACCCTTAGGGGCCGATTTACAAAATTCACGTGAATAGATCGAAGTTCGAACGAATTCGATCGAATTTCGAACATAGGATTTATTCGTTTGGTCGAATAAGCAAATTTTGGCATACTCGATCATCGAATAGGGAATGGTCGAATGGTCAATCATTCGATGATTTGACCAGCGAAGGATTTTATTTTTAAAGTTTATTCGATTGCCTATTTCGGCAGATTGGACCTACTGAATTGCAATAGAAGCCTATGGGAGCACTCCCATAGGCTTCTGAGGCTAAGTCCTGATCGAATAGGATTCGTACAATCGAAGTCTTCGATCGTTCGAATCGTACGAATCATTTGAATGATCGAATTATTTATTCGTAGTGATGGGCGAATTTATTCGCCAGGGCCGAATTCGCGGCGAATTCCCGCGATTCGCCGCTGGCGAATAAATTCGCGAATCACCAGCGAAATTTCGCTTGGCGAAAATTCACGAAAAAACGAGTCGCGCAACGTTTTTTGACGCGACGCAACGAAAACGACGCGACGCATCGTTTTTGACGCGACACGATTTGACGCGACGCGCGTCAAAAGCGTCCCACGACTCGTTTCGCAAATTTTTCGCCGATTTGCGAATTTCGCTAGAAATTCGCAAATTTTTCGGCGAAGCGAATCTCGGGAGATTCGCCCATCACTATTTATTCGTTCAGTCGAATGATTGATTCGACTGATCGAATAAATTTGTATTCAATCGTCGAATGATCGAATAAAAGGTATCCTAGAACTATTCGATTAACATTTGAAAATCGAATGCTAATTGAATATCGAGTAGAAACAAATTTTTTTGGGGGGAATAAAAGTAAATTTGCCCCTTAGTAAATCAGCCCCTAAGTACTTCTGTAACGGAAAAAATTACACATAGTAACAAAGTTAAATCAGGTTGAAAAAAAGACAAAGTTCGTCAAGTTCAGTTCCTCCAAATGAAAGTCCAGCAACCGTACATACACCCTTCCATACTTTCACATAAATGATCTATATCCGTATCTATTCTAACTATAGAGGTTAGTATTACAATAGCCTTTGATATTATGTCTGTCCAAGAAATCATGCAAACCCCTCTTAAAGGGATTAACAGAATCAGCCATCCACAACCTCACTGTCCTCACTGTGAAGAACCACCTACATTTCTTCAAATGAAAGTTATTTTCTTCTAGTTTGAAGGGGTGGCCTATGGGTTGGTGATCCTCTTTATGGGTAAAAAGGTCCCCCTATTTGTCTATAATGTCCTCTAATGTAGTTGTAAGCATCTCCACTCACAGGCACTTTTTTTCCAGAGAAAACAACCCCAGACTTGATAGTCTACCCTCATAATTTAAATCTTCCATCCCTCTAATCAGTTTATTTGCACTCTCTCCAGCTGATGTAAACCCCTCTTAAGGACTGGAGTCCAAAACTGCACTGCATACTCCAGATGAGGTCTTACAAGTAGTAATGGGCGAATCTGGGGCATTTTGCTTCACCGGAAAAAATTTGCGAAACTCCAGCCCATCTCGTTTTGGATGTGGGCGTCTGTTTTTGGACGTGGTCATCCATTTTTGGATGCTGGTGCACATTGCTGGCTTCGAAAAAATGGATGCTAGCGTCCAAAAACAGACACCAACGTCCAAAGATGGACAACCCCGTCCAAAATGAGACACCAGTGAATTTTCACCTGTGACGAATCGCGGGACTTTGCAGTGAATTTTGCCCCAGGTGAATAAATTCCCCCATCACTAATTACTAGGGATCTTTATTTGCTTTAGTAGCTACATAATGACACTATCCAGAATTAGACAACCTGTTATCTATAAAAACTCCAAGACCTTTCTCATTTAAGGAAACTGCCAACACACTGCCATTTAGGGTATAACTTGCAATTATATTATTTTTGCCAAAGTGCATAACCTTGCATTTATCAACATTGAACCTCATTTTCCAGTTTGTACATCCAGTTGTTTTTTTTTTTTTACAATTTGCTTCCCTGGGAAATTGCAAATCTGAGCTAAAACTGGATATGCTTGGGATCTGATATTGAAAGAAAGCAGATGAATATGCTGAAGTCAGAGGCCAAGAATGAATGTTTTGCTAATGAGATGTTTAGTAAAGCTACCTTTTTGCGACTCATGCATTTGCTCTCAATGCACATAAGGATTCAATGGTTATTAATGTCTGCTCCTTTATGCTACCTTCAACCAATCCAATTGTCTTCATAGGTGAGGGGAAAATGACAAAAGTCTTGACTACTAATTTATCACAGCTCTATGGGGCAAATTTACAAAATTCACGTGAAGAGATCGAAGTTCGACTACAACTTTTTAGTGTAATCAAACGATTGGTATTCGATCGTACGATTTCATTGAGAAATCGAATATCGAGGAAATAATAGGTTAAAACTATTCGATAAGCATTTGATAGTCGAATGCTTATCAAATTTCGAAGGGATTCGAGGGATTTTATGTGAATTTTAGTAAATTTGCCCCTACTGTATGTGTCACCATAGTTCGAGATAAAAGGAAATTTGTAATAAACTATATAAATTCATTTTCTATCTATTCGACACCTGTTTAATCTCTATACAGTTTACAAATTAAACCAAATGGTAAATTCAAGCCATGACATAATGTATGCTGTTAGCAGAAATAATACACAAGAAAAATCAAAGGGGGTAATTTATAAAGTTTGAGCAGAGCATAATTGTTTGCAAATGGTTGTTTTGACTATGCTTTTTCCTGAACGCTAAAATATTGCACTGCTGTGCCCATCTTTCCTGTGTTGTCTAATTTGCAATTTGCGAATAATTTGCTAATTTTCGCAAATGACTCGCAAATGAGATGGGTCATTTCCTGAGTACAGGCACTTTGCAAAAGGTTGTTGTTCGCAAATATAGCATTGACAGTAACTTAAGTTCACAATTTGCAAAACTATTTTCTCCGCCACCAAAGTTGTGGTAATTCAAACACAGAGTGCGCATAAATATTTGCAGTTTGCGATTTTTGCCATATTTAAAAAGCTCTTTTAGACATTCACGATGTGAAAAACAAATTTGCAAATTTATTTGCACACTCTTATTCAGCTTTCTAAATATGACCAGGTGCAGGGCAAATATATTCGTTCTGCAAAGCAATCTGCCCTGCGCAAAGTTTATAAATGAGCCCCAAAGTGTTTCTCTCTATGACTAGCATATTTATAAAAAACTAGGTATGAAAATAAAAGACTTTAGCAAATAAAAGTCATAATGTTACATTCATTTTCAAAGAATTTTGACTAGTTTAAAAATTTGGAAAATTATATTTCCTTAAATGTTGAAAATATACCCGTCATTGACTTCTGTAGAAGCCCTACATGTTTAATTTGCCATTTTTAATTAAAATTTTCAACAGATAAATCTCTGATGAATTCTTTCTCTATTTGAGCTTGGAAAACTTGAAACAACTTAATAAATTTCAATACATTTCCCCCATTAGTACTGAAGATACTTTGTACTGTATGAGCAATGTTCATTTTGAGTCCGCAGGATTTTTTTTCTCAAATATTAGACCCTGTTCTATATGCCAGCAAATGCAGAAGAATTTCCCTCAACTGGAAAAGAAGGGTGGGGACCAAGGAACTATTCCTTTAGATTTGGGATTTCATTGTATGGAAAATGTCAATTATTATACTTGCCACTGAGGTTAATCGGTTAGTTACATTATCTGAAATCGATCATTTTGTGATGACTAGCTTTTCAGATCTCAAATACAAATCTGTTTTATTATTGTCACTTGGCAACTTTAATCATTTTCTCTTATTGTTCTGTATATTCAAACATTGTAACTTTTATGCTTTTGCTTTTCCCCCAGGCAATGAATGCAAAGTGGTTATGGAAATGAGTTGTGTCCTAGCACACAGTTTAAAATAGCACTATCAACACAGCACTGTAATAAAACAGAGCCACCCTAAACCTGGAGATTACCTACCATTGCAAATTGGATATGATTTATTTTAGAAAAATATACAGGTATTTATGAGGGTGCAACACAGAAAGTGAACTGAAAAAATAGGCATCATACAGGAACTATGTGTAATCAATACAAGCCCTCATGTCTTTGCATTGGAAATTAATATAATTATTGTAATGTATATGTAGTAGCATGAATATGTACTGTATGTGCATTCAGAAACATAAATAATATTTGCCACACTCTTGATTTCAAAATTAAAAACTGATTTAATTTGGTAATGAAAAACATTTGTGCCTCAATATGGGACAAAGTCGTCAGCTCTTAACAGGCTAACTTAAAGGGCAAACTGTATATACCTACATTGGAGTATGGATGAATTTTGGAATATTGTTTATGATCACTGAAAAGCATGTGTCCCTTGATGTAGACTTGTTTTAAATGCTAATATCTGGGACAACCGAGAAACAGAGAAAAAGCAGAGCTTCTGAACTGTTATTTTTCATCTATCTAGACAAATGAGGAACCAGCAAATCAAGGTTTCGCTATTAATAGTCTGAATTGTATTAATACAACTAATAATGCATGGTTCATTCAAAAGAGACTAGAATATGAAAACATAAACATTAATCCCAGGATACAAACGAGAGAGCTTAGTTCTGTGATTGCCAAACCTCTTTACTTGTTTTTCTCATGATTCGTTGAGGCCTAGCATGGTGCCAAGAGACTGGCAATTTGCTTCTGCTATTCAAAAAGGGATCCCGTTCTCAGCCTCAATACTATAGGCCAGTTAGTCTGACATCAGTGGTAGGTAAAGCTTTTAGAAGGGTATTAAGGGATAAGATACTTGACTTCATAGCAAATCATCATACTATGAGTTTATGCCACCAAGGTTTTATGCATAACAGATCTTGCCAATTAATTTTTTTATTGTTTTGTTTTTATTAAAGCATTTGAAACATTACCAAATAGAAAGTAACTGGTTAAGGAATGTTGGCCTGGATCATAACATTTGTTCTTGTATAATGAACTGACTAAAACATAGATTACAAAGACTAGTGGTAAAAGGTAAACATTTTCTAATTGAACCAGTGTTGTTAGTGGAGTACTGCAGGGCTCAGTACTTGGTCAAAGGCACAAAGGTGCATGTTTCTTGCAATAAAATACTAAGAATGATTTGAAAGCAAACTACAAAGCTCTCCGGGCGTTTGTTAAATTTGATTTGGAATTGAAGCATCCATTACACAGGGAATTGCAGCCTGTTGACGAGCCATTACAAAAGGTAATTGGACCACTCTCTTTTGGATTGACTCAGTACTTGGTCCTTTGATTTTCAACTTGTATATACAGTAGTGATGGGTGAATTTGTTCGCCAGGCGTGAATTCCCGCGATTCGGCGCCGGCTAATAAATTCACGAAAATTCACTGGCGTCTAAAAAAACTAGATGTGCATCAAAAACCTGACGCGATTCGTTTTCGCGAATTCTTTGCCAATTCTTCGCCAATTTACGAATTCTGCTGGAAATTCGCAAATTTTTCAGCGAAACGGGATACAGATGCAGTCACTTTGGATGGTGAGTTTAATGCGTCGCGACTTAACTCATTTATCTCATTTATCCCACTTATCACAGAATATTGTGTCACAGCATCCCATCCAATTAAAGAGTTCACCATTGAAAACAATGGAGCTTTGGTATGCTAATGAAAAGGTTAAATGCATTAAATGAGTTAAGATAACTTTAGATAACACAGTTTCTTCAATTAATGCTGAGTCACGACGCATTTAACTTACAAATCCAAGTGACTCTATCTGTAGATTCGCCCACCACTACTTGTATATAAATGTCCACTGAAAGTACTGTTTCTATTTTTGCTCATAATGCTAACGGTGCAGAACTACAAGTTCCATGAAGATGCTGCCATATTGTACTGGAGTGGAAGAGTAGTTTGACTAAAACTGTAAAATGAAGTTCAGTGATGATAAATGCAAGGTTATGCACTTTGGCAGACACAATATAAATGCAAGTTATTTACTAAATGGCAGTGTGTTAGGGATTTATTTAACTGAGAATGATCTGGGGGGGCAGTGTGGATGACAAGTTGTCCAATTCCAGTCAGTGTCATTCTGTGGTCCCTAAAGCAAATTAAGTACTTGCATAAAAAAGGCATAAACTCTCTTTATAGGTCCCTGTTAAGGCCTCACCTGGAGTATACAGTGCAGTTTTGGTCTCCTGTACTTAAGAAGGATATTAATGACCTGGAGAGAGTGAAGAAACTTGACTAATGGGTAGATTTACTAAGGGTTGTAGTGAATATTTGAAACAAAAAATGGGATATTCAAAGTAAATTTTTGAAAACGTCAACCACTGAATAGGCTACTTTGACCGTTCGACCATTCGATTCGAATGGTCAAATAGTAAAATCCTTCGACTTCGAAAATCGAAGTACAGATGCAGCCACTTGGATTTGTGAGTTAAATGCATCATGACTCAGGGTTAATTGAAGAAACTGTGTTATCTAAAGTTAGCTTAACTCATTTAATGCATTTAACCTTTTCATTAGCATACCAAAGCACCATTGTTTTCAATGGTGAACTTTTTAATTGGATGGGATGCTGTGACACAATATTTTGTGCTAAGTGGGATAAATTGGATAGATGAGTTAAGTTATTCTGTGTCAAATTCACATTCCAAAGTGGATTCATCTGTACTGTCTCTTAAAAAGACTTTTGACTTAGCCAAATAAAAGCTGCCAAATTGCTATGTTAGCCTATAGGGACCTTTTAGTTTTATTTCATTGAAGAACAATCCTTCGATCGTATGCTAAAATCCTTTCAAAGGAATTTAACGTTCGATTGAATGATTGTTCTTCGATTGAACGATTGTTCTTCGATTGAACGATTGTTCTTCGATTGAATGATTGCCAAATTTTGTGAAAAATCCTTCGACTTCGATATTCGAAGTCAAAGGAGTTTAATTCAATGGTCGAATTTCGAAGTATTTTCTACTTCGAAATTTGACCCTTGATAAATCTGTCCCTAAGTGTTTGAAGACACGAAGCGCGTAAGGCTGTGGACACATAATATTTTTTTACTTTTCTGCAACAGCCCGGTGGAAGATTGCCTTATTTGAGTGCCTGTGTAACAATATTTTTCAGTTGGTTCACTCCCTATGCTGAGGGCTCAGGGTGGTGAACCTGGGCCACTTCCCAAATTTGGTGAGTAATAACTCTACTGGTTGGAGACCCCCATTCAGGTTTTATGAGAGTGAAGAAACATGCAACTAAACTGGTAAAAGAGATTTAAATTATAAGGGTAGACTGTCAAGGTCTGGAAAAAGACTTTTGCGAGTGGACATTACAGACAAATAGCAGGGGACTTTTTTCCCCATAAAGAGGATTACTGCCCAGGGGCTACTCCTTCAGACTAGAGGAAAAGAACTTTAATTTGAAGCAGTGTAGGTGGTTCTTTACAATGAGAACAGTGAGGTTGTGGAATGCACTGCCAGATGATGTTGTGGTGTCTGATTCCTTTAATGCTTTAAAGAGTGGCTTGGATGATTTCATGGACAAGCATAATATCCAAGGATATTGGGATACTAAAATCTGTAGTTGGTGCATGAGTATATATAGTTTATATGAGTGTGTGGAGGGGGCAGTGTGTGTTGTATGTTGGATGCTGGAGTTTATTTGGAGGGGTTGAAGTCAATGTACTTTGGTCTTTATTCAACCTAATTTAACTATGTAAATATGGTATGCACAAATGGAACTTCTATTGGACAGTAACATTCAAATATAGATTCTCCTTGACCCGTCAAGTTCCATTATTTTTTTTCTGCCTCCAGGGTCAAAGACTTAGTTCCTACTAAGTAAAGGTTATGTTGTCATATAGTGCATATAAATGGAATTGTTTTTAATGTTTCTTCACAGCAGTGAATGCTCTTTCATCGTGCAGGCCCTTGCTGAGTGTTATGAGAGAGAAGAGTTAGGCTTCAAAACTTAAAGTATAAAGACATACACTGTAAGCATTGGAGTACATTTATATAGAGACATGTATCTCCAAGTTCTGCATCCTTTACATAGCCCTATGTCGTGTCAGCATATTATGACATTGTAAACTTTTGTGCCTTAGACTTCATATAGTAAGCTCATTACTGAACAAGCCATGTAATCAATAACTTGCGAACAGAGAGGCTTGAAGTTCCTTAGCAGCAGCTGTGCATGTTCTGCCACTCTGAGAATTATTGATGGATCTCTTTCCTACTTTCTTTTAAATAAGATCACATTTTTGACTGAGCTTTGATACAATAAATGCAACATGTTGCAACATAGTGACTGCCCATGAGGTGTTTTTCTCCCCTTTCTTCTTTTACTTAATGTATTAGGAAATATTTCACAATGACACAACGGGGCATTCAATTCCACATCTTTATTTATTGAACTGGACTTTGGTTTTTATATTGCCTTTCAAGGATTATGAAAATGTATTGTTTTGCGATGAGATACTTTCTAGTTTGATGGAAAATGGTTAATGGACCAAGGGAAAGGGGAATTGGAAAGTGTTGCCAATCACCTGTTTGCTTTTGGTATTAGAAGCCAGCTTGCTTGAAAAATAGCTTATTGGAGATATGCACATTTAATTTCAAATTGCAGTGTAGAAACCAGTTTGGATTTTTAGAGATTCATTTTATGGATGTCCTAAAAAAATCTTTTTTCATGTTTGCTTTACACATCTAAAAAAGATGAAAATTTATATTTAGCTATAAACATACAGTAAAAAGGTTAGAATTATACCTCTAATATATGCAATATATATTTACACTTCAGTGTGGGTCCTTGATCAGAGAAACAAGACTTTATAATGTATTGACTAAGTCATTTAGTGTTTAATATTGGACTAACTGTCTAACAGAATCAATAAGGATTTAGGTTTATATTTTTATATGTATGTTTTCTTTCCATTTTTAAGACACAACTCCGGGAAATAGCAGTAGCTGCAAATCCTGTACTAATTTTTTAGTTACAAACACTTTTTTTACTGGGATGCCAGGTCCCATGGTAGAAATACATAGGAATCGTATGATAGAAATTATATAATCCATTACAACTGTGTTCCTTTAGAGCTGGAGTCCCCAACCTTGTTTTACCCTTGGGCAACAGTCAGATGTAAAAATAGTTGGGGAGCAACTCAAGCATGAAAAATATTCTTGGGTGGTGCAGATTAAGTGCTGTAGTTGGCTATTTATTAGTCCCTCTATGGACTGGTAACCTAGAGGGGGCTCTGTTTGTCAGTACAACAGCTACTGGGAACAATGTCCGAGGGGTTGCTGACGAGCCGCTGGTTGGGAATCCCAGTTTTAGAGTAATAGAAATTGAGTAATATGAATGATCATTTGTTTTGTAAAGGTTCCTTCATCAGGTTTTTTGCATATGAAATCTAATCAATGTTCTTTCGAATATAAAATTGTATGTATGGAACCTGGGTCCTTAATGCGGCCTAGCTCCATTTGCACTAGTGACTTGTTTGATCGGTCTAATTTGGGCCTTAAATAATCTTGTAGAGACTCTTTCTCTTTGATGTCTTCAGTATACATTGGCCTTATGTGTTGACGGAGATATCAGTTCAATGATAGTGACCATTGCAAAGTACTGATTTTGGGCTCCAATGAGGCATTTTCTGCTTTAGGCTATGTAGTGATCTTTGTTTATTTCATTGATGGCCCACTCTTTAGAACTTATTCATTTTATCTGGATGTCAGTGCGACCTGAGACTGCCGTGTTGCTCTAACCAGACGTGATATAAACAGATCCAGGATCAAAAGAACTTTGATCAAACTTTGAAATCCTTATTAGCAAAATGACTACTTGAATTGTGTCAAACAATGTTGTGTGCAATGAATATTATGCAGATTAAACCAGACTGAGATCATTTCTCTGCGCCGTTTTTTTGTATTATAGATTATATTTTGTCAACAATATGGATTTCTGCAAGCTGTGGTCCACTATATTTCATTATAATCCCATGCAGAATTCAAAAGGCTTTTTAATGACTTTGTATTCTGCATAATACTGTATAACGTGTGTGATCTTTTTCTTTCAAAGAAATTGAAGCAGGAATACCTTGCAACCTTTTAGCGGGATTTTAGCACAGCTGATATGGCAGTTAGCTACTTTCTATTCTCTACATATCACATTGGTTTTCACTCAGTGGGAAAGTGCTATATTGATTTATACTTCATGTGACAATAACAGCTATTTGAAGACATTACAGGAATTTTGATTCATGGCTGAATTTTTATGACGAGCACATTACCGGATGATGGAATGTAGTTTCTCAGCACAAGCCTACTGTCCTTAGTTGTAAATACATTTATTAGGGGTATGACTGACTACTGTTCCAAAGCATTGCATGATTTGTTATACAAAAATTGTCTTTTATGATCAATTAAGCATGTAACACTTTAGAAAATGTATTACTTTGAATATGCATTAAAACATTAATCATCACCATAAAAACAGTCATTTCAGCAAACCTCTCAGTGGTAATATTACAATATTAACTGAACTATTCACACAGTTGTTTTCTCTACTCTGCTTCTTTTTTTCACACACCACACCCAATATTACTGGAATCAAAGTTGAAATCAAAGAGTTATAAGTCAGTTGTTTTGTTCCAGACCACAGTAGAAGCTTATATGAACTTTTGTCCTTTAGTAGACATCAACAATAATATGTATTATATGTATATATTATTATATTATATACAGGTATGGATATGTTACCTGAAAAACAGTTTTCCACAAAGATCTGAATTACAAAAAGGCCATCTCCCTTAGACTCCATTTTATCCAAATAATACAAATTTTTGAAAAATGATAATAAAATAGTACCTTGTAGTTGATTTAATTATTAATGGAAGCAAAACCAGCCTATTGGAGTTGATTGGAGAATGATTTCATTATTTTATAGTAGACTTAAGGCATGAAGATCCAAATTATGGAAAGAGCCAATATCCAAAAAGCCTCAGGTCCTGAGCATTCTAGATAACAGCTCCCATACCTGTATTATAAATAATATAATAAATATTATATGTATAGTGAGATCAGCTAATTGAACGTATCTGAAGAACTATAATGTAATAATATCATTCTACTTAAATCCTGTTGTAAATAAAGGGTCAATGCAATGAGAAAATGTTGGTGTTTGATAAACAATTCCCATAATGTTTTTAATCTACTGTATTTAGTAATTTAGTAATATTTAGTTATTTTAGTAATTTAGTAATATGTAGGTTAAAAGGGTAGCTCACCTTTACGTATAATTTTAGTATGTTACGCAACAGCCAATTATTTTTTACTTAGTAACATAATATGTTAGGTTGAAAAAAGACACACATCCATCAAGTTCAACCTTTTAAGTCTGCATATAACATGCCTGACTGCTAACTGATCCAGAGGAACGCAAAAAAACCCTTTGATGCCTCTCCAATTTGACTGGAGTGGGAAAATTCCTTCCTGACTCCAGGATCGGACCAGGCCCTGGATCAACTTGTTCTATCAGCTACAGTATCTTCCATAGCCGTGAATTCCCTCATGTGCTAAAAAGCCACCCTACCCCTTCTTAAAGCTACTGTATCTACTGTTCAGGGAGAGAATTCCATATCATCACAACTCACACTGTAAAAAAGACAAAAAGGGGTGATCTTGTGTCAGAGAGATTAGAGAGATTATTATATGATCCCCTTAAATATGTATACATAGTTATCATCCCTCAAGCTCCTCTTCTCTAGTGTGAACAACCCTCAACTTCAGGGTCGAAACTAGGGATAGGCAGAAGAGGCACCTGCCTATGGCACAACCCAAGGGGGGAGCTGGGCAGGTACCTGTCTTCTGCCTACCCCATGTTTACTGCTCTCCCCTTCCTTCCCTCCTGGCGCTCTCCCCCCAGCGATATCTCCCCTCCCCTCCGTCACTCACTCACCCTCCCCTCCGGAAATCTGCACATGCTTGTGTGCATGGTGCTCCAGGGACATGCAAGCACAATGTGAGGAGTGCAGTGGTGGCCGGATTGCCTAGGGCACCCAGTCTTTCCTCATGTGCATGCTAACACACTGCAGCTTCAAACAGTTGCAGTAGCAGTAGGCAAGGTTTTTTTTTGCATCATTCTTCTCAGATTTTATTCTGACAACCAGTTCATACTCTTTAGGTGGACATCTTGGTTTAGTGGCAAAGCCCTCTTTGTGTTGCCACATTGCACTCTGAAAGTTCATATTAAAGTATATTTCAGTATGTGTTTAAATTTAACTCTTCACCCAAAATAAATGTTTTTAGTCTTCATTCTGTCAAAACTTTTCTTGTATAAACCTGTCTTAATAAAGGCCTCTACATTTCTGACACTTGTGCCTTTGGCCTGTTTGATCATTTGTCTGGTCATTTGTCATCTGACTTTCCATCCTGCCCCATGATTGTGGTTTCTATACAGTGCTTAATCCTGAATTTCTCTTTCTTCAGGTGCAGTCAGAGTTATAGCCCTGCTGCAGCAGACATTCGAAGGTCCAAAATCAAATCAATGATTGATAGTTATAGTCCCTGGCTCCTCAATAGTTTTGTAGTCTTAAGGATAAGGGAAAGATACAGGGGGGGGAGCTTTTGTGGTCCACTAGGGACCTCCCATAAAGGGTAGTAATGAGCAGGATTTTTTCACCAGGTTTCTCCACAAAAAAACCTCCCATAGATTCCAGAGGATGAAAAAAATTGTTAACCATCAAAAAAAAAATTGTCGACCATACATTCAATGAATGGGTCAGATTCACCCATCACTAAGGGCCCACCACCCAGGCCACAGATGCTTTGCCCAGCTTGGCTGTCCTTGCCTGTTCCTCACTGTCCTCTGATGTTGTTCTATACAGTATACCTTCCTTTTTTTTTTGCATTTCATCTACTTCTTAGAGTTGTTTTGATTTATTTGTTACTTCCTTTAAAGTAACATCCTCTGCTTTGCCATTTTTATCACCTCCCTATTAATACATTGAATACTTTTAAAATGAATTTAAAAATATACTGATTAAATGTGCTATGAGTATAATAAGATAACTACAACAGAATGTGCTAGTAA
This sequence comes from Xenopus borealis, assembly GCA_024363595.1. NCBI lineage: Eukaryota > Metazoa > Chordata > Amphibia > Anura > Pipidae > Xenopus > Xenopus borealis. The sequence continues at coordinate 19,935,572 of CM044432.1, read as the reverse complement.
CCGTAAAATACTTAGGGGCAGATTTACAAATTTCACATGAATAATTTGAAGTTTGATCTAATTCGATCGAATTCCGATC
>CM044432.1:19897153-19927752 GCA_024363595.1 Xenopus borealis | reverse complement strand
GTTACTTGCAGCAAAATAAACAAAACAAACAATTCAAAATAAAATCCTTGCCACTTAATGAGCTTCTAACTAACACAGGTCAGTTTCCTAACTAACCAGGAGGAGGCCTACCGCCTGTCTCCCCAAAAGATAGAACATTCAGGAAAACACAAAGTCTCAAACCTTGTGGTGATTTCAATCCCCCCAGTGAGCTTACACAGGCACCATTTCTGTGACCTTTCCTCAGGCTGGAGCTCAACCTTACTCTGAGAGACTCCACTCTCTAGCAGCTAGCATACCTAATAACTGACTTCAATCTGGGCTTTCAGGGATAGCTAGGAGAGTAAGTGGCAATTCTTCCCCATTCTCATGCTTACTGGCCTTCAGGCTGAGCCTTCCACTTGCCATTGCTCCAAGCACCCTCAAGAAGCCTGAGCCAAATCAAGATATGACTATAGTTTTATAGGGAAGTCCTAGCAGGCTGGATATTGCCATACAGTAGGGAAAATAAACGGATCCAATAGTTAAGTTCAATCACTATGCTTCCGTCCATTGAAGCCGAGAATACACAAACAAAGATCAAAAGAATCAAAAAAAGAATCAAACGCAGTGGATTACTGCGAAATTAGTGCTGGTCAAAAACAGCACTTAATTTTGCATTTGAAGTTCATCACCATCTTTGTTTGTGTATTGCCATACAGTAGTTACTAAAGACTTTCCTGACAGTCTGGAAAGTGTTTAATGAACAGTTACATTTATCAAAGCAGATCAATATGATGGTTCACTAGAATGTGTTTGATTGCAGATATATGTACATGATGTATGTAACAGAGATACTTCACGCATGCATGGTTATTGTCCATTTATATACTGTACATAAAATTTTATTTTGCACTCTTTCTTGATCTGTATTTTGGTGTTATATATTGTGTTCATGCTAGGTGGGATATCTGACACATATGGGCAGATTTAAAAAAAAATTGAATTTCAAAGTAATTTTTGGGTACTTCGACTAGTGAAAATTTGAGTTGAACTGAAAAAAATTGTTTTGAATTGAACAATTCGACCATTCGAAAATTGAAGTACTGTCTCTTTAAATAATTCAAATTCAGCTAGTGCTGCTCTGCAACCTTAGAGCTACCACCTGCTTGAACTGTACTTGAACTGTACTTGCAACAAGAATCATTTATTCCTAATAAATTGCAAATTAAATTATGACATTAGCAGTTTTAAAATGCCTGTGTCTTGAATTTGCAATAGAAGAGATTCCTGCTATTGGCAGACAACTGGAAAGTTGGCAAGAAGAAAGATATGTTACTGATGCAGGTAGCATCTTCTGACTCTTCTCTGCTTAATACTATAACTCACTGTCAGCTTGTTATATTATAAGGGCTGATGGGAAAGATAGAACTGAACATTTAATTAAAGACTCACTTTTATCTTAGGCTGCTGAAGTGGTTTAGACAGATAGTTGTAATTCTCATTAGTAGTTTGTATCCATCAATTTGACTCAAGCTCACCTTACAGTTACAGATGCAGTCACTTTGGATGGTGAGTTTAATGCGTCGCGACTTAACTCATTTATCTCATTTATCTCACTTATCACAGAATATTGTGTCACAGCATCCCATCCAATTAAAGAGTTCACCATTGAAAACAATGGAGCTTTGGTATGCTAATGAAAAGGTTAAATGCATTAAATGAGTTAAGATAACTTTAGATAACACAGTTTCTTCAATTAATGCTGAGTCACGACGCATTTAACTTACAAATCCAAGTGACTCTATCTGTAATTGGATACAGAAAAAAATATCCACATTTTTCTTCAGATTATATAATAGCTTCTTACTGTATGTACAGAGATCCGTGTTCAGTGATGACTTTATGAGGAATGAATGAACTCTACAGCACATATTGTGAACATGACACTTTATATTGCATGAGAACGCTAATTAAGAGAACAGAAAGATGCAACAACCTTGTGTTACAAAACTGCTGAATGTGATGGAGTCTTTTATTAATACATGTTGATTTGTATCACGGCTCTCACGGCTCTGCTTTGGATTTATGGTAAGAATGCATAAAGAATGCATGTATGTATATCCCAAAACACCTCTGTACCAGCACTGTCCTCCATGCAAAGTGCCACACTTCATGTCCTCTGCTGTAAAATGAAAGGTACAATAGGATTTGGGCATGCCACAGTCAATTTATTTTTCTTTGCATATTTAAGTCACAAAAATGAAAAGCTGTCACTTTTTTTCATCTGTGTCATATCAAAAAGCCTTACTATACAGTTATTCAATTCATTCTCAATTAATATTTGATTTGAAGATCAACTTTAAGTAGAAAGATAGTTGGCCACTTATATTACTAAATCCTCACACATGTTTTATTGATAACCATGCTTCACTGCTCCACTCTGTAATGCTATTTCTTTATTCCATTTGTATTTATTTTTTATTTTTTTTATTTAAATGTGAAAAAAGCACTGGTTTAACCTCCATATTATTTAGTTAATTAGTAAGTAGTGTGATGTAGAGAGGGTTTACACCTTTCCGTCAAACTAACTCTGGACAGGAAGGTGGGGCTGTGACATAACGATGGTGGAGACATGATGTAGCGGGGCATAGAGGGGTGGGCTATGACCTGTGATTGGCAATTAGTTGATCACCATGTCAGGGAACCCTGACGGTTTTCCTAATTTTGAACAACTGGCATGCAGTTTTGACCCACACAGCCCTTCAAAAATTGTTCAAAACTGCATAGGTGGCAACCCTAGATGTACTGTAGAAGTCCATCTGTTGTACATCACTGCAGAATATGTAGGCCCATTAACAATATGTTTTAATAATAATGTCATTTTTACATACAGGTATAGGATCTATTATCCACCTTCAAGTAGAAGAAGCTGTTTTATTATTACTGAGAAAAAGGGAAATCTTTTTTAAAAATAAGAATTATTTCCTTAAAATGGACTTTATACAGCCATAGCATAGTCAGCTTAGATAGTCCATAAAGTAGAGGCTTTCTAAATTATGAAACTCATTTTGTACTGGAGCCCAAGCGGGTAGTGATGAATGAAATGGAAAAACACCCATTGAATCCAATGTATTTTGCATACAAAAGCACAGCAAAAAATGCCATTGATAATGTTAGGAAACGCTCACTGACTTCAATGCTTTAGATAAATTTTCAAATCGTTGAAGTGAATGGGCATTTTCAAGAATTGTTTTTGGGCAGATTCAGATTCCAGTACATACAGATTCACCCTTTACATCAAATGAGGAAATAATGGCTGGGCTTGAGATTCAGTTAGGAGTATATTCCCTCAAAAACAGGAAAACATTGCCATCAAATTTTTGCGAATAGACATCTTGTTGTATGAGTAGGTTTGGTCAACTCTAGGCTCTTTAAAAAAATATTTAAATATTTGTATTTCATTTCTGAACATTTCTTTAAAAACTTAATGGTAATGAAGATAATGAGGGTTGTCAGAGACAAGTAAGTATAATTCCTACAACTCAGTCCATTGTTCTCTTCACTTTGGTAAATTACTTATTTTAAAAGCAAATTTTAGCATGTGCTGTTTATTATACACTTTTTATTGGCTGCAGAATAGATAGGAAAAAACAAACTGTATATGTAAAACATGTAGGGGCAAATTTATCATTATTCACGAATTAGAGGGCTTTTAGCCCTCAAATTCAGCAGAAATTCGACTATCAAATGTAAATCGAATAGTTTTAGGCTATTTTTTCTTCGCTATTCGATTTCACAAAAAAATAGTACGATCGAACACCGATTGTTCGATTTCACAAAAAAACGTGAAATTTCCTTCGATCGTTCGAAAAATATGTACGATTCAAACGATCTAGGCGTATGAATGGCATTCGAGCAGATGATAGAAAAAAAAGCCTATGGGGGGATTCCCATAGGCTTCTATTGTTATTCGGTAGGTTCAATCTGGCAAGGTAGGCAGCTGAAAATTTTTTTAAAGTTGAAGTACTTCGAACATCGAATGGTCGAATTATTGAATATTCGATTATTTGATCTATTCGATAGGCTCGAATTTTGCATATTCAATGATGAGTGGCCAAATTTGCATATTTGAATATCCGATAAAATGGTACAATCGGAATTCGATCGAATTCAATCGAACTTCGAATTATTGACGTGAATTTTGTAAATCTGCCCCTAATTGTACATGTAGCAAATTAATTTCTGTGATTTCTTTAATTTTAGCGATTGCACTTTCTGATAAACCAGATCTTGTAACTATCACAAAAAAAAGGGAAAGTTGTGCTCACCACTTCATTTGGTGGCCGAATTCTGCACTGAAATCAGTTTCTCAAAAGAGCAGATTTTTTTAATTTAATTTTGAAATCTGACATGGGGCGATACATATTGTCAGTTTCCCAGCTGCCCCAAGTCATGTGACTGATAAACTTAAGTCACTCTTTACTGCTGCACTGCAAGTTGGAGTGATATCACCACCCCCCAGCAACCTAACAACTGAACAATGGGAAGGTAACCAGGTAATGGCTCCCTAATACAAGATAACAGCTGCCTCGTAGATCACCACTGAATAGTAAAAATACAGGTCCCACTGAGACACTTTCAGTTACATTGAGTAAATGAAACAACAGCCTGCCAGAAAGCATTGCCATCCTAAAGTGCTTTTTGAAAGCACATGACCAGGCAAAATGATCTGAGATGGCTGCCTGCTCACCAATAGCTTGTGTTATCTATTACAATATATTTCCAATTTATTTTATTTTATGGCTTCAGAAATTATGTTGAAAAACAAACTGTATATTTAAACCAGGTAGCAATAACTTTGATTCACTCATCTCTGAAGTGTTGCAGTTTCTGACAGATCACATTTTCTAGTATAAAACACAAACCAACATCAACAAACATAATCCCTTTTACTTATGTAGTCACCTCTGTGACCTGTACCTTCCCCTTATCTTATTGACTTTCACTTACACACTAGCACTTTATATTTATTTTATCTTTCTGTGAATATATAACTTTTAAAGTTACTAGTAACATTCTATTAATTGAGATCTAATTTTCATATAAATTGGAATGTCATTGAACTGACCATTGTTAATATTGAGAATTTCACTTATATATCTTATTAATCAATTGTTAAGGGATTTCTTTTGGGTCTCTTTCTTTATAATCCAAAGCAAAAAATGGGCATGTAAGCATAGATGGAACAGTACAGATTTACGGGGCACTGATGAATAGATAAAGTCTCACATGCAAGTCAAGGCAGTTTTAAAAAAGAAAATGCCCACATATTAAACATGAGCCAAATAAATATTGCCTGTATTACAGAATATATCTTTAGAATCATTTGTTAAAGGGATTTCATTGTAAAAAAGAGCTGAGTAAATAACTTTTCAGTTTCAGTAAGGAACCATGGAAGTATACTGAAATTGATGTTCTGCACTGTTTGCTACAAAATATGCTGAAACGCTATAGGCAGAATGCATTTACAACACAAGGCCTTTTTATTGACCTCATACTGAATGTAGGTACAGTCAAGACCAGGATTTGACAGGTCGGACATTATTCAGGTAACAGAATGTTAAAAAAGGCAGTGAATGCAATCAAAATAACACAACAGGACAGGTGCGAGAAGGTCTAACAATAGCAGTGTTTTAGTAATGACCTGATAAAATGCAAGTAGTCTGAATGACAAGCCAAGGTCTATATAGTGGGAAAGATGGTGAAAAATACTTGATTAATAGCATTTCATGGAAATACTGAAACATCTAGAGTAGTATTCAAGTCACTAAAACCTTTAGGGGCAGATTTATCAAGGGTCAAAGTGAAAATTCAGATTAAGATTTAAAATTTTACAATTCAAATTTTATGTTTTTTGTCAAATTCGACTAAGGAATTGTTAAAATTTGATTATAAAAATAATAAAAAAATAATTTTGGTTCTACTATATTTTTCATTTAATAACATTATAATTACATAATAAATTCAATGCAATTAAAGGTATTCTGCCTTTTTAAGATAATATAATCACTCTTTCGTGAAGAGTCGAAGAAGAACCCGTTAGTTGTGCAAAGGCCAGTTACAAGTAAACAGCTCATCAGCCTCAACGAATTTCCCTGTGACAAATGTCCATTTTTTTAAATTTAAATATGTCCTTATTGCTGAAAATTAAAACAAAATTACAAAGCTTTTAGTAAGGGATTACACTCACAGAACATTGTATCATCTAAGAAATGTCAAGTCAAGAAATGAATTGCACCATGACTGTAACAATTTCAAAATATTTCAAAAGAATAATAGGTCTCCATTACCATTACAAGTTATAATATTGCTTACATTCCAGTACAAAGGATGTTGAACCAGTTAGTGTATATGCTTCCCAAAACCTCAGACATGTAATTAATGGTTATTGTTGAGGCTTATATATCTGGCATTGATCAATATGAGATAAAAGGTCTACGGAAATGTAGTAGCCAGGAACATAAATCACGTAGGGAGAAAAATGTATCAGACATTCAGGTGTAAGGAAGAGATATTACTATACAGCTGCATTTGAAACAGAGTTTGCCATAGATCATTATGTTCAGAACTGATCTTAGAATAAAGTATGGAAAGCATGAAAAAGAGGTTGTGATTGTGTGTTTAAGGAGAGGAGATACAATATAATTACATTTGATTAAAATGAGTACATTTTGCAAGAAAGCTGCCCTATAACAGTGTTCACTATGTGAATTTTATTCAGAGTTTGTATTATTTCAAATTGTATACACTGCTTTAGACCCTGTATTGTCTGACTATAACTGCTGTAAGGATGATGTACTGTGCATTTGGTACTGATCAAGTTATATAACGTCCTATATGTTTTGCTGGCAGAATTAGGAATTCCCCATCCACTTGATGTTGAAAGGATACTGTTTTTTTTCCTTGCAATTTTTCTTAATATTACAAGTTATTAAAATGTGAATTTCCCACATTATCACTCCAAAGCTTTGTAAACAAAACATCTCCCAGGGTTGCACACTGATGTCATCTCACTGAGATGTGCATGTGCCATCATCATGCATTTAAAATAAAAGGAACACCAAGGGACAGATCTATCAAGGGTCGAAATGAAAATTCGAATTTAAAAATTAGAATTTCTAGTTATTTTTGTGTACTTCGACTAGGGAATAGTCCAAATTCGATTTGAATTTGCAAAAAAATTTGAATTTTATCATGTACTGTCTCTTTAAAAATTAAAATTCGACCATTCGCCATCTAAAACCTGGCGAATTGCTGTTTTAGCCTAACAGGGACCTCCTTGTACCTATATGGAGGCAGACTTTTCAGGAAAAACCTTGATTCAAATGCGCTAAATATTTTAATCAATCAATTCAAATTAGATCAAAAACTGTCCATTCGATCGAAAATGGACCTATTCAAAGAAAAAATCTAATTAATTTTAGTTGATATTTTTGAATTCTAATTCAAAGTTTTTGCACTTCAAAATTTGAGCCTTGATACCCCCAAGACACGGGTTCAATGCCTGAAAATAGGCCGTACTTTATAGTGTTCCTTGGAGCTTCTTTATTCTATTCTGATTGTTTCCTGGATTCCCGACCCTCTGCTTTGTTCCTGACCATGTCTTATTGCCAACTTCTTTGAACATTTGCCTGAAATATATGACTCTAAGGGGCAGATTTACTAATGGTCGAATTTTGAAGAGAAAAAAACTTTACGATTGAACATTTCCGCAATTAGGTAGCTTTAAGCTGCCAATAGTCAATGTAGCCCAAAATTACTGCAAAATTCGAATTTTTAAGTAATTTTGGGCTACTTCAACTATCGAATAGCCCAAAATTCTATTCGAATTGAAAAAAATTGAAAAAACGAATTTTTGAAGAACTGGCCCTTTAAAAATCCTTCAACTTTGACTATTCGGCAGCTTAAAGCTGGCGAATTACCATTTTAGCCTACAGTATGAATGACCTCCTAGAACTTGTCCTGACAATTTTTTTTTCTGAGAAATTGAAGGATTTGGGGGAAAATGTTTTGATCAAAAATAACCCCCAAAACAATTTGATGGTTGAACTTCGAAGTTTTTTCACTTCAAAAAATTGACCATTAGTAAATCTGCCCCTAAGAGGCAGATTTATCAAGGGTCAAAGTGAAAATTAGAATACATTTTTTTTAAAATTTTTAAGTAGTTTTTGGGTACTTCGACTATCTAATAGGCCGTAATTCTATTCAAATTGAAAAAATTTGATTTGAATTGAAAAATTCGACCACTCGAAAATCGAAGTACTGTCTCTTTAAAAAAATGTAATTCTACCTTTCATCACCTTAAACCTGCCGAATAGCTAATTCGAAGTCTAGTGCTTCCTCCTTGGTCTGCACTTCCCCACTTCTGAAAGTGTACCCAAGAGCTGGAAAAGTTCTTGAGAAGTCACGTATTCCTTTTTCTGGACGATTGGTCTGGCAGATCACCCTTCCTGACAGTGTATGGTCAACATCCCCAAGTCTTCCCTCAAGACTTTCTCTTGTCAGACGTTCCAGCTGCTAATGATCATGTGGCCCACATGTCCACCATTTGGTCCTCCACTAAATCAAATTTGGGTAACTTGATTAATTTCTACCCTTCTGCAACAGAGGACCCTGTTAAGTCTCCTAATTAACTTTCAAACTTAAGGGCAAATTGATACTGTTTGTATGGTTTTGTAAACACTAGTGATGGGCGAATCTCCCGAGTTTCGTTTGCAGAAAAATTGGCGAAACGAGTCGTGGCACGCTTTTGACACGCGTCGCATCACTCAACTGTTTTTTTTCTGTGAATTTTTGCCAGGCGAAATTTCGCTGGCGTTTCGCGAATTTATTTGCCAGTGGCGAATAAATTCGCCCATCACTAGTAAACACAGATTTCAACTAAATACTGTAGTAAATAGCATTGTATTTTTTAGCAGTTTACCTAACAATGAGGTCAAGTTAAGTACTAAAAGCAGTACAAATATTTTGCTGCATAGGTTAGGTAATCATGTACAATATAATATTTACTAGAGTATGTAGTAGAAAAAAATATACATTAAATGATCAACTACTTCAGTTACAACTTATTCCTATATGAAAGGTCCCATGAATTATACATTTTCCCTCCTTTCAAGACACAAAATCCCCTGATGAAAAAATCTTTGTTCCTGAAATGTTTAGCATCTCCCTACACACCAAAAAAAGGTCCACCTTATTAGGCATATTGCAGTTAATTTTTACGTTGATGCTCACACTATAGCAACTGAAATTCCATGTACCTAGTCCTCAACATAAGTGATGGGCAAATCGGCAGCAAAAAATTAGACGCAGCCGCATCTCGTTTTGGATGCGCAATGTTTTTTGGATGCAGGCAAAATATCCAATAAAAGGTACACCAATAAAAGGTCCAGCAAATTAGGCATACTGCAGTTAATTTTTTTACGTTGATGCCCACACTATAGCAACTGAAATTCCACGTACCTAGTTCTCAACAAAAGTGATGGGCATATCGGCTGTGAAAAATTTGTGAAACGCAGCGCAACGTTTTTTGGATGCCGGCAAAAGGCACCAGGGTCCAAAAACGGACGTGCGCATCCAAAACGATGCGCCAGCGAATCGCTGTAATTTGCCCATCACTACTCAACATTAAAGAAATGTGAGGAGCCCTTCAGCAGGATGGGGTCTTTACATTTCTATTTTAAGGTGACTTCTCAAGTGGGACAACCCCAAGTTACTGTACTGTATGCCGCGTTGCATGGCAAAGAGGTCACCTTTGGTTTGTTGCAAAAATACAATGTAAAATAATATGAAGGAGAAAGATAGCCAGCGTATGTTTTGAGGTGTTTTTGTAATTTTTTTTAAGGCAAACTGGGCTCTGGCAATCTTTCTTCTTCTTTCTATGTACAAATATTGCCGTTTATAACAGCTGGCCAACTACAGATTACAGACTACAGGTTAGACTGAGAGCTAACCCATGAGAAAGTTTCTGGTCCGGAATGGACAAATATTCTCATGCATATCCTGCATATTCAAGAATAATTTATTGAAAGGCTATGGCAGGCCAGTACATCACCACCCTAGATCTTACCAACGGGTATTGGAAGGTAGCCCTCACCGAAGGGGCCAAAAAGAAGACTGTCTTTTCTACTCCTGAGGGGCAGTGGCAATGTAAAAGCTTACCGTTTGGCTGACATGGGTACCCAGCCACGTTCCAGAGAATGATGGACTGCATTCTCAAACCACACTGAGGGTATGTCTCAGCTTACCTGGACAAGGTGATTATCTTTATCCCAGACTAGGAAAGTCATCTGCCCCGGGTTCAAGCGGTCCTTGACTCCTGATCTGACAGCAAATCCCAAAAAGTGCTCAATGGGGTTAGAAGGGGCTAGATATTTGGGATATGTTTTTGGAAGAGGGGTAGTCAAGCCCAGGTGTCCAAAATGGAGGAATTCTGCAGTGGCCCTGGCCCAATTCCAAAAAGCAAGTGAGGGTCTTTCTTGGGATAGTGGGGTAATACAGGAGATTTGTCCCCAATTTTGCCTCCCTAGCAGTCCCACTTACCGACTTCACAAAAGGGAGTAAAGCTGGAGCATTACATGGACCCCAGAGGCAGAGGAAGTCTTTCTAAACTTGAAGGCATCCTTGTGCATGTACCCTGTGCTAAAAGCTCCTAATTTCAAGAAAGAGTTTCTTGTATAGACTGATGCCTCTGAAGTTGGGTTAGGGTCTGTTCTGTCACAAGTGGTGAATGGGAAAGAAAACCCAGTAACATATCTAAGCAGGAAACTAACCCCCACTGAAAGCAGGTATGCCATTGTAGACAGAGAGTGTTTGGCCATCAAGTGGGCACTGGAGAGCATGAGATATCTTTTAGGAAGCCTATTCAAACTTGTCACTGACCATGCCCCCACTTAAATGGATGGCCCAAAATATGGAAAAGAATGCCAGGGTCACTAGATGGTTCATATCACTTAAGAATTTCAAGTTCTCAGTAGAACATAGACCTGGAAAGATGCAAGGTAATGCAGATGTTCTCTCCAGGGTTGTCAGGATTGCCGCCCGGAGCTCTTCCAGGAGCTCTGGGTGGCATGTCCTGCGCTACCGGCATCGGTCCCACAATGGCAGCGCCCATGGCCGCCACGTGGGTAGCGGTGATGATGTCACAGCACCACGACCGGCTCTCCTCGGCTTTGGCGCCAAATTAAAACATAAAAAGACGCCGGAGACCCGGGTTCATTGGCCAAGTATAGCTTTAGCTAATTATCCTCGGGTTTGCTCCTAAATTACTTCTTATTGATTTCTGGACTTCTGACCTTTGCCTGAACCTGACCTTGCCACTTGCCGTCTGCCTATTGACCCTTTGCCTGGATTTTGACTCTGAATATTGCCTGAACCTTTTCTGTATCTTGCATTGGACTTTAACCCTATTGCTTCCTCCTTGGTCCTGACAAAACTCCCACTGGGAGCTGATAGGCCCCACTGACAAGGGTATATGCATTGGTAGCAAACTGTGCTCATCCCTACGGGCTTGAGCGGGGGGGGGGATATGTGGTATGGTTACAAAAAGGTCCCAGTTTCCTGGGGAAAAGTGATTGACAATATGTATATTGGGCCACGGATTCTCAGACATTTTTACTGAGGTGACTCCATTGATGTTGCTAGCAGAGAAAAAAGCAGTTTTTGTTATTGTTGATCATGGGCTGGTCTTACTGGGAATCCACAAGAGCAGGGTGGGATGGATTCCCAAATTCATAGGCCAGGTTTTCAGGAGGCCCTAGGCCTATTTGTAGTACACCTGAAGCTGAGCAGCAGAGATGATGGCTGTGTGTGTGAGAGAGAGACACACTGCTGGATTGCTCACTGAGAGAAAAGGAAAGAAATTTATTATTTATTAATTTCTATTCAATTGCTGTTTTCATCGGTTACCTTCCCCCTGCGAGGGGAAACTTCTGCAGCCAATAGAAAATAAATGTGGAAGCCCTTAAACCGATTCTGGTGTGTGAAGTTTCCTCATTTGCAGCCTACCAGCAAGTGAACCCCCACAATAGTAATGAGCGAATCTGTCATAGTCCATAGTAAGTTCATAGTAAGTTAGGCTGAAAAAAGACACACATCCATCAAGTTCAACCTTTTAACTTTTTTAAAGCTGCCTAACTGCTAGTTGATCCAGAGAAAGACAAAAAGGAAGACAAAAAAAAACCCCATCTGAAGCCTCTCCAAAGGTGTGTTGTGACGAACAGTCTCCCTGGTGGTCTAGTGGCTTAACCCTAAGGCAGGCGGGAGCACCCACCATGCCTCCGGCAGGGACACTCACCGCATGCATCTGACTCCTTCCAGTGCCAGTTTCCCTATGGCGGGCATGCCAGCGCACTTCCGGGTTTATGCACCGGCGTGATGACATCACATACAATGGTGTGAAATTCAAATAGTTTAAAATGGGAATTCAGTCTACAGTAAGTTGCCCGTTGTTAGGTTCTATTAGAAAGTTCCTGGGTGTTTAATATTTGTTATTCCTGCCTTATCTACTGTATATTGACCCTTGCTTTGCCTGACTACTCTTATATCTCCAATCCGGACCCTTGCCTGCCTGCTTTGTATTCTGACTTTCTCTTCTGGCTTTCTCTTTGATGTTTTTGTTCCAATAAATACCTTTTTTTACTACATCTATTTTTTGGAGTGTGTTCTGGTTAGTGCCAGCCCAGCACCATTTACTTTGTTGTTACATTGTCTTTTTTGAGCTGCAAGTTTAGGGCTTTGTACACCCGGATCCCCCATTTCTTTAGGATAAGTCAACCTCATTATAATAATTATTACTATGTTCAACCTCATTATAATAATTATTACTATGTTTTGAGCTCTCATTGAACATGTCCCTATTCATATATTTCTCCAGTTCTAACCCCGGCCTGTCTGATGATTCTGCTCTGTTTGCGCTGGCCCGGCCTGCCTGTTCCACTCTGTGGCGTCTGGTGGTGTTCTTCAATCCAGTATCCTTGTTGAGACGATCCTGCCCCTTTGCTCGTCCAGAACCTATTGCTTTGCTCCTCTCTCAGATAAGACCTGGCGGCATCCAATTAGCCGAGGGCTCCTCCCGAGGTGAAAGTCGGTGGTTATATGCAGAAGTGAGAGCTGAGACCAGGGAGTTTAGCTTGGGTTCTGGATTTAGGGTGCCGTTCATGAAACTTGATATATTTGATCACATGCCCGTTTGGTCTGTCCTATGTTGGTAAAACAGATTTGTCTCTCAGACTGAGGATGGATGCACATTGGTCAGCATTAAGTACAGCATTTATGGATGTTAAAACTACCAAGCCAGTAGCTAAACACTTTTTGGAACATGGTCATAGACTTACCATTTTAAGTACATTGCGATCGACCACACAGACCACACAGAGTGGAGGGGTGTGTGTGTGTATGCTGGGTTTTAATCTGGAGGGGTTGAACTTGACTTTGTCTTTTTTCAAACCAATTCAACTACAGTATGTAACATTCCACCTCCCAGGAGAGGGGGTGATCGCTCTAACATCCTTCTTCAAAAGGAGGTATTTTGGATTAAAAAATTTAACACAAGACACCCAAGAGCAATACCTCATCTTATTGGTAACTCTATACAATACAAGTTATATAATAGTCCCTTCTTATGCCCCGAACAATACATCATTTATCTTCTTCGAACGCTCCTACATAAACTAGCTATGGCGAGAATTGTGTGGGCCGGGGACTTTAATTTATCTTTCCATCACACCTTAGATAGATTCACTTTGGATAACATGTCAAGGCATAAGAAAACTGCAGATAGAGAATCTACACACACATGACTTGGCCGATTCCTGGAGAGGCTAATAACAATTAAAGGGGATATACACACTACTCACATGTGCATCACAGTTATTCCAGAATAGATTTTATTCTGGTCAATATATGGGATACCTCAAGGATAATAGACTCTAAAATATTCTTATGTGCATGGTCAGACCATGATATTATGATAACTGCACTATTTTTACAGACAGCCTCTGTTATACGGCCCACCTGGCATTTAAATGAAAGCCTAGTAGCTGAGCCAGAATGCATTAACTATGTTGCAAAAGAATTAAAAAATCTTTTTGCAAAGAACTACACATTGGATACATCCCCAGCCTGGCTATGGGTTGCGCAGAAGGCGTATATTAGGGGCTGTTTGATTCAGTATGCAGAAAAAAATGGGAATGACTACAAACGCTCACTCTACTAGAACGAGACTTGGCAACCTTAGAATGTAACAATAGAATATGCCCTAATACCAGAACTAGGTGCCATATAGAAGAAACTAAACAGAAAACAAAAGCTTGTCAAATACAGCAGAGCAAGCTATCTGTAAAACGAATCATAAATTTTACTTATATGCCAACAAACCAGATCGAATGATGGCAAACCTATTAAAAGCCTGGTGGATAGTTCTGATTGTTTGTTAGGGGAGTTAGAGGTGATGGTGTATAGCATGTATAGCATTTCCAGTGTTGTTGGGGATTGGTCCATCAATTTTTTAAATGGTATCTGGGGTAGCCAAATTATTTGATGTATGGGTATATGAGATTATCCTTTATCTGTACCCAGATTGGGCCATAAATCCTGCATGTAATGTGGCAAGCTGTGTTAGACGTGCCGCCCAACAATATTTTACCAGATGAGGTACTGATAAACCTCCATTAGTTTTATACAAGCACATTGTTTGCTTTGATATCCTGGGATGCTTGTGTTGCCAAATAAAGGTAAAGGCAACTTTTGGATACTTACAAACCCCCAATACAGGAGACATTTCAAGCTACTCAACTGGCACATTTTGCTAGACAACAATTGAAAATCTACAGATGGAACTTTAAAATCTACAGCTCTGGAAACCATTAGTACACAATGCCCACTTCAACCAGGTATCCTCAATACATTATATTGGTTATTAATCCAGTCTCCCCAAAAATCCCAGAAATTAACATATATGTCAAAATGGGAAAATGTTCTCGGTACCACACTTACAGATAAGCAATGGACCCATTGTAATTTAACCGCACATAAGGGGAGCACTTGTGTGACTATTAGGGAGACCACCATTAAGCTGCTCTATAGGACCTATTTGGTCCCTAGCCGACTGCACAAACTGTATCCCAATTACAACCCACAATGCTTTCGAGGATGCTCAGACCCAGGGTTGCTACTTCACGAATGATGGACATGCACAGTGATATCACAGTTTTGGGATGCAGTGACGATATACCAACTCTGCCCATAGACTGAGTCAACATATACTGATGGCTGCGAGACTTATTATTGCAGGTCATTGGAAAAAACCAGGACTACCCCTGGAATCTTTAAAAACTCACCTATACACTAAAAAATTACTTGGCAGCATATGACAAAATTTGGCTGCCCTGGCTGGCACATGAACAAGATCCCCAATTGTGCATGGCCCTACATGCCTGACTATATTTAATAGCTCCACTTAAATAACCATTGTAGATAGAATGTAAATAATACCCCACTGCCAATTAACATTATTTTGTTAATGCAAAGTAATTCTCTATTTTCATTCTTACCTTTTTTTATCTTCTTACTTTCCTCTATCATTTATAATTTTATGTTAAAACGTCAATATCGACAACAGGGTACCGCATGTTGCGCAAGACCCATTCTAATATTATGGTTATAACTCCGCTAGGTCTTAATGAAACCTGCCCTCTGACATGCTTTTGAAATCAGAGATGAGCCTGTTAGTGTCCATTTGTCTTTTTTCAGTTGTTTAGTGGTTATGTTTTTTTCATTTTGTTGTTTTTGATACACTGATGCAATGGATTTCTGCCCTATATTGTGCTACATTTTGTAAGTATATATATATATATATATATACAGTATATATAAATGCTTACTAATAGACTTTTCCATTACTGGTGGCATCTTGAACCTGTGTATATAGTTTAATTATAATATTGTATATATTTGTTTGCACTTTTCTTCTCTTGCTTTGTAAGAGGCACACTGTATCTGTACATTTCTTATGTGCAGCCTTTAATAAAAATTCAGTTACAGTATTTAAATCCTATCTTAATCCTCTGGGGGGAAAGGACATGAATGAACGGATGCTGCATTAAATATTTAGCTGGAAAAAATCACTGATCAGCAATGTTAATTGGAAAACAAATTAAATCAGCATTTGCCACTGTTATAAATGGATAAAATGTTATAGCACAAAAAAAACTCACATTGTAAGAATCAGAAAACAGAAAATGCCAGAACTAATGTTCAATGCATTTGAATTATACTGTATACACCATAAGGTGTTAAAAAAATCCTATAATATGTTTCCTGGGATATCTAGTAGTGATGGGTGAATCTCCCGAGTTTCGCTTCGCAGAAAAATTAGCGAATTTCAAAAGAAATTTGTGAATTGGCGAAAAATTCGTGAAACGAGTCGTGGCACGCTTTTGACACGCGTCGCGTCAACTTCGGCGGGTCGCGTCGTTTTCGTCAAAAACGACTTGCGACTCGTTTTTTCAGCGAATTTTCGCCAAGGCGAAATTTCGTTGGCGTTTCGCGAATCGCGGGAATTCGCCGCGAATTCGCCCCTGGCGAATATATTCACCCATCACTAATATCTAGTAATAACTGTCTGTTGTAATGTAGGTGGGCTGGTGGCCTTACTGTGTACATAACTGTGGCAGTGTGTTTTCTTGTTGTCTTACAGGCATTCTACATAGTTGATTACATAGTTAAATTGGGCTGAAAAAAGATATAAAGTTCATCAAGCTCAACTCCTCCAAATGAAGACCCAGCATCCATACACGCACACACCCCTCCATACCTTCACATAAATTATATATTCCCATATACTAACTATAGAGTTTAGTATAACAATAGCCTTTGATATCACAACATCACCCAGCAGTGCATTCCACAACCTCACTGTGAAGAACCAGCTAAGCTACTTCAAATGAAAGTCCTTTTCTTCTAGTCTGAAGGGGTGGCCTCTGGTGCGGTGATCCTCTTTTTGGGTAAAAAGGTCCCCTGCTATTTGTCTATAATGACCTCTAATGTATTTGTAAAGTATAATCATGTCCCCTCGCAAGCGCCTTTTTTCCAGAGAAAACAACCTCAACCTGGACCAGGGCTGGATTTACATAGCGGGCGCCTCTAGGCCCACTGCTGTTCGTCGCCCCCATACCCCCTTTCTTCGCAAATTTTCATCATTAGGACCGGAGCAATGAGGATAGGAAATTTAAAAAACGAATGTATCTTCTGCGTAACCCCAGTGTTTCAGAATCAATGTGGGTGTGGCTGGACAGCATGCCACCGCCTAAAATCCTGCCACCCTAGGCCCTTTCCACAAATCTGGGCCTGACCTGGACAGTCTACCCTCATAATTTAAGTCTTCCATCCCTCTAACGAGCTTAGTTGCATGTCTCTGCACTCTCCCCAGCTCATTTATATCCCTCCTAAGGACTGGAGTCCAAAACTGCACTGCATACTCTAGATGAGGCCTTACTAGGGTTCTATAAAGAGGCATTATTATGTTTTCATCCCTTGAGTTTATGCACTTTTTTATGCAAGACAGAACTTTAATTACTTTAGTAGCTACAGAATGACGCTGCCTAGAATAAGACAACTTGCTATCTATAAAATCCCCAAGATCCTTCTCATTTAAGTAAATTCCCAACACACTGCCATTTAGTGTATAACTTGCATTTATATTATTTTTGCCAAAGTGCATACGTGCATTTATCAACATTGAACCTCATCTTCCTCACCTCATCTTGCTGCCCAGTTTACCAACTTACACAAACCACTCTGCAGAGTGGCAGCATCCTGCATGGAACCCGTAGTTGTGCACAATTTAGTATCATCTGCAAAAAATAGTACTTTTAATGCCCACCTCTGGGTCATTAATAAACAAGTTGAAAAGCAAGGTACCCAGTACGGAGCCCTGAGGTACACCAGTAACAACACTGGTCCAATTAGAAAATGTTCCATTTACCACCACTTTTTGCCTTCAACACCAGCTGTCTGCTACATGCAATGCGGTTCTCACATCGGTACACACGTGGTTTCAAAACACTTCACACATCCATTCATGCAACTCTCACAAGTAACACCTGTGTCTAGGAGTTGCATGACACATTAGTAATCCTATCACAGTAACTACACAGAATCAAATTCAGATGTCACCTCTTTGAAGAATTACAATGTGCCATTGTGATTGGATTAGTGGAAGAGTTTATATGCCAAGAACTTCCCAAAACCAGTCAGTTAAACTGAAGAAGCTGCTCGGATGAGTAGTGAAACGTCTTCAATAATTACTCAGCAAGTCCAGCTGTTTTAGAATTATTTATATTACATTTGTATATCACATGTTAATTAAAATCAGCCTACAGGTCATTATACTTGCGTGGTCCCTACAACTATACTGCATTATACACCGTTAATTTTAATTTGTGCCTAAGCCAATATTCTGCATTGTACAACAGATTCCTTCCATTAGTAATGAATTAAATAGGTAATGCATCCATAGGAAACCAGGTTCAAACACAAATTCTTTATCACATAAAACAGTTCAGGGATAATGAGCTGTTGAGGCCCCTGGGGATAACACATTTAAGCTCATAAATCCTGAATGATTTCTTCTGTAAGAGCATTCAATCCAAATCCCCTCCTCATGGCAAACCTGGAATGCAATCAATGGCATACACTTAAAGGATGAAACTGGATGTTTGGCTAGAAGCCAGTGCTATGCCACTGGTTGCTTAGAGATTTCCTGTTTGGCATCTTTTTTATTAGTTTTTGGCTCAAGTGCAGCCCTAATAGAGGACCGGTGCATGATGAGTCTCTCCTTTAGTTGTCTAGTGGTTTAAAGACTGATGTTTCGGCCTTTGAGAAAGGCCTCCGTTGAGGCCGAAACGTCAGTCTTTTCGTGTAAAAATAAAAGGATTTTATTTTACTTTTAAGACCTGTGAGTGTGGTTCTCTCTGCTTGGATAAATTATTGATAATTTGGATACTGCACCCAGGCAATAAAATTATTTTTCGTGAGTGCCGGCTTTTTTGGAAGTTTGTTCGAGTATATATATATATAAGTTGATAGATATGACTGAAAATATGGAGTAGGAAACTTGGGTTTCCTCTGTGAAGGAATTTGTCTTTATAAGAATATCTCGTGACCTAACCTTTTACATGGACACAGAGTAAATTCAGTATGTCTGTATTATATAACAGTTTAAAAATAATCACTTAAAAGATATGGAGACAACTACTTTGGCATTGTTTTACTCTTTTGGCCAAAATCATGCTTGATGTTTCCATTACATTTACAATGTTAAAGGAGTCAGGCAAAGTGCAATGAAAGCATGCTGCGTGCACCATGCTCTAATTCTCCATAATAAACAATTCAATTTAGGCCATTTACAAGAAATAAAGATGTTCCTTGCTTGCTGTAAATTAAGGAGTTTATTATATGAACCCATTAAAAAGTCATCGTTAATAACCACTGAAGCGTGGAACAAACATAAAAAGATTTGTAGGTTATGGCACTGTCACACCAACCTCATTTGTTTGGTGATTTATTAAAAATATGACTGTACAGAATAAAACATTAGCAGAGATGATAATATGCATCTGGATTTCACAAATTCAAAAAGCTTTACTTGTACAGTATGTTGAGTATGTAGGTTATCTTTAAAGATAAAAAATGCACCAAGGTAAAATGAAGTTTAAACAGTACTCATTCTACTCATTTGAGGCTCACTGTATTAGACTCTTCTCTCCTTTTTCACTTTGCACTGTTGTCATATATCAACCACCTTGACCAACCGCACAATTTTCGAGGGCGTTTCACAAATTTATTTGCCGGCGGTGAATTGCGGGAATTCTCCCCGAATTACAGCCAGGCAAATACATCTGCCCATAACTACTGATCTTGCCCAATTCCACACCTTGTGTATTATTCCCTTCCCCTTTAGATTGTAAGCTCTTTTTGTATAGGGCCTTCATCACCTTTTGTACCAGTATTGATTGTGGTGTGTGTAACTCCAAATGTTCTTGTTATATAATTCATGTGATTTTTTGTATAAACACATTTACTTTACAGCACTATGAAATATATTGGTACTATATAAATACATGTTAATAATAATACTAATAATAATACTAATAATAAATGCCTTAAACAGCACTTCCATGGTTGCATTGTATGAAGGCCATTTGTGAATCTAAAGTTCTTTATCAAGCTCTGGTTTGCACCATACTCTTCCATTTACTCATAAGAAACTTGGAAATTAAATCCAATTAAAGAATTAAAAAATATACCTACTATATATTTGTCTAATTGATTCTTACACTAGGGCTAAATAGAGCAAATGTTTTTGCAAGTGCCAACTTCCTTAGAGAGGCAGAATAAATGCTAAATAATCATTCTGAATTTACAGTTGCACACTTCAAATAGCACTAATAACACTAAAGATGTGATTTATCCATTTCTCTGCCACTGTTTGCTTTATATATACACTAGAGTATCCATCTAAAGGACCCTATAATCACATTCATATATGTAAATAGTTAAAATATGTAAAGTATTATGTTGATGTATTATGTACCTTCTCACCTTGTATGGGTATAACTGGTGGGACAGGCATAGATTGGGGGTGTGACCTAAATTCTCCCGTATTGAAAGTACGGTTTCTATTTTTGCAGATGATACTAAATTGTGCAGAGTTATAGGTTCCATGCAGGATGCTGCCACTTTGCAGAGTGATTTGTCTAAGTTGGGAAACTGGGCAGCAATCTGGAACATGAGGTTCAATGTTGATAAATGCAAGGTTATGCACTTTGATAAAAATAATATAAGTGCAAGTTATACACTAAATGGCAGTGTGTTGGGAGTTTCCTTAAGTGAGATGGATCTTGGGGTTTTTATAGATAACAAGTTGTCTAATTCTGGGCAGTGTCATTCTGTAGCTACTAAGGTAAATAAAGTTCTGTCTTGCATAAAAAAGGGCATAAACTCAAGGGATGAAAACATAATTATACCTCTTTATAGATCACCAGTAAGGCCTCATCTCGAGTATGCAGTGCAGTTTTGGACTCCAGTGATGTCAGACTTAAATTATGAGGGTAGACTGTCCAGGTTGGGTTGTTTTCTCTGGAAAAAAGGCGCTTGTGAGGAAACATGATAACACTTTACAAATATATTAGAGGACATTATAGACACATATCAGGGGACCTTTTTACCCATAAAGAGGATCACCGCACCAGAGGCCACCCCTTCAGACTAGAAGAAAAGGACTTTCATTTGAAGCAGCGTACTGTAGGTGGTTCTTCACAGTCAGAACAGTGAGGTTGTGGAATGCAATGCTGGGTGATGTTGTGAAGGCTGATTCTGTTGATGCTTTTAAGAGGGGCCTGGATGATTTTTTGGACAGACATAATATCAGAGGCTATTTTGATACTAAACTCTACAGTTAGTATAGCTATGGGCATATATGGTTTGTGTGAAAGAGTGGAGGTGTGAAAGAGTGGAGATGTTTGTGTGTATGCTGGGTTTTCAATTTGGAGGGGTTGAACTTGATGGACTCTGTCTTTTTTCAACCCAATTTAATTTAACTATATATTTTAACCCAAATGTTGGGAGGTATGCAATTGCCTCAATATACATGTCAGTACATATTTTTAAAGAAGCATCAAGATAATAGCAAGTTACAACCTGGAATAAGGGCCATAAATATCAAAAACTATCTAGTGCGATACTATCCGCCATCAGGGTGTAACAGTCTAAATCTATATGTGAGGTTACAGTTATCCATCAATCCAAGTTGTGGCAGAGGAATTGTGTGTGAACTGTATTACTGTTCAGAAACACAAACACTGGCAATCACACAACTCATTTTATTCATCAAGCAGGCACAACTTTTCTACTCATAATGACAAATCAAATAAAAAAGTACAAGCAAATTTTGCATTATTCTCAAATGATGGTGGTTGCATTGATGGGGAAAATGGCACATTCCATGAAAAAAACTTGAGTGCTATTTTGTTTGCAGGAAGTCACACTCCCAAATAACAGTAGCATGTCTTTACTTAGTAAGACATACTGTTAGAGCTGGGTTTTTGTGTTTACTTTGCAGGAATATAAAGCTATGAATTAGTTGCATCTCATCTCAACTGTTGAACTGATTGATTTATAAGTGAAGAGCTTCAAAATGGGTCATTGTTTACCCCAAGATACAGCAATCTTTACAATTGACAAAGTAGACCTGAGCAAATCCTTAAAAACCCAAGAAATACCTGAATATGAAAATAAAGTTACATTCTTCTTTTTGACTCATCCAAGCCAATCAAAACAAGTTAACAGACAACTGAGAAGTCCTTTGTACAAACAAACCCCATTTCTTACCCAATTGGAGTTCAGTTTCATTGAAATGTAATTGTGCAATCCTGTATCATAGATTTATTAGAAGAAAATTCAAAGAATCATTTAAGACATATAAGGGGGAATGTAATAAAATAATCGTAAGCATGCTTAAAAAGGCATTATTGTGAATGTTTAGTGTTGCTCGCAATGTAATATAATAATAATTCACCAGCGAATATTTGTTAAAAATATTGTCGCAAAATATGCTTTGTGATTACGACATTTTATTACATACCCTGTGAAAATTATTAATAGCAATTTGGTCACAACCTATGCAAGGAAGTCACTGAGGTCTATAATCTGTCAAAAATGATGCAGATATGGTCACTAGCATTGTCAATAGTTTTTGCAAATGTTTTTTGCACTAATGAAACATTACATTCCCCCAATTATTCTGCTAAAATTATTTAAGAAATGGTATTGTTGGAATATCAAGCCTGATCGATAATAAGCTTTTTATTTTCAAGCAGTGGGAACAGAACATTCGTAAAGACTCATTAAAATTCATTGTAGTTATAAAAAAAAAAAATGTGAAAATTAATATAAACAGTATAATCACATGCTAGTAATTCATGAAGTTTTATGAACTGTACAATGTTGACATCAAAATATCTCAAAATCATTGTACAGAAATGAAGTGGAATGGCCACTAATATGCATGGAAGTGATAATAAGGTAACATTAGAGCCTGAGAGTAGGAGAGCAGATCATGCTTGCTGAGCATTAAGGAAAATACATTAAAATTCAGTTTACTGATGAATCCCAATGCACCATTATCTTTTGTTTTAAGCTTGTAATGCTTGTCTGGCTTTTTTTTTTTTTGTTTTTTCTTTTTAACACTGAACCATTAATAAACAAGGAAATCTCTTGATTTAAATCACAAAGATGCTGCAGAGCTTGGCAATATATTAAAGTGAGTAACTAGGGGCCAGTTTACTAACATTCATATGTCTATTGTTTTTATTTCTATAAATTTTTGCGGCCCCCATATAAGTCAATGACTGTTTTTTGCAACATTTTCAGACTTTTTTTTAGCCTTTACAGATTTTTTGGTTATTATTAAAAAAGTTATTCTTTCATTTTTTGTACTTTGAATATTTAAATTGTTTAATGACTTTCATGACATCATGGCTTTAGAGACATAGGGGCAAATTCACTAAAGTCCGAAGTGACTTTAGTGAGCAAATCGTAACTTCGCAAATTCACTAAGTCCATCGCTGGCATAAATTCGCCAGCGATGTAGATAGTCTAGTGCAACTTCGCACCCTAACGCTGGCGAAGTTAGTCATTTTTCTGAACGTTAGCCCCTTCGCCAGAGTTCACTTCGCCAGGTTAGAGCAGGCAAAGTGCAATAGAGTAGATAGGAGATTTTGTAGAAATAGTTGACATTTTTTCTGTCCCAAAAAAATGTTGACGTTTTTTCCTTAGCGTAGGGTGATAGAAAAAAAAATGAACGAAATTTTTTTTTGGGTACCCTGCTCCCCCCTTAATTTCCTAACATAGGGCAAATATACTAGACTAAGGGAACATGTGAAGGGCAATAAAACAACTAGATTAGGCTTTATTAGGGTTCCCTGAGCTCGTGTAGTGTAACTTACAAGTTCCTGCCATATGCAAATTAGCCTTCACTAGCGCAACTGCACCTTGCCTGTCGAATTTGCGCTAGCGCAATATCTATGGTATTCTTATTCAATCAAAATG
This sequence comes from Xenopus borealis, assembly GCA_024363595.1. Lineage (NCBI taxonomy): Eukaryota > Metazoa > Chordata > Amphibia > Anura > Pipidae > Xenopus > Xenopus borealis. Next base: position 19,903,623 of record CM044432.1, on the reverse strand, counting down.
TATTCCTAAATAACCTCCCATTCGAGTTGTGAGTAGATTCTAATATATTAGAGTTAAAAAAATTCATATAACTTTGAAATTCTATTTTTGATAAATAACCCCCTAACTACTTGAATTGTGTTTTGATCTAATTTCTTTCTACAATGCTACTTTCTTTTTTCAAAATTATACTTGCATAAAGAACTTACAAATATCAAATGCCTTTTTTATAATTTTATCCTCATTTTTATTCCTGGAAAAGTGTTTAATTTTACATTTTAAATGTAAAATGCTAAATTGTGCAGTAGAATATATTTAGAACAGTGTCTCATAATTAATGAGGTATATTAGCTGCACAAGTTTAGTTTTCTGAGACTAAACACACACTTTCTATTAAAATCTATTCAGTTATTTTCTGATTCATAATTAATCAGCCAATCTTTCTTTTTCTTTCTTTCTTTCTTTCTTTCTTTCTTTCTTTCTTTCTTTCTTTCTTTCTTTCTTTCTTTCTTTTCTGCTGCTGCATATAATAACTATTGTTGGTAAATGTCCAGTATTTTTTCATAGATAGCAAGTTCCTGTGAATATGAATTTATTGGAGCATAAATGCCCTTACATTTCAGTGTATTCGCCAACGAATCATGAAGTGCCATAATAATGTTTTCACCTTCTGAGGACATGAATACTAAACATGTAAATGTTTCTACTGATTCCCCATACTGGTAGAACTGCCTGACAATATATTTATCTTATTATATGGAAAATTATGAAACATGTTAAAGACTATTGTACCCCATAGCCCTTAAATGACTCTATATGACTTAGTTATAATGTTAATCTATTGCAATCTATATTTTATATCACCAGGGAGCACTAAGGGATGGCAACCCTTGGGACTTATTAAAGAGTAATTATCACTTATTGACTGTACTGTTATACTGCTTATGTTTTATTCAAAATGCATAAAATTATCATATAATTGAATAATACAATTTTAAAATTTAACATACAAAGCCAATACATTTACACAAGAAAATAGCTACCTAAGTATTGTATTTCTCTTATAAATGATGCATGAAAAAGAAATACATGAGAAACATTTAAGCTCCATTAACACTATACAAAATTATTTCATTCAATATACCTCCTTGTGGCACAAAGTAAATAATTAATCTTGTTCTGATTAGAACTCTCTCATTTGGACAACTGTTGCTTATACTGTATATTCATACTTTAGATTGGCAAGAAGTGAAATTTTTTTTTACTAAATTATCTTCAATTTGTATCTTTTCCAAAGGTTTCCTGTTGAGGAGGATTTAATCTCCACAATATATTTCAATCTGAACTTTTACTTGGATATGTTATTTCATTTTCAGTGTGCATGTGTCTCTCATGTGTACACCCATGCACAGAGTTTTGTATATACAAGTGTTTCCACTTATGTTTGTGGATGTAAGAAAATGGGTATGAATACAGTTTTGTGGATGTGCATGTCTGCATGTATAACATTTATTATAAATTTATTATTGCTAACATGGGTACTGGAGTGCACTGCTTATAACATGGAATAACCCTGTACTGCAACAAATATATGAAGCTGTGTACATGTAGTCTATGCAAACTATTAAATTTATAGGTGGGTGGCAAAATAACTGTGCCTTTAATGAAATCCATTGGAATCAAATTATTTATTTTGTGGATGTATTCCTCTCTTCAGTTATGTGATTTAGTCCCCTGAATGGCCTTGTTTTCAATCAAGGCAGAGCATTGGGCAGGTTGTGAACAATAAAATAGGATTTTCTGCTTCCCTTCCTGCCAAACCTCAGATGATTTCACTTTCAGTTTTATAATGATGTCACTTTTATAGAGGGCATCGGGAAGCAGAACACAATGCAAATTAAGCTGTTGTTGGTTATGTTTAGTAGCAAATTGAACCAAGTATAGATTTGGACCATAGAAAGACTTTCCAGTTAAACTTTACCCCCATCATTATATTAAGTGGCATATTAAAGAATCTTACCAAGCTGATATATATATATGACCAGAAACACTGCAGCTCTACCTGTAACAGGAAGACGTGTGGAGTAAAAGACTGAACTCCGTCTGTTAATTGTAATGTATGGTTTGTTTGGTTAGCTTGTTTGTATGCACTGTGAATTATGGGATCCCATTAGGAGGCAAATTTAAACAGTGGAACTAAAAAAGTTTATTATAAAAATGGTTTGTTTACATATGAGCTGTTTTATGTAATATATTTTTACAGAGACCTACATTGTTGGGGAAAATAGTCTTTTAAGATACATAATTTATGGACAAAGACTATAGAAAGACAACCAAGAAAACTTCATTAAAAAGGCACAGTATTATAATATGAAAACTCTTCTGCACTTTTGGGTGTTGCTGTTTCTAAAGATTATTTAATTGAATAATTTAACTGATCATGTGACACTTAGGATAGCTGTACAAAGGGCAAATTGGGGAAAAAAATCAAATGTCATCAATATTTAATCTTGGCTTGGTCAGATATGCATTATGCTGAAAATACGTTCCTCTCCCAATAAGCCTGCACAGGTCCCCATATGATTGGAACATTAGTAGCTTGGAGCCAATCAATTGATCAACATAACATGCCCACCTAGTGGCTTTGGACCACCAGTCTAATGCTGCAAATACTCAAATAATGTATAGGTAACTTCCAGATGCAAAATGATACAACTTCTTCATTTATTATACAAATTATTCTCAAACTTCCTAAAAGCTTGGCAAACAAAAATAGGAATTTCCAGTTTAACAAATTTGAAAAAATAAGAAACCTACAAGATAACATTACAAGATGATTTGAATCAGTCGCTGCCAAAAATACTAGTAAAGAGCACAAGTTATTGGAACAAACACACTTTCACAAAAGAATTAAAAAGGAAAACAGAACCTGACTTATATTACAAACTTTGCAGATAAAATGCTGAAGACATCAAAACAGCCTTACTCACAGGAATTTTACAAACATGCTACAGATATTTTGGGGAGGGATCAAAGCATTTGAAGGACAAAAAATGGTGTGAAATACATATAGTGGGGAATGGAGGCTATTTCTGTTTTCAAAGTTATTAAGGTTATAAAAACAAACAAAAGACAACATCCTATAAATTTTATCCTTCCCTTAGGATTCTCACATGCTCTTAGAACTGTTCACCAGACAATGCGCTAGGCCCAGAAAGATTTTTCCTATTAGATTATATAAAGCATTTTGTGAAGCTTCAAAATCCCTTTGAAAGGCAAACCTTAGATTTTCACATAACTTTAGTCTCTGGAGTAACAAAAGCCACACACTAGCCCATACTGTATTTGTAAAGACTAAACCGGAGAAAATATTATACAATAATATTGTATTAAAAGTATTGAATAGTTGTACTAGTAAATGCAGTCAGACCTGTTCTTTATTGATTTATATGCATCACTTATCACTCATTAAATTACTTTTCAAGAATATCATGCTAGACACCAACATCTTCATGCTATCAAAGCTGTATTCATTATGGACTGAAATATAAAAACTCCATGCTCTACAAAGTCTCAAGATCAGCATCACAGTAAACACTGTAAACTAGTGATTTGTGACTCTGACCTCTTTTGCTTGCCTGAAAATTAGCAAAATATTTGGCAATTACATTGAAACCTATGGGTGACACATCACAATTTGTTTCACACATTGGAGTCTATAAGCATCTTTTTCACTGTGAAACCAAGTGAAAAAGTCTGCTTATCACTACTGTAAACATTTACTGTTTCTCCACAGTAGTTGTATGGCTTCAATTTTGAAAATTGTCTTCAAGAGAATTCATGGCCCGAGCAACCATAGAGAAGACCGTTTGGCAGACTACATTTTCATTTATAGCAGCATAGCTCATTTTTCAATTTTGATCCTGTATTTTCCATACATTATTATATCATTCAAATGATAGGGACCAATAACTTGATGGCAGCTAAAATGACAATTACAATGTGATTGTACAGCTGTAGGAAAGAAAGTTGATTAAAACATGGAGACCATAGAGCTCTTCCAAAGATAACATGATTAGAAACAAAACCAGAGTTTTTGTTCATACCATTAAAATAAATAATAGACAGATGTTTGTGTCATTAGCAACATTGTCTTAGGCTAACATACACAGCATTAAAAAAAGTTGAATAGACAGTGAGGTCTGTCTATGTTAGCCTGTGACCACAGTGGAGAATTTTAGACATTTTGTGGACTGTTCCATACATAGAAGCAGCTAAAGAGGAAACTATGGCAAATTGTAGGTAAACAGAGCAGCTTGAGAGAACCCTCACCTGCAACAGTGGGCAGGAATTCAATTGGAATAAAGCTTTTATTGTTCACTTCATAGGTCTGGAATAACAAGTAATGAAGTTCAAAAGCTCTTAACTACCAATGGACATCAATGACCAAGCAGTTGATTCTATAAAGAAAAACCACAAGATGCAATGATGCAAATCTAATTTATAGAGAGTAACAACAGATGCAAACTATATTTGAAAAATAAATCCTTGGACGTGTAATTGAATCCTATGACAATGGTGATATGATTGAAACTCATAAAAAGGGCAATAAAATATTGTTTTGCAAATGAAAACCTGTTAACACTAGTTACCCACCTGCACTGACTTCCTGTATCAGCCTCATTCACATAAATACTTCCATTCTAATGATCCATACTATACCCACTTGGTCCCTCATCATACACTTCAGGTGCATGTGGTCACCTGGGTGATATTACTCTGATTATTTATTTAAACATAATTAAAGGGGTTGTTCACCTTTGAGCTAACTTTTAGTATAATGTAGAGAGTGATATTCTGAGACAATTTGCAATTGGATTTCATTTTTTATTGTTTGTGGTTTTATAGTTATTTAGCTTTTTATTCAGCAGCTCTCTAGTTTGCAGTGTCAGCAATTTGGTTTCTAGGGTACAAATTACCCTAGCAACCCTGCACTGATCTGAATAAGAGACTGGAATATGAATAGGAGAGGGACCGAATAGAATGATAAGTAATAAAAAGTGGCAATAACAATGCATGTGTAGCCTTACAGAGCATTTGTTTTAGATGGTGTCAGTGACCCCCATTTGAAAGCTGCAAAGAAATAGAAGAAAATTGCAGATCATTAAAAAACTATGAAAAATAAATAATGAAGTCCAATTGAAAAGTAGAATTGGCCCTTCTACAATATACTACAATATACTAAAAGTTAACTTGAAGATGAACCACCCCTTTAAGGCTAGACTTTAGGCTGGACTTGTCAATTTAATTTTGACAAATAGCTGCTAAATGCTAACTTCAAACTACCCTTTGTCTATATAAAATCTTAGTTTACCATCATCATCATTTATATAACTTATGTTCCTGACCTTGATGATCACTATTACTCATAACCAAGATGTTTGACTACAGTCCTGTTTGCAAGTTGTCTTCTGGCTACTCTACCAGTACACTGAAACCTGGTTGTTTTCCAACCCTTACAAAAAGTTCCGCACACACAAGTTAGCATCTAGCAGTGCCAAAGAAGTGGAGGGCCTAGCACAGACGAAAACAGCACTGTGATTACATAATTCAATACAGCCCACTGGGTTGGGATCATTTATCTATTCACAGAAAAAAAAATCAAGTTTCAATGAATGGAAGCAAAATATAAATAGTGTAACACCACTAAAGCATTGATTTAGAGGTTTTTCACATACAGTACATAACTGGGTCAACTACAAGGTTCCCATTATAAAAAATGCTCATGAGATTACATCACATTTAGAAAAGTTCTCATTTATGAGCAAAAGTTCCACTTGAATAATCTGTAAGCTATAATTAGTAAAAAATACTAAATAAGACTTTTACTCTAGATTGTATATTAGTATGTTATGCAGTTCTCCTTTCTCTGGCTTTGGCTTGCTCCAATTCACTGATCAAAAAAGGAAATCTAATACTGCACAAATAGATCTTGTACAGTGTAGCACAATCATAGATTTTTATTTTTTTTTAAATAAACACGAAATGAAAAACCGTGATATTATTGAATATAACAACATTTACAATGAAACAAATTTATTGTTTTTGTTTTTATGCGAGTATTTATGAGTCCAAAGAAAAGGCACTAATAGTATTAATTAATGTATCGTTACTGTACTTAAGTTAAATAAAACTAAACAATATGCATGTTGTACAGAAAACATTGGAGGAACCTTAATGAAATGAATTTTCAAAGCAAAAAAAATCTGCTTTGAAGGAAAACTAAAGTTTAGCAAAAGATGTAGACTACAACTGTTGTGCATTATGTTTTGAGATCAACTTTAAATTGTAGAGAGGTATCACACAGAGAGTGAGACAATTTGCAATTGGTTTCCATTTTTTATTATTTGTGGTGTTTGAGCTATTTAGCGTTTCATTAAACAGTTCTCCAGTTTGAAATTTTAGCTATCTGGTTGCTATTGTCCAAATTA
>CM044432.1:19879624-19896620 GCA_024363595.1 Xenopus borealis | reverse complement strand
ATGGGCATGTGCAGCAGGTCCACAATTCCGCACACAAACAAGGTTTTGGGAATATCCAAAGCTTTTCTTAATAACCGTGTTTACAAAATGGATGCCACCTGCTTGTTGTGATTGTGTAATTCCTGACTGAACAAAACAAAATTTAAAGAATTTATACAATCTAAGTAAAGTTTATTTTGCTTGCCAATCCCTATAGAAAAGTAGTTGGAATTATTTCTTAAGGTCACAGGTCCCCTTTTAGAAATAATTATGAAATTATTATTAAAATGTATTTTTAGAGCTCCATCATATAGCACAGCGCACACACAACTGAAATAAAAAGGTTCAGCTTACCCTGTGCTCTAGTTTTAATTTTCAGTATCTATAATCTAACACAATGTTAGGAAGTGACTCATTGTTACAGCCAGATGCTTATTTATGCACATATTAACACTTGGCATCTTAACTTAAAATAGAATTCATACTTTTTAATCATTTTAATCATATTAAACTATTATCATGACAGTAAAAGAGCTGCACAGATTTCAGTGTGTTTGTCAAAAAACTGTAATCTTTTTTTTAATAGAAAGTATTATGGGGTTGTATCACATTCTCATTGCACATGACAAATCCTTTCTATACATTTCACAAAAAAGCCTTCCTTTTGAATTTGAAGGTATGTATCGCTGACACTAGTTTCAATTAACATAAAATAGGAATAAGAATGTAACGCAATGTTCCCCCCTCGAAGTGTACATCTGTTACTGGCTAAAGGCTGTCTTGCTCTCTCGTACACGTTATTCTCCTAATACGCTCTTCAGCACTTGATACTCTGCTACTACAAACAGTGTTTTCTGCAGGGCTTATTTTTCCTGCTGAGAGGTTAAGCAAATACAACTGAAATAGGACAGAAAACTCTTGAACATCCTGGTAGTTTGCAGTAGGACACAAATCAATTATCTAAAAATGGAGAGTACTGTTATACAAAACCGGAGAATTTTTGCCTCCTGCAGCAATGGATAACAGCCACTGAAGTGAGACTGTAGCCTGGAAAGACATTTTGAGAGCAAGTCCATCACGGTTTAAACTAGATGCTTTTGTCCCACAGACCTTTTAACTCATAAGTCTTTGTATTCAACCTTCTGTCATGCATACCATAGGTATCACTATAATGTAAATTTTAACAACATAATCATTATGGGTTATGGGGCTGACAGAAGTCAAGATTGTACTACAGCAAACAATTTGATATTTTTTTTTATTTTCTAACTGACAAAAGACTGATTATTATGAGTTGCTGGTCTGTTGCTATGAACTGATGCAAATTAGCACCTACTTTGGTAAGAGATTTGTTAAATTTGGGGGAGACTCCGATATCTTATCACAAGTCTATGGATACTCAGGTCAGAAACTTAAAGGGGACATAAGGTCAAAAAAACAAAAATAAATTTTAGTATTCCCCACTTCATTTGCATAAAAACTTTTGCATGGGTTGAAGAAATACCTGCAAAAGTGTGCCCTGCTTCTCCCTGTGCTCTGAGTGTCATTCATACTCTTGCATTAAACAGTGAAACAGTTTTAATGCAAGTAAATTGATTATAAGTTTATTTATTTGTGGGGAACTCGGTTTTTTTTTTTACTATAGACCCCCTAAAAGGAAATTGTCAAATAGACTTTACATTACCTTGAGTTTTAACAAAGTAACTTTGATTGCTAAATACTTTTTTTGTTGATTTGTTGACACAAGCTCAATATAAACATTTTGTTGAATTGCTATCAGTTGTGAGACATATAGTATAACTAAATGGATAAGTTGCCTAAAAGATGATCACGCAAAACATTTTTCGATACAATAGACTCAAGAGAGCATCTTACAGTTATAAAAAAAACATAACTGAAGAATAATTGCTTTTCATTTTACATGTGAATGACTATTCCATTTTAAAAAATAAGGACAGCCTCCTGGGATCGTAAGATTGAACAGTGAATACAAATATACCAAACAAACTATAAAGTTAGATCACATGAGCCAAGTAACAGACAGAGTTCTGTCTTTTGCTTCCACACTTCTTCCTGTTACAGTTAGAGTTGAAATATTTCTGGTCAGGTGATCTCTGAGGCAGCACACAGACCATCAAGAAATGGTGGTTCAAGGCAATAGATGTAAAAGGGCAATATTTACTTAAATATATATTCCAGTTTGGTAAAATATGATATAAATTACCTGTTGCTCAAGCATTTTGGGGTTATAGGTTTCCTTTACAGAAAATGATTCATTAAGAAAACTGTTGTCTTTTAATGCTTGCTCATTGAATTCTGCAAATGATCGGTTCAATTTGGCTCATTCTATAGAAGATTCTATAATTCTATTGAATTGATCCACTATTTCTTTGAGGGACTGGTACATCTCCTTTACCCAGAATATTATGTGCTATCAAACGTAATAATGGGATGGCTCCATATCATCCCCAAAAACACAAGAATTCCAATAAATTGGGGTACCACTTATGAACCATCCAGTTTCAGCTGATGTCTTCTTATGCACTCTGTCATATAAAGCTTTATTTATCATGCAGTACATTGGCATAACACATAATAACTTATACAGTTTAAGCTAAAGTGTGTATTTGTCTTGAGGTCTTGCCTGAAGACTCAAAACAGTTTCACACTTCTGGGAAAATATTTTCTGTGTGCTCCAAGGTACACATACGGCTGAAGGCTAGTCAACCCATTATTATGTGTGTGTTAAATAGGGAATGTTTAACCGTTATAAATAAAATACCATGTATTGTTCCCAGCCTAAAATTAAAAATTCATGTAGTGTTTTTTTCTTTTGTAGGGTCATCAAACATCTACTTGTGTCACTTTCCCATTAACTTAATTTAGTTCCATAATTACCCCAAATGGGCATCAGCATGTTTAACTAAGATGTGATTTGTGAATCCAGCTGTGTACATATGCCCAAGAAAACTTTTCAGCCACATAAAATACAGTATGACTGTTAATTGCAAACCACCACGATAACAAGGATATTAGCAATTGCATTCCATTAAGAGTGGGAGGGTTCATCTCCAAGATAATCTCCAATTAACACCTATACTTCAATGTGGCAATATTATTTTATAATTCAATAGTCTAACATTCCAGTGAAAAATCATTTTTCCCAAGAGATTTCCTATAATCACACTTTTGCATATATAGCATATTAATAGATAATTTTGTATCTAAAAAAGATTATGAATACATATGTTCATATATTTAAAATTTTAGATCATGCCCAGTCACAAGGGGACCTTAAGCCTTACATGCAGGGCTCCCACTGCACATTACATCCATAAGCATTTTACCACCCCTTACATGGATAAGAACAACTTGCACCCATGTGCACTCTATTTAATATCCAGCTCAAATATTTGCACCTCTACCTGATTGCATCAAATTACACTGCATAGCTGGGAAATAGTTCAAGCAGAAGACAAACACAGCTGCTCTTTGGAGGGAATAGCCAAAAATGTGCCAGGCTGATTCCTGTAGCTTCCTGTAGCAGGTTTGCTAACTAAAATAAATCAGTGTGTCCTAGAGTGCCACTCTTCTTGTTTTTGTTTGAAAAAATAGCCTGCACAAATTTGGAAATGAAAAGCTTCTTTTTCAGTTTTTATCACAATGCTATTAATATTAAAATATACTGAGCATTTTTTATTATTCACAATAAATCGCATATTTTTCTGGATTAGTCACAGTGACACACAGCATGTAGTGTTCCAATGAGTTTAAGGGTTACAGTTTCATAAATAAACATAGCATGTCTGCTTCTTGCATCGTACAATTTAAATGTATTTTGAACAAACATTCATCATTCCCAGTGCACCAAATTCTATTGATTATCTAAAATATGTGTGAATCCTTTACAATGAAATGTTCAAAGTATATTATATCAAGGCAAAAGGACTACTGTTCCTATTCAGTAGGATTTGCTATGCCCTTTTGGTCACTTATTGTTAGATCGATTCCGTGTTGAAGCTAAACTTCCAGATATCATCCTTGTAGAATGTTAGCCATGCTACAGTGACTAACCAATTAGTGCACACAGTCAATGAATAGGTCAGGTAGAGAGACTGTGTTAGGCCTTGCCTTCAGGTTTCTGTAGCATATTTTCATGACCCCTTTCTGATCATAGGAGATTTCTGTATACTGTGCAAAACAAACAAATAATTCAGGGTCTATATAAATCTGGTCACATTGCACATAGATGGGGGGGGGTACAAAAGGTCCAGGTCAGTAAAAAATCACACTCTAGCTTTGTATATGGTCAATTACTGAGCTATTGAGCTAAAAGGGAAATCTGAAAAGTACATAATGGTAGGTATACTTACGAAAACATATTTATTTCTGTAATTGCTTGAAATTGGGTTAAAAATCTTAGCAAATCACAATCAAATATGATATTTGTGTAAATAAACAAAAAATACACATAGATTTTATATATATTTAACACTTTTGCAATAATTCATGTGAGTTTATTCATATTTTTAACCCCAGGGGGCAAATTAATTTAAAATTGGAATTTGAGGGTTTAAAAAAAACACACAGATACACTAACACACACACACATAAAATTGTATTTGTCTGCATTTTAGTTTTTTTGTGTGTGTGTTGACTACTATATTTAAAAGAAAAAACACACACTTAAAATCCTTGTAAATTCCATTGTGAACTTATAAAATATCTTACCTTTGATTTAGCTTCACTTTACTGTTTTCATCTTCCATATACAGTATAATTATTTGCATTTAGTTTTCTAATTCAATACAAACACCTGACCCATCTTTAAGAATAATGTCACAGTTTAAAAGCACATGGTGCCTGTGTACAAAACTCTGTAAATCAACCTTTTGCTTAGTGGACAGAAGATAACCAACACATTCATGTATATCATCAACTTTATTAAATATCTTAAAAACAAATTGATGTGTCATAGGGCAGAGGTACAACTACTTCCTCCAAAAAATCTCTATATTTATTCCCAGCACTTGACTCCTCTTTGAGAATAATGAGAGTCATAGTTTAAGAGAACCTGGAGGGTTGATATACTGACATCTTCTTTATAGTTTTCCATCACCTGTAGCTAATATATTATACATGCAGTGTTACTCTTCTGTTTGTAGGTTTAAGAAGTGTGTGTGGCTTTCAACTTGTTAATGGTTAATCCACCACCTCCCTTCTCCTCCAGGGCTTCATTAAAATAATGGTTCAAGGTGGTAAAGTGAAGTTTGAATGTTTATGAAAGAAATTGAGTATTTTCTGCAAGTGAAGCTTTAGAGGGTTTAAGATGGATTCTTTTTAAGTTATTCTGCTCAGAAGGGTTTTATAAACCGAGTCCTCATCTCCGCAATTTGTGGTGCTGGAAGTTGTAGATCTGCAAATTATAAGGACGTATAAATACCACTTTACCCTTTTAATGTTCTGGATAGTTTAAGCTTGTTTTTTTTATTGCTGTAAACAGAAGATTTATACAGAAACATGCCTTGCTCTTATTCAACCTTATTTTTTTTTATGACTCCTTTTTTTGCAAATAACATTCATTAAATGGGACCTGTCACGCTATGAAATAATTCCAAATCCTTTTCAATAGTGTCAAACCAAATCAACTTTCATATTACTATATCAATTATTTAAATCTTGTTTTATTCAGTCTTAGAAATGACAATCACAGCAAGCATTCAGTAGCAGTTTTGTCAACACTTATTTAGGCAAACTTTGCCTCTTCCCAAAATCTGTTTATGTGCCAGAATGAGAGTCCTGATGCACATGCCCATGCAAAGACTACACAATTTTGGCAATGGGGGGGGGGGTCATGTGAGAGAGCAGTGACACTACAAAAGTGCAGAATGGAAAGTGAAAATAATTGCCTGCTGTGGTGTTTATACAACTGGCCTGCGGGTGTCACTGTGCATACACAGGACTTTCTGTATAGCTTGAAAGTAAGACTTACTGCTGTTATGTAATGGTTGCATGAACCTGTCAATAAAGCACTGTTATACCCTGCTCATCAATGGCTACCAAACACAACACCTGCCCCATAAAAAGCTGCTGACAATCCGAGTCGGCAGCTTATTAGCTCATGTGTGGGACCAGGCCAGGACTGGCAGTCTGTGGGTTCTGGCAATGCCAGAGGGGCTGCTATAAGGTGCCATAGAAAATTACTATTTGTTGGGCTGGTGAGGGCTGATTGGGCCTCAAAATGCCTAAAATGCCAGGACCTATTTTAATTCTCAGTCCAGACCTGTGTGGGACCATCCAAAAGTTGGTGAGATCTCGATTGGGCAGGTTAAAAAATTGCGTTGGATAGCAGCTGCATCTGTGCGTTGATGCGGTCCCGTGAGCCCACCACCCGTATGGACTGCATTGTGATACGATCATTGGGCCCTAGGGCCCACGATCGAATCAGCCTGATATCGCCCACCTCAATATGGGCATATCGGGGACAGATCCACTCATTTGGCGACATCGCAGGCAAACTAAAGCTTAAATAGGAACAAGACTAGAAATGTTTTAATTTACTATAGTGTTCAGTATCCCTATGTTGAACCATGTGGATTAGTAGAGCTCATAGATGCTGATGCTACAGGACCGATGCTTGATGCACTGACTAAGGTGCCATATAATATTAATCTAAATTAATTATTAGCCTTGTATCATAAATGCTATTTTGCATATATACTGTAACCTGTGAGTCTGTTCCAAAGCTCAGGTAACTGGCTGCAATCCAATGTGCTGTAATGTTGCAGAATTGTGAAATTTTTGGAGGTAACTTTTGCATAGCATTAATCCTATTGGCTGCCAGTGTTATGCAAAGGAGAGAAGAATCACTAGGGCTTGATTTCACACTGCTTATTGTTCTCTTTGCATTCTATAAAGAATCTTGATCTCTGTTTTTGACAACTATTTGATTTTTTTTACAACCCTACATTATTAGTAGGACTAAAATTGAGCATCCCTTGGGCAAATTTGCACCTAGGTAGTAACTTTTAGCAGAAAATTAGTAATTTGCTTAGCCCTTTAAAACTGAATAGTTTTGTCGTCTGAATTTGTGATAGCCAGGAGAAAATGGCAGTTAAGACACGGCTAGTGAAATGTTACATAATGTAAACTCCCTGCTGTAGGCTGATCTGCTGTACACATTTCTTGCTCTGCAAAAATATCTACTTACAAAAACAAATTACTTTGTCTTATAAGTAAAAAAAGTTCATTGGCTATGGTCAGTGAGTCATACATAATGATCAGCAGTTAGCCCTCTACTGATGTATATGAATTATGAACTGTAGTTATGACTCAACAAGTGCTAATACAAAAGGAAACTGTGAAAAATCAATGTTTATTGCAAAATGTTTGCCTTGTGCAAGCAAAATAGTGCTTCACAGATGAGCAAAGTGGAGAGAGGGAAACTTTGACTGGGTTAGGCAGGCTAGAGGGAGTAAGGGGTTAAGGCTCTATTACGAGTAGGAATGGGGAGGGTTAGCCAAGCAGGGAGAAGGAGCAGGAGCTGAAACTGAACCGGGACAGGCCTAACAGCTCCCACTACTCAGATTTGGCTCCCTGGACAGGACCACACTGCTCCTCAGCTGGCTTCCATGATGTCCCACCAACACTACTGCAGTTCATAGCAACACGGGTGCAGGATGATCTAGAGTGGCTCAGGTGGCAGACAGCATGGCAGAGACAGGACAGTCAGTAAAGCAGCTGAAGCAGTTTGAGGTAGTGAGAAACTTTTGCTTTGCCAGCATCTCAGCCACAGCGAGTAGACCTAGCACAAGCAGGGCCCATTGGGGGGCCAGGGGTCACTGTTGGGCTTGTTCTCTGGGCTTTGGGATGGGGTGCCATCTTGGGAGGCTGGACATGCAGAGATTACCACGTCAATACCTGCAAAGAATGGATTGACTCCCCTGGGGCTATGGGGTCTGATATGGCAGAGGCCTCCAACCGATCGGTGGATGCAGGGAAAAGTCAGCCCAGGGGACTGGTATTGGGGGCCCCTCTTCCTGGGGAGGCAGTATACCCCAGGGTCTGCTGGGGGAAACCAAGCGGTGGGGTTCAGGTGGCTGATATGGCAGTAGAGGGTTGTACTCTTGTTGTGCTGGCCCCTTAGGGATTCACCTGAATTCTGAGGTAAAAACAAAATATGGAGAGAGGAATTCATGGAGCTTTACTCACTGCTGCCCAGGGAGGACTTCATTGATGTAGAGAATGAAAAAGACAAGGCCAAGGCCAAAAAGTACAAAGAAGAGGAGAAAAAATCTATAGGAAGATCCCCAAAACCTTTGGGACATGGCTTAGGGCCTTTTGCATACAGTACATGCTAGCATTCTCAGGTATAAACATCCCACCTATTCTCATTCATGTTCTGCTACCTCAATGAGATGTGGTCAGTTAGCAGAGACTATGGGGGCCTTGAGGTATGATGAACACTTTTGTCAGTGCAAAGCAGAGCATCAAAATATGCATTGGGATTATAAGGACATTTGTGGTTGAAGCTAATGGGACCCCAGTGATTGTTGTCCGCTGGCTGAGTCTGTTTACAATTCAATAAGGGTCAGTTTCATTGGAGGGGCACCTGCAAATTTCAGCACAAGTGTTCTGGTTGCAAAAGTACTCACCCCTTTTCCAGATGCTTCAAATAAGGCAAGCCTGGCTGCAAACTCAGCCATTGGGAAAAGAGGGGCATCCTTGTACTCTATAGGGCAGTGATCCCCAACCAGTAGCTCGTGAGCAACATGTTGCTCTCCAACCCCTTGGATGTTGCTCTCAGGGTCCTCAAAGCAGGTGCTTATTTTTGAATTCCAAGCTTGAAAGCAATTTTTAATTGCATGAAAACTAAGTATAGTGCCAAGTAGAGTCTTTTGTGTGCTGCCAGTCCACACAGGGTCTACCAAATAACCAATTACAGTCCTTATTTGGCACCCCAAGGAACTTTTTCATGCTTGTTTTGCTCTCCAACTCTTTGCACGTTTTTAAAAAAAGGTTGGGGACCGCTGCTATAGGGCATAGAACAGTGGCAAGCAATGACAGCTGCAATCGTGGCACCAAATTGTTGCGGGAGGACTTTGCAAAGGGATTTTGGATATTTACTATATAGTTTTTGTAAAGGACCTGTGCATCCACAAACATCTGCATGTAATGTGGCACAGTGTCTGAAAAAACATGGAAAACATAATAATAGCGAATCCACAGTATAATTTGTAGCAGCTTTGAGAGAGCTGGTTGTTACCTGTGAGTTAGGGAATCTAACAGATGAAATGCTAAGATACCAAATAGTGGAAAAAACAAACTCACATTGCATTAGAGAGAGACTGCTCCTAGAGAGAGACTGCTCCTTTCACCCTTGCAAAGACTATTACAGTTGCTAGCCAAATTGAAACAGCAGTGGCAGAGGCTAAAACTCTCAGTCAGGGGACCTAATTGGCCTAATTATGCACAGTCACAGGCAAAATGCAATGCTAAGGAAAGAGATTCACTGCAAAAAAATGCAGCAAATACAAATAAAAAATATTGCTTTCACTGTGGTTCAACACAACAAATTGCAAATTATCCTACATGTCCTGCAAAAGCTGTACAGTGCTGCAAATGTAATAAGGTAGATCTGCCGTAGTTCTGCTAAAGATGTTCATGAAGTCACTACTGCAAATGTTACAGTATTAAGTGTGGATAAAGCTGGTACATTTATCCCAGACAAGTTTATATGCACTGTCAATGTCAATTCTGCTTCTGCTGACAAGGGACACTCCATTAACCTGATGCTTGATACAGGTTCAGCTGTTTCTATACTACCAAAGGATATTTTCTTGAAAAACTTTGCAAAAGATACGCATGTTGCACCTGCCCTGAGACTAGTCAGTTACTTAAAGGATCCAATCCATGTGCTTGGTTGCTTGCCAGTGACTGTACAATTTGAATCAAGTACTGCAAAATGTGACTGTTACATTGTGAATAAGGATAATGATATACTTGAAGTGATCTATTTGCTGCATTAAACCTACAATTAGTTGATGGTCTCATTACTACAGAACCCTTGCCTCCACACAGCCAGTGTCTAAAATTTCACCACAAAGTGACACTTCATTGGGTTGTGCAAAGAACTTTGTGCATAAAGTTAAGTTGAGACCAGATGCAAAACCAGTACGCCAGAAATTGAGGCGGTTGCCCTACTCTATAAGGGAGACTGTCTCACAGGAACTAAAGAAACTGGTAGAGCAAGATGTGATTGAAAAATCAGAATCCTCTGAATAGGTTTCACCAATTGTTGTAACAAAGAAGAAAATTGGAGGTATTGGATTGTGTGTTGATCTAATAAAGCAGTTGTTATGGATAATCATCTTTTGCCACACATTGAGGAAATATTTTCAGAACTCCGAGGAACAAAATCTTTTCAACCCTGGAACTTCAGAGTGTAGTGTATGTTTATTTTTTATGTGCCAAAAGAATCACACACTAGCGACAAGTTGATCCCTGAAAATAATGACGTTATTCCAATTTGTAATAAGGACCATGTGATTTTCAAAAATTGTACACAATTGCAACAGGCTAAAATTAGTGTACTGCAAAAAAAACTGCATTGTTAGGAAAAAAGACCAAAAAATTGCTCTTTGCACACTGTACCAGGTAATGTATTCCCTTTTAGCCAATCCATAGCCAGGGCTACACAGTAAGGGATGGATAAAATTCCTGGGACCCTATAAATAAAATCTTTGTCGTGATGACGGCAGTACATAATATACTTTCTGTTGTTGCATGTTGCTGTAATAGTCAGGACTGTACAATTACTTTTAAACCATGCCTGATACAATACCCAGAGAACCCAAGGGATACCCTGCAATTTATAACCAATTGATATATTTTGCCCTGTATCTCTCGCTAACTACAATATAAGCCCGCAGTGCAACATTCTCTGAGTTTCTGTTTTGCTTCCTGTTTTGTTCTTCCCTAAAGTGCAGTTCTGCATGAAAATATCTGCTTTATATTAGATGCTAAATAATTTTAATTTTTTCCCCTTCTCTGGAAACAAACTGACATGCATATGATACACACTGCTAGCACAATGAACATTCTCACTAACAGTTTTTAGAAAGCAATGCATTAAATATTTATCAGCCAGAAACCTTCCAGTGTATTTTGTGACTTGGAAGATGAATGCAGCAAGAAGTACAATTAATCTGTGTCATTCAGAATCTATAAAGAATATATATTGTATATAATGTGTCTACCCCATGCAGGTGTGAGGAAGAAAAATATCTACATGGCTACATCCTATTCCTAACAGCTCATTACTTTGCCAGGGTGTCAGAAATGATGCAGATGACAACGCAGGGCCTTCTGAGTATCTGAAATGAGTAACTGTGCTTTCTGTACAATGCAGAAACTGCTTATTAGCAGCCATATATATAACACATTGACACTACAGGGTAAGTTAGTTTAAAATCATAAATGTCAAGACATAATTAACTAAAAGGTCAGATTTAATTACAGTTGTTGAAACTGAAATCGTCTAATTACCATAACTACTACATAAGAACGTTTCTTAAAGCCTGCTGCATTTTTTACTGCCACCATATTTTCCAAATGCAGATCCTGTTTATATAGTTTAAAGATTTTGTATAAGGATCTGTTTCATTCCTAAGTACTTGTAGGTTTGATTAAACAAGAAAAAACTGCTGCACTTTAAAAGTACCTTTTTATCATTGAGGTTCCATGCTCTTAAAGGAGCTTTCATAGACCTCTGTGTTAAAATATTGCACTAGTATTTGGATTTATGTTGACACTGTAAGAGCAATTTGTTACTAAGTGGTTAGCATTGTGAATTAGGGGGTTGGTTAAAGGAGGGCAATAAGCGTTCTCAAGTTTTCGATAGGTCTAATAACCCAAAGCAGAAACTTAACTTTCAAACATATGACCAGCCAGTACAACCTTCTTATTTGTTGCTACAGTTTAATAGTATTGGTGCAAACCCTTTTCCAGAAAGCTCAGAATTACAGAATGGATGTCTCCCTTAGGGCAAATTCACTAAGCGGTGAAAATGCGCTAGCGTTGCCTTCACTAACATTCGTAAATAAAATAATGTTTTCCTATAGCCCTAAACATGTTCCCACTGTATAGTTGAGTTGCCATATGTTAGGAAATGTAGGGGGGAAGGAGGGTAACCCCCAAAAAAATTTCACAATTTTTCAGACTATCACCCTACAAAAGGTGAAAGACACCAGCGTTTTATGGGACTTAAAAAAAATTTCTATCTATTGTATTGAACTTCACCAGGTCTGACCTGGCAAAGTAACATCTAGCATAAGTGGTAACATTCAGTAAAATTGTCATCTTAGTGAATTAGCATAATTACGATCCTTCATCAGTGCAAAACTTCGCCTGGCGTTAGGGTGCGAAGTTGCGCTAGTCTATCTACTTCGCTAGCGAAAATACCCCAGAGTCAGTTGTTAGTGAATTTGCGAAGTTACAAAATTAAGTCATGCTGGCAAATTTTCGCTAGCATTAGGCACTTCGCCCTTTAGTGAATTTGCTCCATAGACTCCATTTTCTACAAATAATCCAAATTTTTAAAAACTATTTTTTTCTCTGTGATAATAACACAGTACCTTGCATTTGTACTTGTTGGAAGCAAAACCAGCCTATTGGGTTTATTTAATGTTTACAATATTTTCTAGTAGTCTTAAGGTATGAAGATCCAAATTACAGAAAGACTCATTATCCGGAAAGCCCCAGGTCCCAAGCATTCTGGATAATAGGTCCCATACTTGTACTTGATCCAAACTAAGATTTAATTAATTCTTATTGGAAGTAAAGCCAGCCTATTGGGGTTATTTAATGTCTATTTGATTTTCTAGCAGACTTGAGGTGTGAAGATCCAAATCACAGAAAGATCCATTATCCAGAAAACCATAGGTCCCGAACATTCTGGAAAACAGGTCCCATACCTGCATATATAGAATACAATTTATTCATGCCTATACTTTAGAATTTACTGTCCACCCTACATTATCCTACTGCGAGTTGTATGGTAATGTATACATTTATTCATAAGTTTATATTTTACAACAGGGGGTAATTTGCTTGTTATAATACACACATTTTAGTGAGTGCTCACTACTTTACAGCACAACTCTACTGATGACATACTAAGCACCCCTAATGGAAATAATTTACAGTATACAGTATTTTATAGGCATCATTCTTGACCCCGGGAGGAGAGTAAGTGCAATAAACCATTTCTTTGTGCTCATTCCTTAAGCCCTTGCATTGAGCCCCGGATGAAAAATCCATACTCAGTGATGCGTATATCATCAGGAAATATATATATATATTTGCATTTGGAAAAGAAAATTAGATGTTGTGACGTTCCATGCATTTTTAGTAAATAGGCCCCATATTCTAATTGACTGACAATACATACAGTACAATTTGGGAACCAATACATGAGAACAATGTTAACTGAAAGAGAATGATTTAGCTAATCCACCTTTCAACAAAGAGGGAATTTTCATAATTCCTTATGTGCTGAAGCTGTTAGAGGAACACTGAAATGTAAATGAAAAAGATTAGGTAGCATACAAGAAAACTAAAATCTTTGGCATCATAAAAGACATGTAAGCAACTACACAAAAGTGTCAAGGCAAGATGAAATGCCTGCTATACATTGCCAGTACAATCATCAGCTTATTTTATTAGCAGCTTGTACAAATTACAGTAGATGTTGTTGTGCTGGATATTTTCACATAGGGGTCTACTAGCTGTATTAACAGACTTGATTCAGAAGTTCAAAGATTTGTATCCCCTTATCTCTTTTCATTGCACTATAGTTTCCCAAAGATCTAAACCTCAAAGTATTTTTGCCTTTTCACTGCAAAGTGGTTATGATTCTCCAAACCTGTTCGTGACTGAATAGAAGATGTTTACCTGTATAATCATGCATCCTCTAGAGATTTTTTCCCTGGATTCATGTATAGATATTAACAGTAGCAAATAAAAGAAAGAAAGAAGGAAATGTACCAGACATATCTGGAGGAGATATACTTTGTACCAGGAAAAGTATAGAGTACTGTATGTGTTTTGAGAACAAAGAAGCCCAAATATCATACAGTATTTTTGAGAAACTGAAAGGCACTTTGAAAGATCAAATTCAGTGGACAGGAAAAAGATGTGTGGCACAAATGTGATTAAAAAGGCTTCAAGGAACCAACATTTGAAAGTGCACAGTCAATGTGAAATGAGACTGTTCTACTTCTAATATAGGATAGACGAAATGACTTTCACTTAAAAGTCTGTTGCCTTGCAGGTAGAAATGACATTGCAATGAATGTGGACAGAGGGCATTAAGGCTTGTATTGATATTGCTCATTCAAAAAGTCATTATTTTATGGTTTACAGTAAAAGGAAATTTGGAACAGATTTCTTTCTAGTTGACATATCATTACTATTAAAGCAGAAAGCAGCCGTGCTTTTTTATTTTAACAATCTTCCTGGAATCATTTATCAAAATGAATGTTTAAAGTGCATTGGAAGATAAATGTGGCAAACAATGCAATTAAGAGGCATAAATCTGAATCCTCTGTCTGATTATGGTGGAATACAGATAAAGATAAATGAAAGGAGGCAATTGATATTTTTTATGTGAATTTGAGCATAAGGTTTCAGTAAATTTAACTGTAACTCAGTACAAATGCTACAAGGCATTTGCACCTTCATAGACAGAGTAAAAACAAGCCTCTCTCACCTCTCCCTATGCCTGACCTGCACCAAATAAATGCCAATCTAAATATTTCACATTCCTGTCACATGGAATATTTAATTAAAATTGATTCATGTAATAAAAGGCCCAGCTCGAGTGGCCAATAACATCCAAAGATTTCGTTTTTCAACAGGTGACCAGTAAATGCTAACTGCAAAATACATTGAATGGGTGAAAAAATGTTTTTTTTAGTGCAACAAACACAACTAAGGACATTCTGTATCTTAAAAGAAGCGATGGGCAAATCTATCCCGTTTCACTTTGCTGAAAAATTTGCAAAGTGAGTCGCAGCACGTTTTTGACAGGCGTTGCGTCATTCACGACACGTTGCGTACTTTTCGACGCGAGTCGCATCATTTTTGTTGCGCAACTAATTTTTTTTTTACGCCAGCAAACTTTCGGCAGGCGAATATTCGCCAGCGTTTTGCGAAATGCGGAAATTCACCGCGAATTCATGCCTGCCGAATAAATTCACCCATCACTACTTAAAAGATGAACACACTTTCCTTAAGCTGACATTACCTCCCAACAAGGTGCTGACTGTACCAGTGTTTGTTTTCTTGACTAAAGCTAAAGGGCTCACCCTTGGGGGGATTTTCAATATCTTGCCTGAATAAAATATTGTCTTATCTTTACAAGTCACAATTCCCATTTTTAGTTTATTCGTAACAGTCTGGTGAGGATGCGTGAAGTTGATAAGTTATGGTTCCATGTGTTATCCCACCCAGTGGAACCCACTTGTACTTGTATCTTCACTTTTTTTCTTGTCAAATTCCTAATTGTGCACTGTTTTGTTAACCTTACCCTATTCTGTCTTAGTCTAGTTCAATGATGTGACCTGGCTGAATCCAGACCCCGGGACTATTTGCAACCTACCCTTATTACATTTATTATCTTCTACAAGTTATCTCTGTCTATCTGTAACTTTGTAATTTATTGCCCATAAACCCTTTTTTAGTGATCTAACAGTATATATAATGTGCCTTTTCAGCTTTCAGGGGCTGCTATAAGGTCCCAGAGAAAGTCAGTATTTAGTGGGCTGGTCGGGGCTGTTTGGGCCTCTATGAGGGCTGATTGGGCCTCTGTGTACCTGAAATGCTAGGGCCTATTTTAATTCCCAGTCCTTACCTGCTGTCTATCACTGTGGTCTAGTGGTTTCAAGGGCAAAAGGGCACCCACATAACACACTTAGCATTGCAAGAGGTACTGTAAGTCATAGTTGTTGAGGTTTTTTCCATGAGGCAGGCAGCCTCGTGCCTACAATTTGTTGCTAAAATCACATATCCGTGTGTATAATACTTTTGCATGAAGGTGGGAAATGTTAAGTAGATATTGATATTTATGCTGTAATATTTGTGTAACATCTCATAAAGAATATTCATTTATCAATTCATTGAAATGTGTGATGGAGTGACGACCTAGCACAAGAATGTCAGTCAATTTTAAACCAGCAGTGATATTACCAATACAGGCAAATAGGGGAAAGTGGACATCCATAATGTGAATAAAGATGTAATGTTCCCATGTAATGTTAAATCCCCATAGTTCTTTCATATTCCCTATAGATTTAAGGTAGTTTTTTTAAAGTCGTTTTTTTTGTCACTAGGTGTTTCTTTTTGTTGAGCCTCCATTGTCAGAAAGGGACATGTGTTACAAATGGGATTGAATGGTACATTCATAGAACTTGTTTTTTTCATAGTATATTCAGAGAGATGCCAGAATGTATTATATTCTACTGCAAATAAAACCAATTCTACAGCACAATACAATAGGTACAGTGGCCCTTAGGAGTAAATCCATAATGATTTCAAACTGCAAATCCGTAGGTTTTTTTAAAATCAGATAACCATTGAACGATGTCATTACATAGGGGATTTAGTTATCTATTTGCTAACCTCAGTAACCAGGATATCTATATAACAGTGTTCATGGGTTTTAATGTGTTCAGTCCATGAATTAAGGCATTTACCTATCTGTACAGTATATGAGGTTATCAGGGCTAAAGATGTCTATCATGGGACTGATCATCTTCATGTTTTTATGTATACTCACCATACAAAGTGTTTACACAAGTAAAAATCTGATAAAAAATACTTGAAGTATAAGTTAGAATCTAACCAAAGCCAATCAGAAAAACTCTAATAATGGGGCAATTTTGGGGCAAAAATAGATTCAACAATTGTCCAGTGTAAAAATAAAAACTAGATATATAGTTAGTATGTGCAAAATAAA
>CM044432.1:19863769-19876661 GCA_024363595.1 Xenopus borealis | reverse complement strand
AATTAATTCTATTCTAGTTAAAGGCACAAGCACTTTAAATATATAATATAAAAAATCTGAACACTTTAAAATACACCATTAGTGGTTAACACTGATAGTACACTAAGGGGTAATTCTTTTTCTTTGCACTAATTGATAATTAACCCCTCACTGACACAGTCAGATTCCCCTTCTTGTGTACCTGTATCAGGGGTGAGATTCATCCATTTCGCACTGAAGTTGTAATTTGCATTAAAGACTTGGTAAGACAAAACGCATGTACTTTTTACAGCAATAAACTCTAACACTATCACATAAGAAAAAAATTGGAATCATTAAAGCATTGTGCAACATGTGTTAATAGATCTAGGTTATGGCCTGTTATGATATTTTCTAAACAAATTAGGATAAATTATGCACCTCATTAGATTTTTATGGCACCTTTCAGGCCAGTGCTCCATTGCCTTCTTTGTATGACTCAACCCACACACACAAAGAGACCTTGAATGTCTCACAGCATATACCATGCAGAAAAACTGTGGGGGCAACATCACGGAAAACTAGGTTAGGAAATATTCAGGGGCAAGCGTTAACTATAATTTTCTGTGATTAATAAATGGCTTAGGGTGATAGCTCTCAAGGAATCGTTATGTGGCCTACCATGGGCTATTGATTTAGAATGGCGTAGAGCAACCAGGACAGCAAAGCATGTGAGTGATGTGCTAAATTGTGCTTCTCTTCTTTGTATGACATTATAATGTGAATGTATTGTTATCCCAATAATAACAAGGATATTTGACAAACTACATGTACTACTACAAAGCTCAATACAAGGGAGGAACTTTTTGTTTTATTTTTAATGAAAACCACATAGTCCTGTTACATTAAAGAATAATAAAGATTATAGCTTTGTCTCAGACATCAAGGGGTAAATTTATCAAAGAGTGAAGTTCCGCCAGTAGAGTGAAATTCCGCCACTCTCCATTAATTTCTATGGGATTTTGAATGGCATATTTATCAATGGGTGAAGTGAAAGTTCACCCTTTGATAAATACGCCTTTAAAAATCTCATAGAAATTAATGGAGAGTGGTGGAATTTCCCTCTAGTGGCGGAACTTCACTCTTAACTTCACTCTTTGATAAATATACCCCCAAGTTTGAAGTTTTTTTTAGAAAAACAGTATCTCTCTCGTTTTCTCTCGTTCTATACACACACGCATATATATATATATATATATGTATATACTTCCTTCCACAGGCCGCACTCAATCAGAATCTAGAACCGTTATGGCCTCACTTCCCCAGGTCCCAAGCTTAACAGGTACCCATGACAACCTGCAATCTCTGGACTAAAGGGAAGAGACCAGACATAGTGTAAAAGTTATGTATTTCCTAAATGTTACAAGTAATACAAATTGACTAGTAATATGTTACAGTTAAAAAAATCACTGCCACATTTAGCCAAGGAAAATTAGCCAAGTTAGGTGAAATAGTACGAAGTCTCTTTATCCAAAAAGATTCTGTTTGTAAGAGTAATTTGGATCTGTCACCGCCCCTTCTGGGCATCGGAACATGATCTATGCCAATATATTTAAATATTATTTGGGTAATCTGGGTCCCATCTCTAAAAAATGCTTAGCAACAGTCTTTTGGTCACGATATGCTGTGTTGATAGCTGAGCGGTGGGAATCCTTTGCGCTGACACAACATAAGATCACTTTTAACCAGAAAATTTCTGAGGCTTTGCCCTTGTCAAAGACCAAAAATGGGGGGATATTGGTACTATTTCTACTAAAGGCTTGAATGAATATTGTTCTTGGAACTGTTTTCTAGAAACTACAGTAGGTGTCTTTGTGTATATAATTGGTTAACTAACTTGGGTAATTTTCCTTGGCTGAATGTAGTAGTTCTTTATTTAATCGTAACATACGTATTACTTGTCAATTTGTAACACATCAAATGTAACATTTAGGAAATACATAACTGTTACACCATGGGGCACATTTACTAAGGGTCGAAGTGAATTTACCAATAAAATAAGAATTTTTAAAATTTTTGATTTCAAAGTAATTTTGGGCTACTTCGACTATCAAATAGCCCAAAATTCAATTCAAATTGAAAAAATTTGAATTTTGAAGTACCGGCCCTTTAAAAAAAATTGAATTTGACTATTCGCCACCTTCCTGGAGCCCATCGTAGTGCATGGGGAGAAAGACCTTTTTCCACCTTTTCCTAGTTACTCTACCACAATATATACATAACTACAGATGCAGTCACTTTGGATGGTGAGTTAAATGCGTCGTGACTTAACTCATTTATCTCATTTATCCCACTTAGCACAGAATATTGTGTCACAGCATCCCATCCAATTAAAGAGTTCACCATTGAAAACAATTGAGCTTTGGTATGCTAATGAAAAGGTTAAATGCATGAAATGAGTTAAGATAACTTTAGATAACACAGTGTTGTCAATTAGCCCTGAGTCACGCGCATTTAACTTACAAATCCAAGTGACTCTATCTGTATAGCTACATATACTGTATATAGTCCCAGGCTACCATTGGCAGTATATGCAAAATGGTGTGCCATCTGCAGTTCTAATAAAATTGCAGTTTAAATAACTTTTAGATTTATGTTTATTTTTATTTTATTCAGGAATGTATTGAACATGAATTTCACAGTAAAAATATTCATCTTCAGCAATTTAGTACAATTCAGGGACAAGAGTCTCCAGGCAAACCATGGCTGTTCTGAATAGAATCAATACTTGATTTCAAGAGCTAAGCAATGTTACTTACGTTTCACTTACAAGTGGGGTAATGTAAGCTTGGGGGGTTTTGATTGAGCATATGGTCACAAAGAATGCTATATCTAGGAAATTATTTTGATAATGATTACAGAACTCTGGTGTGCTATTATAAGGAATATAATGTTGAATAATCCATTGGGAGGAAAGAATACATCTCTAATTCTCTGAAGATTTTGTGTCACCATTAAAAAAAATGTAGATGATTGGAGATAGCTTAAATTTAAATCTCCTTTTTTATGGAGAGGTATTTTATTCTATTTTTAGGGGTACATTTACTAAGGGTTGAAGTAAAAAAAATTAGTTAAATTTAAAAAATTAGAATTTCAAAGTAATTTTTGGATACTTCAAAAAAGTTTTGAATTTTGAAGTACTGTCTCTTTAAATAACTTCAAATTTTACACTTCACCAACTGAAAGCTGCCAAATTGCTATTTTAGCCTATGGGGGACATCCTAGAACTTTTACTGAGATTTTTTCTAAGTTCTGTAAAATCGAAGGATGTTTTCAAAATCATTCGAATCGAACAATGCATTCAAACGATTTCAATTTGATAAAAACCGGACCTATACGATCCATTTTCAATCGCAAATGGTCGGATTTCCAATTTTTTTAAATTCGAAATTCGACCCTCAGTAAATCTGCCCCTAGGAGCCTTTTAGTAATTTCAATTTGTAATATATTATATATTTTTAATAATTATATATTATATATATATATATATATATACACACTGATGATATTTAAAAAGCACAGGGAAATATGAATTCAGTGAATACAAAATAAATTCTGAATTTAACTGCAAAGTTTTTTCTTTTAGGGCAGAAATGCATCAACACAGGGGGAAATATTACAGTTAAACAGTGTTCCAACATTTTATTCAACTACTATGGAGTACATTTACTAAGCTCTGATAATTCCCCAGGGAGGGCTTCGCAGCCATCCAAACACTTCGCAACCAAAACTTTGTTCATACAATGCAAATATGCGAAGTTTCACTCGGGAGATGAACGCAGGCAAATTTTCGCTGGTGGTGCTTCGGCAGTGCGAGCAAATCAAAGCGACGATGCCACTGGCAGGTACCACTATCCCAGAGCAGCTGAGCAGAAGCTTCTCCCCTCCGAGCCATCAGATCGCATGCCAGATGACCACAGGGACATAACCACATGTCTACAACTGTGGAATGTAGAGTGCACAACCCCTTCCGGCAAATCCGCAGCAGAGTAAATTCATATGCACTGCTTTTATTTGGCATCCACACATAGTTACATAGTTAAATTGGGTTGAAAAAAAGACAAAGTCCATCAAGTTCAACCCCTCCAAATTAAAACCCAGCAAACACACACACCTCCACTCTTTCACACATGCCAGGTGCTTTGGTATATCTATGCATATTGGGCATCAAACTGTTCAGTAGACCCTTTGCATCAATATTTAGGGTGTTTTACAATTGTATGTAAGAAATTGGGTGAAAAAAATGCGTCCAATTGCAATATTTTAATGTGATTTTCAGAAATGTCATAAAAACCACTGCCTTTAGCGTAGCTTTGTAATATGGTGGTTTGGAGTAGAAAGACACAATTACTCATTTTGAATTCATCAGAATGTGTACTTTCCAAAAATATATGGTTTTGTGGGGTTTTGTGCTGTTAGGTAGGTCTTGTGGCAAATAATTCACTGTAGGGGTCTTTCTTCACAGAAGGCAAATCGGTAGCGGAAAACATTAATAATTTTTAGTTGGCATCAGCACATGCCAGCTGCTTTGGTATATCTATGAAGAGGCCCCTAAATGCCACGTGCTTAGGTACACCTATATATATTGGATATAAAACTGTTCAGCATACCCCAGGCTTTCATATTTGGGGTGATATGTCCTGATAACTAATGCTATGTTTGATATAAAATGCTGAATGATGGAAGTTTTGAGGTGATTTTTGGAAATGTCCCCATTAGTAAATTAGCGAAGTCCCCTAAAGAGGTAACGCTGGTGAATCTTGAAAATATAGAAATACACATAAATGACTTTTATGATCCACATACTGGACAAGAAAACACATTACTGTAGGAGGTAATAGCTTTATGAAGGCACTAAGGATGAAACAATGAAATGAAACCAACAGAATGAATTAATTAACATTTACATCAAAACATTTTAAACTTAAAACCCATTAGGAAAAGCAGAGACTCTGGTTATTATGCAAAGTTTCACACACACATAACAAACATTTCATGAATGTATAATTTAATTCACCTTATAGCATCGCAAAGCCAATTAGACAAGCAAACATAGTGGCATTAAAGGAATGAAAGCCTTCCACAAAAAGTTCTGTTTTTCTTTGATTGTTTAATTCAACCTTTTCAATAAAACAAGAATTTAAAACAGATATTCAGAGGTATCATGATTTCTTTCAAAGGCTTTTCTTCTTCAAAGTGTATCCCCTCCACCCATTTCAAATACAAATGTAAATATTTTTTGTCTGAAATATTGAGTATCTGGGTTAGCTTTCATCTTTAAGGAATGACTAAATAATCATTTGTTGTGATGGTTTTACAGTTTTATGTTTTTTTTTTTATCTGTGAATGCATCTAAATGAATAAGAAACCACCATGCACTGTACTGATTAACTAGGGAGAACATTATTATACTGTATATGGATGTGGTATGGTGTTCCTCTGTTTTTAAATATAATATGAATAAAAAGCTTTATTTGAGTAGATGTCCAACTTTATAGCAAAACTTTTCAATAGGTTTAATGATTATTGAGCAATAAAAAGCAATGGTATGTGATGTTTGCAGAGTAGTAAACAAACTGCGGCAACAAAGCTGTGGAAATATCTATCTCAAATTGAGATTTGTTCAACACAAATAGTATCTTTGCTTGTATAATAGCAGGTGGACATTTCCTAAAATGAAAACAAATTGTAACATAGTAAGTAAAGTTAAAAAAAGACACGTTCATTACGTTCAATCTTTCATTTCTATTTAAAACCTACTCAACCACTAGTTGATCCAGAAGCCTCTCTAATTTGCACCAGAGCGGGAAAAAATGCTATTCCCATTACCAGCTTAGTTACGCTTCTTTGGACTCTCTAATTCAATAATATCCAATTTGAGTGCTGGAGACCAAAACTGTATAGCATATTGTACTCTGCTAAGTTGAAGAATTACCCTTTTCTGCCAAATCTATGCCCCTTTTAATACAGCTCAAAGCCTTGTTTGCCACTGCAGATGCTGACTGATTGCCTTGCTACATCCAAGTTTATTATTTACAAGGACTCCAAGCTCCTTCTCTATTAATAATTTCATACGTGGCTTACATATTGTTACATCCTGTGTGCATGACCTTACATTTTTCAAAATCTCATCTATCATTTTAAGGAAAAGTCTCCATTTTGGCAAGACTGGTGTTTTGCACCAGTTTTGTTAGTGCCTGTCAACTAAAACACATTTTGAATCCTCCACCCCACCTCCTTGCATTTCATCACAAATATTTCCTATCTACTGGTATATTTTATCTTACATGACTGAAATAATTTTATAAACCATATTAGATCTGCAATTACATATGGAGCATTAAACAGTAAAATATGCATTACAAAAGATGTTAACAAAAAGAAAGAGTAATTCTGGCCAATTAGCTTTGATTTAGGTTTAGATGATTTTCCCCAGACTTGGTCAAGATGGTCAAAAGGATAACTAAGAACAGCACCTTATAAGATATTATCTACACACTATATGAGTATTAAGATATTCATTACATAATTTCACCATTCATTATTAACCATTCCATCAAGCACACAAAGGTACTGTATGGTCTATATGTAATGCCTTATAGATGACTTCAAGCTATAACTTTTTATTCAATTTACAAAAGATTATTTGGCTTTGCATTTCTTAGTTTCTAAGACAACATAAGATGGGCATCTCATTTGGAAACTCATTTAAACAACTTATAATTAATCAACTCTCTTGGTAATAAAGATCTAGAGCAGGTTTTGGGTAACACAATAACTTTTTATTCTTAATTGTTTATTTTTTAAATAAAACCTTAATACAACTTCATTTGCATAATTCACACCACCACATTGGCCTCTTTCTTCTCCTGTCCTACTTCTGCTTCTTGGTTTTTGTACTTTCTGTATCTTTCTTGTCTTCTTCTTATAATCCTTACTAATGAGGGAAGGCTGCAAAGCAGATTAAACAATACATAATTTTTAAATACTTTTTTAACATATTAACATATTTGGGCTTATGAAAAATCAAATATATGAAGTTTTAGATTTTTTCAACTTGAGTAAACTCACAATTAAAAAAAAAAACGAAAAGTTTTACATTATAGTTTTCAAATTTTTGGTCTTAATAAATACCAAGCATTCAATTCTTAAAATGTCATTCAAATTAGTCTATCTAATTTTTTTGCAAAAAAAAATTGTATTTGTGACAAATATTCAAATTTGAACATTGATAAATCACCCCCATAATATTAACAATAATGGCAGACCAACTTAGGAAAGCAAAAATAAAATTTCAATATAAAAATGTTGATTTAACTGTGTTTTTGCAAACCTCAAAGCTTGAAGGAAATGGGCACCACAGAAGAACCTAATCTAAAAATGAATGTTTAAACCTGTGGGACTTTATTATATACAGTAGATAGCTGTTATAATTTATGTTTTAGACTTTTTTAACACAGTAAAGGTTGTGTTAGATATAATTTATGTTAGGTGTTTACTATAAACAAGAAAGATAACTAGAGAGAGAGAGAGAATCATAAAAATAATTTTTTACTAGCTGATAGTTGTACAGAAGGAAGATAAATCAAACAAATAGGAAAGTTGTTTCTTGAAAGACTACATCACAAATATAACACATAGGGGCAGATTTATCAAGGGTCAAAGTAAAAATTTGAATTAAAAAAATTTAAATTTAAAAGTAATTTTTGGGTACTTTGACTGTTGAATAGGCAAAAATTTGATTTCAATTGAAAATTTCATTATTCAAATATCAAAGTACTGTCTCTTTAAAAACTTCGACTTCGGCTATTCACCACCTTAAACCTGCCGAATTACTGTTTTAGCCTCTGGGGGAGACTCCTGGGTAATTTTTAGAAGTCAAACTTTTTTGGAGCAAATTGTTCGAATCATTCGATTTAAACAATTGAATTTGAACAAAAATGGACCTGTTCAATTGAAAATGACCCATTTTTGTTTGAAAAACCACTTCAATTGATCCAATTTCTAAGTATTAATATAAATTTGCCCCATAAACTCTCATCACATTACACCATCCAGGAGGGATACATAAGACAGTATTATTGCATGTAGTACATATCTTTACAGAAGAGCAGGTTTAGGGTTTCCATGATTAGTCCTTTTAAAGGGGACAATTACAAATATAACAGACTCCAGAAATGCATTTTAGCTAGTGCAAGCCAGTGGTGTGTGAGTTTCTTTCAAAATGGCCAGATATGCCCATATGCTAATAATCATTGGGGCTAATTTGTTAAAATTTTCAACAGCTTGAGAAAATTATGTAAAAAAAATATTGCATTTGTTTGTGTTTTAGGAACTCAAATGTTCAAGATTTATAAAAAAAATCAATCGTTTCAAATGAAAACTTGACAATCTGCAATAGAAGTCAAAGGGAAGTATGTTTTCAAAAATTAAGCTATGTAGGGCATAGTCTTTAGAATATAGCAATGCCATGCATGTGAGTACTTTTAAGCCATTTCTGTCTTTGACAGGCAATCATATATACCAGTGACAGGCATTTCTCCGCTAGTGAAGTAAAAGCCTTGTGTGCCATAGTCCTTAGTTCTTCATCTAGCATAGTTTTGATTATGAAAAAAAATCCAAGTAAAGCTTTGCCCATCCCATCAGGATCTTTTCTCTGTAAATGTATTTAGAAATCACAGTTTTGAACTGTGATTTCTGTCCAGACAGAAAAAATTGTTTTCTAATTACATGAAATGTTGGAATCCCAGTCCAGTCACTACCAGCTCTGTCTTGGTGCAATTAACCAAATGGAAATGTTTATTTGTTGCCTAGCATAAACCTGTTTATTAGAAAAAAAACCTCAAGCGGTACATACTTAAACTAAACATAAAAACCAGTCACTTCAATGTATGCAATAAGCAACTGGTGGTGGGTAGTGTCCTTATTTAGGCTGTCCAGTTAATCATCAGATCAAGTTCCATGTGTCAGTCTCCGAAGGTTAATATTAATTTGAAATTAAAATTTGACATCATTTGTGGCAACATATAAAATCTAAAATACTTATAGGAATATCTCTAGGAAACATTAGCATTTTATACATTGCACTATCATTTGTTATTTGTCATAAAAGCAACTTGGAACTCATTGTTTGAATAAGAAAGAGAATGAAGGCCATAGGATGTAGTTTAAGTAGATCTAGCTTTTCTTTCTTTGTTAGTATTTGACTTCAGTTTTCTTATTTGCTGTATAAGGATATACATTCTATCATCTCTTAACAAAGGAAATCTTAAAAGAGCCATTCAGTGTGACTATTTCTGCACATATAATTTATCTGTAAGCCGTTATGTCATAATGTAATATATTCTGAGACATTAAGTTTTCATTATGGTGCAAAGAATTTCTGTTCATAAAATCAGATGCAATTTTTAATATTTTTCTTGTCTTTGCCCGATTGACTTTGCCCTTGTAAATCAGTTAAAATTACTGAAAATTCTGTATTGGTCAAAACAGTATATTAAAAAAAAAGCAATCTACCACTGGTTAAATTGCTCTCAATTTGTTTTGTTTTTAGGAAACTTGGCTAGTAATTGGCATACACTGCACAAAATAGCTTTTTATATGAACTGTTTTCTTATTACATTTAAGATTTGGTCATTACTATAAAATATATTTTGTATATATATATAATGAATAGAACTCTGCTGCTGTAATGGGTGCTGTCTACAAGGATCTAATATGATGACAGACTTCCAGTTCAAGTTTTCTAAAATTACTAGTGATGGGCCAATCTATCCCATTTTGCTTCGCCGAGAAATTCGCGAAAAATTTGCAAAACGAGTCACGTTGCGTTTTTGATGCATCATGTCATTTTTGATGTGCATCTCACCATTTCTGGCACACGTCGTGTCATTTTCTTTGGACAGGAATTATAAAGGCAACATGTGTTTCAAATGAGTGGAAGTCATACCAAGGAATTTTTGTTTGACTGGCAAAACATTAAATTGGTCAATGAAGTCTATGTTTTTCAAACTTGGCACCAACTTGCAATGTTATGATGTGGAGCAGATGAAGAACATGGTCATCATTGTGGTTTAGCCAAGAACACTCCTCGGGGGATAAGATGTTATAATGCATAATATACTGCAAGGAGAATATGAAAAGGCTGGAGTCCACTTTTTTGATAGCCATCAAGTATGACAGGAGGTTGTTGTCTTGAGGAGAATTGGTTAGATGGATCCTATGTCAGTCCAATACCACTGTAGATAAAAAGCAGTAAATAATGAGGAAGGTTTAACTAGTCAATTAAACATTTCAGTTGTGAAAGATTTTAAATTGAATATTCTTATCTTGGCTGCTTGTTTTTTCTGGCCTTTATTTAAAAATATAATTAAAAAAAAATTTCAAATCCCCTCAACAACTATGGTTGCTAAAGAAGGTTTAGCCAGTCAGTGACTGGCTGTTATCTGGTTACCTATTCATTATTCTTTTGTTAGGCTGCTGGGTGGGGGAAAGGAAGGGGGTGATATTATTCGAACTTGCAGTACAGCAGTAAAGAGTGATTAAAGTTTATCAGAGCACAAGTCACATGACTTGGGGCAGCTGGGAAATTGGCAATATGTCTAGCCCCATGTCAGATTTCAAAATGAAATATAAAAAATTATGTTTGCTCTTTTGAGAAATGGATTTCAATGCAGAATTCTTCTGGAACAGCACTATTAACTGATGCATTTTGAAAAAATGTTTTTTCCCATGACAGAATCCCTTTAGACAGTTGACCAGTATGTTGGTTGTATGTTCTTTAATGTGTCTGTGTATTGGGGATAATAAACAAACATTTTGAAGTCTTTCATTGCTGAAAGTCATCTATTCCTTTAATTTCTTCGCCATCCTTACAGTTTTAATGATTTTTTTCAAAGGGTAGTAACATTTGTACCCATGCCAAAATTTAATCGGATCATTCATTTATTCACAGGAAAATTAAACTTGCAGCCCTGTGTTTTAATTTTAATTTTAATTTTAGTTTTTGAGTAACGTATTCATTAAGAAGTTTTATTACATTAACTGCACACTGGCACAAATTATAACATTTGCAAACCTTCTTCCACTGTCGGAAGTGGTTGCTAAACAGTTTCAGGTTCACAAAAACTATATTAAATTTGATCGCACAAGGGCAAAACTGTTCGTATTGCAAATATTTTTTTTCATGACCAACTTTTATTACATTCCCCCCATTACAAGGTAAAACGAGGTAAAGAAATGCATATGCTATTTCAGAGCTAAAACAAAACTGTAACTACAATGTAATTACACCTTCCCATTGACTCCAATGTAGTTCTGTGGTTTTATAAATTTTTACACCATTTTGGATGGTACACAAAAAGGCAATATTGCTTCCATGATAACATTTGTAACATGATTTTCCTGTCACTCCTAAGGAGGTTTTTCTTTCTAATCTTGCCACAAACATGGTGAAATTTCCACTTAAAGGAACAGTAACACCAAAAAAATTAAAGTGTTTTAAAGTAAAGAAAATGTCATGTATTGTTGCCCTGTGCTGTTAAAACTGAACTGTTTGCTTCAGAAACTCTACTATAGTTCATATAAACAAGCTGCTAAGTAGCAATTTCAGAAAAATTGAAAAACGGCTATGTGGCACAGGATAAGTAATGGATAACAGATAACATTATGTCCTACAGAGCTAATCTTCTATCTGCTGTGTAACTTGAGCCTTTTCTCCTTTGAATGGCTGCCCCCATGGCTACACAACAGCTTATTTATATAAACAATAGTAGTGCTTCTGAAGCAAACACTGCAGTTTTACCAGTGCAGGGCAACACTGCATTATATTTGTATTACTTTAAAACAACTTCATTTTTTATGTTACTGGTCCTTTAAGAGTTAAGATAATATGCTGTAGGTGTTGAGAAATGTGAACAGAGTAACACATATAATTATAAAACATTTCAAAATAATATAGCACAATGCGATAATTAAAGTTAATTTATTCCATCACCTGCTGAAATAGAAAAATAATTCCAAAAGGCTGAAATAAAAAATGTATAGGCAACTTACAGTGCATATGTAGAAAGGGATACTGCAATATACAGGTATGGGAACCGTTATCCAGAAACCCTTTATCCAGAAAGCTACAAATTATGGAAAGGCCATCACCCATAGACTCCATTATAATCAATTAATCCAAATTATTACAAAGTACTTTAATTTTTCTTTGTAATAATAAAACAGTAGATTGTACTTGATCCTAACTAAGATATAATTAATCCTTATTGGAAGCAGAACCATTCTATTGGGTTTATTAGGGGTAGATTTATTATGGCTCGAATTTTGAAAAACTGCGAATTCATAAAGACCAGCCAAAACGAATTAAAAAAAAATTCATTTAAATAGGTCCTTATTCAATCAAATCGATATATTAACATTTTTTACTCATTCAAAAAAAAAAAAAACTTGAGATTTTCAAACTCCACCAATTGACTCCATATAGGTTCTAGGAGGTCCCCCATAGGCTAAAACAGCAATTTGGCAGACTTTAGATGGCTAATGGTCAAATTTGAATTTTTTAAGTGACAGTACATGATACATTTTGAAATTCAAAATTTTGAATTCTTTGCAAATTTGAATCGAATTTGGACTATTCCTGAAGTACACAAAAATAACTCAAAATTCGAATTTTCTTAATTTGAATTTTCACTTAGACCCTTGATAATCTGCCCCTTAATGGATCTTTCTTTAATTTGGATCTTCATACCTTAAGTTTAGAATCATGTAAACATTATCTGGTAAACCTCAGGTCATGAGCATTCCCATACCTGTACAAAAATACAATTGTATGCTATGAAGCAAACCTAGATGACTCATAGCAAACTGAGAC
>CM044432.1:19822934-19861354 GCA_024363595.1 Xenopus borealis | reverse complement strand
ACCTAGCACAGACAAGATATCTTCGGGACTTCTCTCATTGACTTATATGCAACCTTAGCAGGTCTGAGATGTCAGATTTTCGTTTGGACTTTTCCATCCATGGGTTATAATAAATCCTAAACTCACAAACACTAAAACCATCACTGTCATTAAATTTATTAAAAGATCCAAATATAAAAATTACAAACAAATGTGCTACCCAAAGTGATAAAATTAAATCCCATTAAATTCTACATCCCCCGACAGTTTTTACTTGTTGGAGCTTTTTAGAAATATAGGAATACCTCAAATTTTTTTAGATATGTGGAAAAAAATCGCAAATCAGTTGTGATCCCTTAATGTAACGTTTTTGTACTGATGTTTCAAGAACTTTTTGCCAAAAAATTGCACATTAGAAATTGGTTTCTTTAGCATTTTTATAAATTATAACCTTTTAAAAATGAATTACAAGACAGGTTAGGTTTCAACCAAGGCACAGAATAGACTTGTGTATTTCAAATTAGCACCATTAAATCTCTGAAATGCCCCATTCACCCAGTATTAGCTTGTAACTCACATTTAATTTGTGTAGAACAAGTCTGGCAATAAAAATGTTTTAGTATTTTTTTTGTCTGAATATTGATGCCTGTCTTTGTGCTAAGTAGTAATTAACTGCTTGGCTATGAAACTATATACTTTCACAGACACACCACTTTCCTTGGGTTTAACCTTTCATTTGCATAGGTTAATTTTAAACTGAAGTTCAAATTTAGCTTGAAAAGATAATTACAATATTTCACCTCCTTTCATCTTAGGTTATGTAAATGGGACTTTAATCTTTTCACAGTTCATATTATATTAATAAAGGAAAATGTAGACTTGACTTACTTTATTCTGTCAATCACATTACAAGCAATAGACTCAAATGGGAGCAAGTAGATACAAATCATAAATTGTGGCTCAATTTTATAATCACACTAGTAGAAATTACCTTCTTTTTTTGCATTTGCCTTGATTAGTTAGGGAAGAGTATATTTTAAACAAATCATTTTGTTAAGTGCTTATTGTTCAATTTCAAATAATGAACCTTTGCTAATGCATTCTGTGCTTCAGTTTTCCAGTCCCCGACTGTCCTTTTCTGTCTCTTCCTCTCACACTGGTGTTTTCATCACTTTTCAAAAGTCTCTTGCCTCCCATTATCTGATAGGTTCACTTCTAATCTCTAATCTCTATTTCCATAGTAATGACCATTACATTTGCCGTAGAGGCACAAGAAAAAAGAAACTTAAATTCTTTCTAAAAATTTTGCTTGTTCCTTTTAGTTGATTGGTGTCACCATTTACCTAGAAATGCTTTTTTTCTGTGAGCATTAAACCCTTTTTGTCCTATACCGTA
Source organism: Xenopus borealis (assembly GCA_024363595.1). Taxonomy (NCBI): domain Eukaryota; kingdom Metazoa; phylum Chordata; class Amphibia; order Anura; family Pipidae; genus Xenopus; species Xenopus borealis. The sequence continues at coordinate 19,859,980 of CM044432.1, read as the reverse complement.
GCATTAGATTTTCTGAGCCATCATATAGACATGCTTATATTCAACCACGCATCATACAGCCCAGCATAATTCCAGAGTAACTTCCAGAGGCATATAGATAAGCATTATTGTATGCAATTTAGTTTAGTAGTTAGGTCATGTGATTTGTGGATAAATTATTTTGAACTGAAATACCCGCAAAACGAATAGTAATAACACAGGTATCAATAATTAAAATAAAACCACAACACTAAGGGGCAGATTTACTATTGGATGATTTTCGAATAGAAGAAAATGGTCTATTTTTGTTTGAATAGGTCTGTTTTCGATCGAATTAGAATCATTCAAATTGTTCTATCTAGAGCTTTTTTCTAAGTTTTGGAAAATCACATTTTTTTTGAGAATTGTTCAACTCATTTGATGGCATAAAATGGCAATTCAGCAGAATGGTTGGATTCTAATTTTTTTAAAGAGACAGTACTTCGAAATTTGATTTTTTTTTATTTTTTCAATTGAGTTTAGTTTAGTAGTGTGATCATGTGACCTGACTGTTAAACTGTGTTGAATCGAATTTTGGGCTATTCGATAGTCGAAGTAGGACAAAATTACTTCAAAATTAGAATTTAAAAAATTCTAATTTTATTTGAAAATTCACTTCAAGCCTTAGTAAATGTGCCCCTTAATATAACTACTGAAACTCACACTGCATTAAAGTAAAGTGTTGTGTTACAAAGTATTGAACAACCTTCTACTTCAGCCTGCTTTAGTAGCTTTCAGAAGTTTTGACTAGTGATGGGTGAATCCATTTCAGCTTGATGAAAATTCGTAAAATGGCAAAAATTCCACCTAAATGCTTTGGTCTATTTGACATAGGACAAATTGCATGACAAATTTTTGATGCATGTCATTTTCACAGTAAAACTTCGTAAAAGATTTTCACTCAACTCAACTAGTTTTGAAACATTTGGCACATTTTTGCCAAGAAAAATTCCGCCATCATAAGATCTTGCCCCAAGTTAGTGTTATGTGCATTTCAGCCACATCTGCTTGCATCCTGCATTCACAGCTGCTGGTAGGGACACAGGTGTGATGCATATGATATACTGTATATTTATAAAAAGATCAGGCGCTAGTTAGTTTTGTAGAGGAGATTCTACTGCTTTTTGCTAATACTGATTGGTAGATCAGTGGTTACTAATCTTTACGATGGGCCATTGGATTTTTCTTAAATATTCCTTTAATATTTAAATTCATAAATAAAAATGAATTTCATTCATTGCCTATTTATTAATAATTGGACTTTTTATGTAAAGCTGAACTGTTATGTGAACATGAGAATATCAAAAGTCTACCAAATTATTCTGTTTCAAGGCAAACTACTCTGCTCTTCCACTCTCTAAACTTCTAGGCAAAGTGTGATCCTTTATCCTAAATGTATATGATATGTATTATACATGTATGATCAGGTGATCCTTAAAAAGCTTAGAAATTTGTATGCAAATCAGTTATGTTTTGCAATTTGATCACATTCAATTAGCAGTTATTATTTGTCAAAAAGAATCTTTGTAAAAGTATTATGTGTAATTTGGTTTCCTCCAAGCAAAATAATTTCATGTAATCAAGGTTTAAGAAAGGTGTTAAAAATGTAATTCACAAAAATAACACTGTTTTTCTAGTTGTTAATTGGCAAATGAAACATACATAATGTATGCAAAAATGTGTCTTGAATCATTGCCTCTGGATCATTCTACATTAAGGTATGTGTGCTATGGCTGCCTGGTTGAATAAAAAGCAACTAAATGTGGGAATAATTTACCCATACATTGCACACAGTTGGGTTTGCACATTTAAATGTTATATTTTAGAACCTTTAGTAAATGTAATCAATACAATACAGTAATCTGACAGATTATTAGTCATTGTTTAGGGGAAGCAGTGGGTTCTTCCCATACTCTGTGCAGTCGGTACACAATACTATAGCCTGATTTGCTGATCTCTTCCTAGGAGGTGGTGATGTCTTCAGGGAGAAGTTTTGTTTTTTTTTTAGAAGCCAGACAACTTTCTGACAGGTGCTGGAAGGGACTGAGAATGAATTTTAAACATAGTAGCCAATGTACCCCTATAAAACCCTACAAAATCCATTCCGTGAGTGAGTGCTGTGAAACAAGGAAGGTGCCCCTGCTAGGGATGGCGCGAACCGCGGCAAAAATGTTTGCGAACATATTCGCGAACTTGCGACAAAACGCGCGAACGGTTCGCGAACGTCGCGAACCCCATAGACTTCAATGGGAAGGCGAACTTTAAAAGCTAAAAAAGACATTTCTGGCCAGAAAAATGATTTTAAAGTTGTTTAAAGGGTGCAACGACCTGGACAGTGGCATGCCAGAGGGGGATCAAGGGCAAAAATGTATCTGAAAAATCCAATAGTTGCAGCCACTGAAGCACAGAAAAAATATGCCATATAAATGCTGAAAATAGTCGCAGCCACTGAAACACAGAAAAAATATGCCATATAAATGCTGAAAATAGTCGCAGCCACTGAAGAACAGAAAAAATATGCCATATAAATGCTGAAAATAGTCGCAGCCACTGAAGCACAGAAAAAATACAGGTCAATGTTTGGCAGTTGTTTGAAGGACAGTAGATTACTAGCCAGCAAAGCTACCTAACCTAAAATGTCCCTCAAATCCCTGCAGACTTCTGTCCCTCCAATACAGAGCAGTATCAAGCAGATTACTAGCCAGCAAACTTTCAACTGTCCCTGAAATCACTAACAGCTCTCTCCCTACACTAACTCTTCCAAGCAGCACACACAGACAGAATGAAAAAATGCTGCAGGGCTTCAGTTTATATATGGAAGGGGAGTGGTCCAGGGGGTGTGGGGGTGGTCCAGGAGGGAGAGCTTCCTGATTGGCTGCCATGTATCTGCTGGTCTGGGGTGAGAGGGCAAAAAAAAGCGGCGACTATGCGCGAACCCAAAATGGCGAACGTCGCGCGACGTTCGCGATTATTCTGCGAGCGCGAACAGCGGATGTTCGCGCGAACAGTTCGCGCCATCCCTAGCCCCTGCAGAGTCAGGTTTAAAATAAGTCTAAAAACAACCCTTTCAAAACAGACAATACTTTACACTAATCTATGCTTTAATGATTACAATGATGTACATTCTAAAAAAGACATAAATCGTGATACACACTATTTTGGACTATACAGGTCAACGAGGTTAATCACCAGCAAGTTCTTGCAAATAACTGCACAAAAGTTTATTGAACATTACAGGGCATTACTCACATCACAGTGGTTCATAGGTATGTGGCACAGGCACATCACATACAAAGCATTACACAGGCTAACCTTCCCTTGGGACAGACTTGGCAGGTATCCCACTTCCCCTCTATGACATATCCCAGTAGTGGTCTGGATCACCTCAGGGAAATCCTCTATCCTGATTCCCTCTTCACTGGGATCCCTATACTACAGGCAATATGAGAGAGATACCGCCAAACTGTCACTCCTACCTTGGAGCTCAGAACTGATATTTTTAGCTCAACCCTGACTGACTTACACTCCTAGGGGTAAATTCACTAAATGTGCTAACGACAGCTTCGCCGGAGTTCGCCGCATTTTGTCAGGGGAATTTGCGCCAGCGCCACGCAAATTCCCTAAAATGCGAAGGGAGGGGAACGGTACCGAAGTTGTACTACCGTTACTTTTCCAGGTAAAGCACATTTAGGTTAGCAATGCCTAATTTGCATATGGCGCAAACTTAAATGTATAATAGAGGTGTATGTTACAGCCACTACATTACACTACAAAAGCCCAGGAAACCTTTAATAAATAAAATAAAGTTGTCCTATTGCCCTAAACATGTGCCCACTGTATATTTGAGTTGCCATATGTTAGGAAACATAGGGGGGAAGGAGGGTAACCCCAAAAATGTTTTCGCTATTTTTCATACTATCACCCTACAAAAGGTAAAAGATGCCAGTGTTGTTTGGGACTTAGAAAAAATGTAAAAAAAAAATTTCAAACTCCTATCATCTAGCGCAAGAGGTAACGTTCAGTAATGTTCATCTTAGTGAATTAGCGTAGTTACGTCCCTTCGTCAGTGCGCAACTTTGCACCCTTACACCAAGCGAAGTTGCGCACTGACGAAGGGACATATCTACTTCACTAGCAAATTTTCGACATGGACACTAGTAGTAAATCAGTGAAGTTGCGAATTGACGTCACGCTGGCGAATAAGCTAAAGCTTTGCGCTTTAGTGAATTTGCACCCTAGAGTGTACTTGTACTGGGAGCTACACCTGCCACTATCTAATGCCTCATTCATGGGGCCCTGTCCCCCAACTTTACTGGAGCCATGCCCAGGTGGAAGGCAAAGAGGAAGCTGCCACTCCTTTCCCAGCACTATACCAAAGTGAGGCAGGATGTGGTCACAGCACCTCCTGGCCAATAGCATTGGATTTGCAAATCCTTAAACTAGATACATGAGCTGTATATGTTCCAGTTTAATTAGGCAAATTGCCATAAATTAAGAATAACCCAAGAAAAAAAAAGAGTACTCTGCAATATGTAATTTATTGTCTAATGGTCACATTGTCAAACACTCAACAGATAAAAGTGGGCCTGTGTTTATAAGGTATTATTATCATTACTGAAACAAAGGACTGTTTTGCAGATAATGAATGTTATCTTAGACTTTCTGGTGTTTCTATGGTTACATATAAGAAAGAACTGGATGACTTTCTACAGACATGTTTTATAACTCAGAATATCAATCAGTAAAATGTATAAGAAAGCATCAGTATCTTTTCAACCCAAATTATCACCTAAAACTGTCATGTAAGTGCTATAAATTTGTTTAAAATATATAAACAAAGCCATTCTTAATATTTAGTAAACAATGCAATAATTCCCTTTTGCCATCACAGTAAGCGAGAGGTCCCATTTGTAAATTGTTGAAATAGGAAAATTTGCAACTGTGCAGATTTCTAAAAATTTTCCAACGTTAAGTGATAAAGCAGCTCAACAGTTGCTTTTTTAACCTTTTAGTTAAAAATACTAAAGACTTAGTTCATCCCAATTAGATCTAGAATTATTTTAAGAAAATAAAATGTTTGAACAGGCCGTTGGGCTAGATGCCCCATTTAATTATAAGGAAATCGAAGAATGCATCATGTCGTTAGATAACGGAAAAAGCCAAGGCCCAGATGGCTATACAGCCCTTTTTTACAAAGTATTTAAAGAAGATCTGGAAGATCTGATTCCACTCTTATTATCCTACTTTAACAATATATCTGATGATAGCAACTTCCACCCACAAGCACAAGAGGCCCACATCACAATTATCCCTAAACCAGGAAAAGATCCACAATTATGCCCTAGCTACAGGCCAATATCCTTAATTAACATTGATATGAAAATCTACGCAAAAATTCTGGGTAATAGGTTAAAACAATACCTACTTCAGCTGATTCACCCAGATCAAGTGGGCTTTGTCCCTGGAAGAGAAGGAAAAGATAACACTGTTAAAATAATCTCCTTAATTAAACATAACAATAGAATACCTACTCTAATACTAACCACAGATGATAAAAAAGCTTTTGACAGAGTGTCTTGGCTGTTTCTAGATAGGACGTTAAAGGGATTTGGCCTGGGAGACAAAATCAGAGTTAGGATTATGGCACTTTATAACAATCCAGCTGCAAGAATAAAAATAAATGTCATTCTGTCCCCAAAAGTTCAGATACTAAATGGGACTAGACAGGGGTGCCCACTCTCCCCAATTCCCTTTGTCTTGTTAATGGAGACCCTTCTAGCTCATATCAGAAATAATAATAATAATATTTCAGGACCAGTAGTAGCAGGAACAGAAAGTAAATTTTTAAAAATCAGAAATCTTAAACATTAATATGGCGGAACCGTTAACTAAAACTCTAAAACAAAGCTTCCCATTTAAATGGGCTAATCCTTGCATTAAATACCTAGGGGTTAACATCCAAGCAAACTTAGGGAAGATCTATGAAGACAATTACATTCCTCTATTGAGCTCACTCCAAAAACTACTTGAGAAATGGGGTAAACTCCAACTCTCTTGTTTGGGTAGAGTTCAAGCCATTAAAATGATCTTTCTCCCAAAACTCCTTTATTTATTTCAAGTAATTCCAATAGCCATCCCAAAATCCTTTTTCTCTTCGATTAAATCAATGGTAATAAAGTTTGTGTGGAAAGGGAAGAATCCCTGACTGAAATATAATTTACTCATTCTCCCAAAAGAAAGAGGCGGATTGAGTCTACCAAATGCCTCTTGCGTGATCCTGGTCCCCAGCTGAGGCTACTCGGCTGCGCGGTTCCCGCTGGAAACGGCCAGGAAGCGACTAATTTAATTTAACAGGACTGCTGGTGATCTGTACCAGGGGGTGAGTGAACTCGGAGCCCTGGGGGGCCCCTCTCTTATTTATTCATTTGCCTGAAAAAGAAATAAGTGCCTCAGGCCTTGAAGAGGCAGTGTTCAACAGATAGAAGCAACATGCACTGGAGATATACAAATCTCATCTGAGGCAAAGGGGCACAGCTAATATACTTAAGAGCTACAGGAGAATGCCGGGATAAGTGAGAAGGGGGCAAGTAAGAACCTGGAAGACCCCATTACTGTGGTTACTCCTGAACCCTACATATTAAAAATTATAACAGCAGCATCTCAGCACCCGAAAGGGGACTACTCTCCGGACAGGGAAACTGCTTATAATCCAATAAAGCTGCTACATCAATCTGCATAGTGGCTCTACAATAGTATATATGCCCATACAAAGCACATTGGGAAATTAACCCTCCCGTTAGCCTGAGGCTCAACTAAGGGCTACGCAAAGACCCCCGGGAGCGTGGCTACCGCATTTATGTGAGAGGTTGCACCATTGCAGGGCCCTGCTGGCAAACATAAAGCTCCCCCTGGTGAGAGAAAGTGTTGTTCTACCATAAATTATAATTGACCTATGTGACCAGCTCTACCGTCTCACACAGAGATGGGTCCCAACAAAAATTTTAAAAAAGCTCCAGATGCAGCTGCACGACTGGGAAAATTTGCTCGCGACAACGGAACTAGCAAGGACAACAATGGTCCATCTGCACTGTCCTCCCCAGGATCCTCTCCCGCACACAGCCCAGCTGCACTACAAGAACCAACACTGGCTGACCTGCTCACAGAGATAAAAACAACCAGGGAAACCTGTGAAACACTAATTACTGCTAAAACAGAGGAGCTTAAAGTGGAGTTTTCCATACTTAAACACGACATCCAAAAGCTCTGGGAACGTACTGTAGAAGCTGAACACCGTATTAGCACGCTTGAAAACACATGTGCTACAGTTCCGCAACAAATTAATGAATGCCAACAGGCTTTCACAGCATGCCAAGCAAAATCGGACGATCTTGAGAACTGTCTACGTCATAACAACATAAGATTTGTCGGCTTCCCCGAAAGAATGGAGGGTTCAGAACCAGAAAAGTTCTTAGAAGCTTGGATAGGTGAAAGCTTTGAAAGGCCCCTGCTCTCCTCAGCCTTCACAGTGGAAAGGGCCCACGGGATCCCAATGCGCCCTCCTATCCTGGGGGCCCCTCTGAGGGCACTAATCGCATGACTATTAAATGCTAAAGACAGATACTTTACTCAGAATGGCAAGAAGCAAACCGCAGATCCCCTTCCAAAACACCAGGATATCCCTCTACCCTGACTTCTCACTAGAGGTTCAACGGTAAAGGTCACATTTCCAGGAGGTTTAGAAATGGCTAAGGGAGAAGAAGATCCAATATGCCATGATATACCCCGCCAAGCTTCGGATCCAAGCAAATGGCAGCGTCCAATTTTTCTCTTCCCCACTGGAGGTCTCTACATGGTTGGAAAAACGCGGCACTCTAAAATGCATCTTCAGAGGTCAACAAGATCCCTCAAATTGGATTACAAATTTATGTCTTTTGTATCGGCTATAGGGATCTGCTAACTCTCAGCCGGGTGATCAATATGCACGTGAGCATGTGTTTTATATATTACTAGTGTTAGGGTAATAGGGTAATAGGGTACTGCACATCCTATTTAATGTGGCCGCAGCAACATACCTGGACAAGCATGCGCCACACTATACCTTAAAGTATCCTGGCCCAATCAAAATATATCACTATCCAGTCACCCCCTCTTGACGTACATTAAGAGGGCACACAAAAGGCTTGGTCACAATGTTATATGCAAGGTTGCTTCAAGGAGTACATGGAAATAATTTAGATGGGCTCCAAAGTAAATGGGAGGTGGATGTGGGCCCAATCTTAGATGAGGAATGGCAAGAAGTGCAAGAAACCCCTCAACTAGTATCCCCCAATTATAGGTTGAGGCTAATTCAGCTGTACATTCTCCACAGAGCCTGCTCTGGATAAGGGAACCTTGATACACATGATGTGGAGTTGCACTAAACTTACTGTGTATTGGAGGGAAATACTAGATACATTAGAGGGTGTGCTGCAGGTAACAATCCCCAGAACACCTAAAATATGTGTCCTGGCCATAATTCAAGACCTTAAATTAGATCAATACCAATCACTATTTCTCCAGGAGAGATTATTACTAGCAAAAAGATGAATTACTCAAAACTGGAGAGCAGAAACTCCTCCTACATTTGCTACCTGGAAAGCAACAATGCAAGATACCTGCAATACTGAATACCTAATATACCTTAAAAGGGGAGTCCCCACTAAGTTTCATAGAATATGGGGTCCATGGTCTGACATTTATCCCCGACACTCAAAGCAACATACTGCAGTCTAAGTCAAAAAAGGTCCAGGAATGACAATGGAATCATTATTAAGGATAAATATTTTGGTTTTCAGTCTGTAATATATGTTGCATGATGTGTCATCTGTTATAAGCTATGGATTGACATGTAACATAATGCTTTTACTTGTTTTCATTTACGCTGTTGTAAAATATATGCTTTTACTCATTCAATAAACTACCCGAATTTTTTTTTAAAAAAGTGTTTTTTGGATTGAAACGGATCATTTTTGAACGAATAGGTCCGTTTTCGATCAAATTCAAATTGTTTGAATCGTTTGATTTAATTGTTCGATTGAAACTATTTCCTTAAAAAAAATTAGAATTCTCAAAATTTGCCAAAAGACTCTGTAGGCTAAAAAAGCAATTTGGCAGGTTTAAGGTAGCGAAGGGTTGAATTTGAATTTATACAGAGACAGTACTTCGATTTTTCGAATGGTCGCATTTTTCAATTCACATTAAAAAATTTCTATTCAAATCGAATTTTGGCCTATTCGATAGTCGACGTATCCAAAAATTACTTAAAAATCCAAATTTTTTAATTTGAATTTTCACTTTGACCCTTGATAAATCTGTCCCTTAGAGTTCATGGGAGTTTTTAAACACTCATGAACTTGAAATTAAACCAAAATTAGACCAACTACAATTTATCAAAAAACTTGAAGGCAAACTCATGCGAATTCGAATTTGATTCGAGTTTTTTCTCTAAAAAAACTTGATTTTTAGAAAGGCTGCAAACAACTCCAAATTGATTCAAGGACATCCTCCATAGGGTAAAATAGCAAAATGGCAGGTTTAAGGTGGCGAATAGTCTAATTTGAATTCTTAAAGGGCCAGTACATGATACATTTTTTAAATCGAATTCGAATGTTTTAAAAAACTCAAATAGATTTTTAACTGTTTCCTAGTCGAATTTCTCAAAACTAAACTTAAAAAATTAATATTTCAAAATTCTAAATTTTGATTCGACCCTTGATAAATCTACCCTTGAAACAAATCTTTTATGCTTAGATTTTGTTTTTAGAAAACAAATGATTTTTCATACCACTGATTGTATTGGAATGATACTGTTTAAATAGACATCCACAAGGCTAATATTTATTTTCCCAAATACAGTAAAATTTAGCTTTTACCTAAACATTAATTTGACATAAAATTGCATAAAAGGAAGAGGCTTATTTATGAACTTTTTTTAGCAATAGAAGTTTTTTAGGTTTTTGAAACTACAGCTAAACTCACATTCTCTAAAACCATGAATACGATAAAATGTATTAAAATATCTGAAAAATTCCTGCTGAAAAAAAATCTGAAACCCTCAAAAAGTCCAAATTGATTGAAAAATGTTCCAGTGGTATCAAAAAGGCCAAAATTAGATTCAAAATTATTCGATTCAAAAACATTTTAATCAAATTTAGAAATTCAACCATTTTAAAATCGAAGTACTTTCTCTTTAAGAAATTTGAATCTGACACTTCACCACCTTAAACCTGCCAAATTGCTATATTAGCCTATGGGGGACCTCCTGGAACCTTTTTTTAAAAATTTAATATTTCTGGGCAAAATCGTTTAAATTGTTAGAATCGAATGATGCATTTGAATGATTTTTATTCGATCAAACATGGACCTATTCAGTTGAAAAAGGTAAAAAGGAACTTCTGTTTACTCAAACATTCCATTTCAGTAAAAAGATCTACTTACCTGAACATTTTATCAGACATGCAAGTTACTAGAGCCATTCAATTCAAGTGAACAAACAAACTCTATTTAGGGGACAACTCCTTTACCTGAACTTTGAATCTAACTGGACATTTTTCTTACATGAGCAATCGATTTCTGTAAAAATCCGATTTACCTGAAAATGTGCTTTACTTGAAAATTCAATTTAACTTAGCAAACTGTTTCAACAAACATGCCAAATCCCGGAAAATTCAATTTGATTCAACATTTAAATGACCTAACCATTTTATTTGTCTGAAAATTCAGCTTGTTTGAAAAAATCACTTCGATTTGAACATTCAGTCTATTTAATTGAATATTCTGTTCATTTTAGGAAGCAGCCCATTAAATTTCTAGTTCATTAAAGTGTCTAAAGTGTTTGTTCTATTTTGGCAACATTACATTTACTTGAACACTCTATTGCACTAAACACTAGTGAAGGATGAATTTATTCACCTGGGGCGAATTTCCACGATGGCAAATAAATTCATAACACTCAAGTAAAATTTTGCCTGGCAAAAATTCTCCGGCATTTCATTTGAACGCCGGCGTCCATTTTTTATCGATGCCAGCACTGATTTTTCACCGAAAAATTTGGTGAATCAATACATCACAGATTCACCCATCACTACTAAACATTTATTTAAACCTCACCTATTTGGATTTATCTGTCTAATTATTTATTTAATACATTCAGGTAAACTAATCACTTTTTGCTTCAAAAACATTGCATTTCAATAAACTTTGCCCCCCCCAACATATTCCCAACTGTTAGACTGATACTATACATGTACAGTACCTTGTGGAATTCATTAATCTATTTACAAAAACAATGCTTTAACCAAGAGTAGGGCGAGGGAGTTATTAAGACTAATGAGCATAAATAAACTCACAATTTAAAAAAGCTTGAATGTTTGCTTATTTATTAAAAAATATGATTAAAAAGTTTAATTAGAGAGTTAACAAACCAGAAAACTCAAAAATTGCTTGAATTTAGCCTAGGACAACTCCTACTGACTTCTACATGAACTTGCCAGATTTTAGATGCCAATTGGTATTACAGTACATTTGAAGTTTTCAGATTTTTTTTGCTTAGTAAATACCACGCATTCAAGTATTTGAATATAATTTGAATTTGTTAATTTGTGTGCAAAAATTCTAATTTGAACCTTGATAAATCACTCCCTAACTAGAACCATATAACTTGTTGAATATAAATGTCTATTTGCCTTTTAAATAAATTAGCCAATTTTACCAATAAAACCTTGTACACCTATTTTTTTATTGTACACTTCTCTAGACATATTGGAAAATATTTACTATTCCCTGTTAATTTTCTTTTAAAAGCAATAGTCTATAAAGAAATAATAAGCAGGAATGATCCATTAAATATTTACTATCTATTTTATTTATTTTACCAAATATTAATACTCCATTACCCTGGATTGTATTAATTATAATTCAATACTCATTTCTGTGTGATTACCAATTTAATCAGGTGTAGAATTCAGTGATCCCACTAAAAGCTGCATTGCAGATTCCATAGCAGAGATTAATTTCCTCAAATCAGTTAAATACATTCTGATGGTCAAATTATTAAATGCTTTAATAATTTTTTCAAATAATCTAACATTTTGCCTTCTGCAGAAAGGTTTTAATTGTACTTCTGATAATCACTCTTGATTCCCCAATTCATTATTTAATAAGTCCCTCATTTTAAGTGAATAGTCTATTTCATTTAGTGCTGATTCATTATACTTAACTATTGAGTGGAATGTTAGAACTTACTGCTGCCACTTACCTCTTACACGCCATTCATTAATAAATGTAAAGAAAATACCTGGTAATCATTCTGGATTTCTCAGAATACACGATTGTATACTTGTCAAGCCAAATGTTGCAATTATTATAATAAATTTAACATAAATTTAACAATGTTGCCAAAATCACTGCTCAGAATGAAACAATAATGTCTGTATTACATGTATCAATTAAACCATGGGGCTCTAATTGTTAAACAAAACAAGATAAGATAAATAGGCGGAGTTGCCAGTGGTAAAATGTATCGAGTCATGATGTAACAAAAAAGTAATTGGAGGTAGAAAAATATATAGAACAAGGAAGCAAGAAAATGCTACAAAATTACCTATTCAGGGAAGAATGTAAAAGACCTCAAAACTAAGTAGACATTTGCATAAGTGCGTATGTCCATAGATATGGAACACACTTGAAAGCATTGATATGCATAGTATAGTATGGATATGTTCACTTTGTTAGTTCCCCTTCAGTCAATGAAACAGTTCAATTCCCACTCTCTATTAAGGCCAACCGGATTTATCGTGTGTAATATATATTATAAATCCAAAAAGCTTCCTTTCTAAGGAGTGCAAGTTCCATATCGCCTTTCCTAATACCGGGAATGACCCTATCTATAATCTGAAAAGAGAAACATAATTTCCCTTCATGATATTCAAGTAGGTGTTTAGCCACTGCAGAGCGTGAATCTTGTCGAGCTACACAATTTAAATGTTCTGCTATGCGTTTCCTGACTGGTCTTATCGTTTTACCTACGTATTGTTTGCCACAAAGACAAGTGATAAGATAGACAACATGATGGGTGCCACAATTAGCATAGAAATCTATTTTGAATTGTCTTGAATGCCCTTTGCCCGAGAAGGACTTGGAGGGCTTCAAGTAAACGCAAGCACCACAACGTGTTGCTCCACATCTGTAGCACCCCTTCACTTCTAACCAGTGCGTGGTGGGTCTTGGTGGCCTCGAGATGGTAAATAGACTGGGAGACAATATGGACCCCAAACTGGGACCCCTTTTATAGGTAAATTGTGGATGGGCTGGTAATAGGTCTTTTAAGGCTGGATCCAGCTTCAAAACACCCCAATGCCTCGTAATTATTTTACAAATACGAGCACTGTCACAAGAATGTGTGGTTATAAAGCGGGGAAAGTCGGTATTAAGATTAGCAGTCTCAGATCTAGGTCTCCTTTTCTTAGTATATCTTAATAGATCAAAACGGTTAGTACCTACCGCCCTCTCATAGGCTCGTTTGATGGCATTATTCGCATATCCCCGTTCAAGAAAACGGTCCCATAGTTGCATTGCCTGGTTGTTAAAGGAATCCCAAGTGGAACAAATCCTGCAAAGACGCAGGAACTGTCCCACAGGTATCCCCTGTATAACTTTTGATGGGTGACTGCTCTCTGCATGTAGTAATGTGTTACGAGTAATGGGTTTCCGATAGAGATCAGTATAGATCATATTATGTTCAACAGAAAATATGATGTCTAAAAAATAAATTTGCTTGGGGTGAAATTCGCAGGTGAATGAGATACCCCAATTCGTATCATTGCAATATTGAACAAAATTTTTAACAGATACTGCATCACCGTCCCAAACAAGTACCAAATCGTCAATGTAACGATAATATTGGATGATATGGGAGCGGTATGGGTTGTCTTCCCCATACACAAAAGTCCGTTCCCACCAACCCATGAACAGATTTGCGTATGAGGGAGCAAACCGAGCACCCATCGCCGCTCCCTTACGCTGCAAGTAATAAACATTGTCAAACATAAAATAATTGGTGTTAGGTAGATAATCCAAAGCAATTGTGATAAACGTATTCTGTATTCCAGTATAGAGGCCTGTATGTTCTAACCAGAACTAAATGGCAGCTAGGCCTCGGGCATGGTCTATGGAGGAATAGAAAGTAATCACATCCAAGGTAACCCATAAGTAAGATGACTCCCATTTAGTACTGCTGATCTTATTTATGCAATCAGTACTGTCGTTAAGATAGCTATGTAAATCCAGCACCATCAGGAGTAATAAGCGATCGATGTACTCTGAAAGATGTTCGTTAAGGGAGCCTATGCCTGAGACAATAGGACGTCCCTTAACGTTTTCAATACTTTTGTGCACTTTAGGTAACCAATGGAAAATTGGTATGCGTAATTCGGTGTCACTGAGATAATCGAATTCTTTATTATTTAATATGGATTCATGTTTTGCCCAAGTTAGCAATTCTGTTAACCGACTTCTAAACCGACTCGTGGGATCACCCTCTAGTGGTTCATATGTATCAAAATCTTGCAATTGTCTTATTGCCTCCGATCTATAGTAATCAGCATCCAGTACAACTACAGAGCCGCCCTTGTCTGCACTCTTGATAACTATGGAATCATTGGACTTCAAATCAGAAATAGCCTGTAATTCATTACGATTCAAATTCTTACTCGTTTGTATATTCTTACCCTGAGATCTCTCCAGATCATCAATGACCAACTTTTGAAAAAGATCAATATACTGCCCCCTGCTATGAATTGGATAGAAATTAGATTTGTTACTGAGATTTGAGTGTACTATAATTTGAGTTGCCTCTGCAGAATCTGAAGCCAGATCTTCCATGGTATTCAAAGTGCACACATCTTTAAATGTAAAATCCCTGAGAGCTTCAAATCTTTTTGAAAATTCGATCAAATTTCAAATACTTCTCACGAATTTAGTAAATCTGCCCCTAGGTGTTCAGGAAAGTCCTTGCTTGTACCCCCTATCCAATGACTCTATAATTATAAAATATTCAGTGAAGATAGTAGGAACAATTTATTATGACTGTAACTGCATAAAAAAGCTTCAGTAAGCTCTTTAGGTGAACTTATGCAGACCAATGATACAAATAAGTGGCAGATTTACTATTGGTTGAATTTCAAATGAAAAAAAAAATTGAAATTTGACCAGGGAATAGTGGGGAATTAAAAAAATTTGAATTAGAATTTTTTTAGTGCAATGCGATCGATCCAACTAATGAACAATCGAATAGGGAAAATTCGATCGATCAAATATTCAAATTCAAATCGAATACTTGAACGATTTTTAAGCGATCAATCAAATTTTTCTTATTCAATTTTAGGGAATGATCCCCATTTCGGTAGGTTTAATCTGGCAAAGTAGGTGAACGAATTTAAATTTAAAGGGGAAGTATTTGACCATTCAATTTTCGAATATTCGAATAAAATTTAATTTGAATATTCAAATCATTCCAATTCGAATATTTGATCAGCTAATTTGCCTAATTTGCATATTCGAACTTCGAATTAGAATCTTTTTGAAAATACGATCGAATATTTGAATCCCTCGTGTGAATTTATGTGAATTTAGTAAATCTGCCCCTAAGTGTAGACCAATAGTACAACATTCTGTATTTAAAGCTGTTACATAGATGAATAGATACATAGTTAAATTGGGTTGAAAAGACAAAGTCCATCAAGTTCAACTCCTCCAAATGAAAACCCAGCGTCCATACACACACACACCTCCATACACATATATTATATCAACCCATTTATACTAACTATAGAGTTTAGTATCACAAAAGCCTTTGATATAATGTCTGTCCAAGAAATCATCCAAGCTAATCTTAAAGGCATTAACAGAATCAGCATCACAACATCACCCGGCAGTGCATTCCAAAACCTCACTGTCATCACTGTGAAGAACCACCTACATTGCTTCAAATGAAAGTTGTTTTCTTCTAGTCTGAAGGGGTGGCCTCTGGTACAGTGATCCTCTTTATGAGTAAAAAGGTCCCCTGCTACAGTATTTGTCTATAATGTCTTCTAATGTCTTGAAAGTGTAATCATGTCCCCTCACAATTCTTTTTTCCAGAGAAAACAACCCCAACTTTTACAGTCTACCCTCATAATTTATTGTGGCTCCTTTTTTCACCATAGTAAAGAAAACATGGGTTACAGCTTTCTTTGTGTAGTAGTATTTCATTGCAGGAAATTGGTCAAAATTGGTATGTGTAACTTTGTTGTAAAATGTAATATGTGGCCTACTTGTATATACACAATAATAACTGTATAGATAAATTATTTTCCTAATAATATATGTCATTTTAAATACTTCTTATTATAGTGTTTAATATAATGGGAAATCACTTTATAAAGCATGTGGACAAGTTTCATTTAAGCTTGAGTCTGAAGCCCAAGAGTAAAGCACGGATGCACTTTCAGTTGGAATAAAGTGTTTTTCTTTCCCCTTCATGTTTTATTGAGTTGTTGAGAACACATCTCTATTCACAACATTCTGCTTGTTTCTTAAAGTGCTCTTCTGTTCTTCAGATCCCAGGCAATTTCTGTTGACTTGTAACGTCTGAAAGACTATTGTGTATCTGTGTACATTTTTCTGATACATATTTAATTGAACCTAACACCTGTTTTAAACAAAAAGCCATTGCAAATCTCACACAACAATGCCATGTAAAAATATTCAGGAGCGCAATGCCATCTCAAGTGCAATCCAGCCATAAAAAAAGACAATGTTGTCATTTCAATTTTCTCGGGGTTGTTATTGTTCAGAGAAATACATATTAACAAAATGCAGGCCAGTAACAATCACTGCGGTACGTGTATCATTTCAAAGCACTCGCTGAGAAAATTGAAAACTATCTTTCAGTTTCTGCCAGAAAAATAGAGTTGAATGTATTATTTATTGTCAAAGTAATAATCACCAAGTCTGACTCCTGGAAACAGGCTCTAACTATGTGTAGGATGATTACAAGAGCCAGTAAATAGTTATTAGATACACTACATATACATAATAGAAGGCCTTGTTACATCTGGTTCTCAGCTTCTCTGAAAGCAGTCCTTACTGCATCCCAAGTGAATTACTATTAAACTGATGGATATTTAGTATAGATTCAGCCACATTAACACATATAGAAACTATAATATCTGCAGCCCTGTCATATAAATGCTGCTGCCATTTTAACCAGTGTACAGAATTTGTTTTAATAAGGGCCATGTAACCCACAGCTTTTTTCTGATGGGGTGGATTTTTACTTAAAGGGATACTGTCATGGGAAAAAAAAAATTTTTTCAAAATACATCATTTAATAGTCCAGAAGAATTATGCATTGAAATCCATTTCTCAAAATAGCAAACAGATTTTTTTATATTTCATTTTGAAATCTGACATGGGGCTAGACATATTGTCAATTTCCCCGCTGTGATGTGACTTGTGTTCTGATAAACTTCAATCACTCTTTACTGCTGTACTGCAAGTTGGAGTGATATCACCTCCCTCCCTTTTCCCCCCAGCAGCCTAACAACAGAACAATGGGAAGGTAACCAGATAACAGCTCCCTAACACAAGATAACAGCTGCCTATTAGATCTAAGAACAGCACTCAATAGTAAAACCCATGTCCCTATTTAGTTCAGTATGAGAAAAAAAAAACAACAGCCTGCCAGAAAGCAGTTCCCTCCTAAAGTGCTGGCACAAGTCACATGACCGGGGCAGCTGGGAAACTGACGAAATGGCTAGCCCCATGTCAGATTTCAAAACTGAATACAAAAAGAACTGTTTGTTCTTTTGAGAAATGGATTTCAGTGCAGAAGTCTGCTGGAGCAGCACTATTAAGTGATGTGTTTTGAAAAAAACATGTTTTCCCATGACATGTAAATTTAATATACGCTTCAGCAAAATTAAATAAGGAACTTTCTAAATACAATCAATAACAAATTATGTACTGTTTCTGAAATATTATCTTCACTATTCCTCTCTTAGCATCTGTTTCTCTTCATTCTGTCTTCATTCATTCTGTCATTCTGTCTTCGTTCAGGAGTTGGGTGTCAGAAATTCATTGACAGTTAGATCCAATATATCTTATGGGGGGGGCTCCTTTTGCCTAAAAGGTGTATCAGAGTGCAATAGGTGTATTTTTAGGTAAAAAGCCTCTTAATCATAGAATAGGGAAGGTAATAATCACAAACAAGGTTCTTTTTTCTTTTCTTCTCTTTTGAATGATCTCAGTATGGTCAGAGAATGAGATAGAGAAGTCATACAACTTTCCCAATTGACAAAGTTAATTAATACCCTCAACAGAGTCAAGGGAGGAGTACAAACAGGTTTAGGTGGAAACATGATTAATTCCGTTTTTTTTTCAGTTTGAGGTGATATTGATTCATCCAGCTTTTAATGACTGGGTTTGTAAATATATTGAGTACCACCAGCATACAGATATTTAAAGCTAAATAAGTGAAGGAGATGTATCAAACATGGAGTGTATAGAGAGAATAACAACGGACAAAGTATTATTGGTCCATATTACATTAATGAGTACAAGTTGGAAGTGAGCAGGGCCTAAAGTTTGGAGGGACATTCCCTGCAGCCAATAGAAGTTGGAAAAGTGTGGCAAAAGTATATGAAGTGACTATGCATCCTTTTATTGGCAGTACCTGGAGGACAAAGTGTTGCAAGTACAGTTGTTGTAAAGTGTAAAGAGCTGAAGTACAAATGAAGACACTTTGGAATGTGCATTTGACAAAGAAAAACTTAACTCATCTATCCCATTTATCCCACTTAACACAGAATATTGTGTCACAGCATCCCATCCAATTAAAGAGTTCACCATTGAAAACAATGGAGCTTTGGTATGCTAATGAAAAGGTTAAATGCATTAAATGAGTTAAGATAACTTTAGATAACACAGTTTCTTCAATTAACGCATTTAACTCACAAATCCAAGTGGCTGCATCTGTATGTAGATGGCAATATGGATGAAGATATGTAAAAAGAATTCTAGCAAACAATGCGAGAATTTGCCATTACTGTTTTGTATCAGATAAATTGTAGCGCTGTGTCTTTTCTGGAGCAGGCCTCTAGGATCATCAAAAGTAAATCAGTATACATTTTAAAGGAATTGTTTAGTATAAGAAGGAAAACTGGGTAAAATGATAGTCTGTGCTAAATAAAAAATGTTTCTAATAAAGTTAGTTAACTATAATGTATAAAGGCTGGAGTGACTGGATGTCTATCATAATAATCAGAATACTACTTTCTGCTTGCTTTCCACTGATTGGTTACCAGGCAGTAACTAATCAGTGATTTGAGGGGGGCCACATGGGTCATAACTGTTGCTTTTGAATTTGACCTGCATGCTAAGGATCAATTGCAAACTCACTGAACAGTTGTGTCCCATGTGGCCCCCCTCAAGTCACTGAGTAATAGTGATGGGCGAATTTATTCGCCTAGGTCGAATTCGCGGCGAATTCCCGCGATTCGCCGCTGGCGAATAAATTCGCGAATCACCAGCGAAATTTCGCTTGGCGAAAATTCGCCGAAAACGACGCGTCCCGCGACTCGTTTCGCGAATTTTTCGCCGATTCGTGAATTTCTCTAGAAATTAGCCAATTTTTCGGCGAAGCGAATCGCGGGAGATTCGCCCATCACTACTGAGTAACTTATAGTTAAAGAACTGAAAAGCAGGAAGTAGTGTTCTGTTCTGTTACACATTCAGTCACTCCGGCCTTTATACATTACATTTTTGTCTAATTAACTATATTAGAAAAAAAATTATTTTGCACAGCTTATCTGTTTACACAGTTTTTCTTTTTACACTGAACCCTTAAGATTTTAAGCAAGTGCATTAATTCCACTAGCAGACAGATACTAGGACATATCACCCATACAAATTCTTACCCTCAGCCAATAGATGTTCCAAAGGACAAAATGCTGGGTATCCTATAGGATTACCCAAATTTAATAATTTAAAATTTGAATTTGCAAGGTTTTTTTGTGAAATTCAACTAGGGAATACTTAAAATTTGTTTAGAGTTTTTAAAAAATTTGAATTCTATTTTCAAAATGTACAGTATCATATACTGGCCCTTTAAGAATTAAAACTCGACTATTTACCACCTTAAACCAGTCGTATTTGTGTTTTAGCCTATGAGGGATGTCTTGGGATCAATTTTGGAGTTATTTGCTAGACTCCTGATTTCAAAGTTTAAAAAAAAAAAAAACTCTAATCTAAATTGTTTCAAAGTCCATTCAAATTAGATTTGAGTTTGCGGGTTGATTCCATTCACCCGAGTTTCAAAAATTGTTATTTTTTTAATAAATTGTAGTTGGTCGAATTACGGGTTTATTGGATTAAATAACACCCTTGAACCTGAAATTCCCCTCTTTAGAAATCTGCCCCTAGATGTTCCTTTTAAATGCATTTACAAGCATTTTTTAACTTGGAAGTGTTACTGTGTTAATACTATTCTCTCACAATCTGACTCTCAGTCTGAAATGTGACATTGGAATTGAGCTTGTTCTTTTAAACTGGAACAAATGTAAAAGCAATGCTCACGTGGCAAAGTCCCTTCTTAAAGGTGGAATTAATTTAAATATTAAAATAATTAATTCATAATAATTAAAATAATTAATTAAAATATTAAATAATAATTATCACATTTGTGCACAGACAGGCATACATTAATCCAGACCACTTAGCAACTGTTGTAATATGTAGTCATACACAGCAGGACAACAATAAAATGACAAGAACTTAATACAGTATATTCTCAAATTCCCTTTTAAACGAGAGGTTATGTGGTCAAGTTTGTGGCAGATCAAAGGTTTTATACTATGTCATGTACATATAAGCAGGTCTTTTTTTGCTTCCTATCTGTATCTAAACACAGTAGACATTAGAGGAATTGTTCAGTAAAAACATAAAAACTGGGTAACTAGAATTATAAAAATTAAAAATTTGAGAAATTTTTGTGTACTTTGACTAGGAAATAGTCCAAATTCTATTAGAATTTGCAAAAAATTGAAAACTCAAATATCAAAATATATCATGTACTGTTTCTTTAAAAATTTTACTTTGATCATTCCCCATCTAAAACCTGTCAAATTTCTGTTTCAGCCTATGGGGGGCTTCCTGGAACTTATCTGGAGTCAATTGGTGGACTTTGAAAATTTTAAGTTTTTTTTGGGAAAAAAGTTCAAATGGAATTCGATCGAATGATTTGTGCGATTCTAATTCCATCGAATAAGGACCTATTCAAACGAAAACGGGCTTATTCAAACATAACTTTGAATTAATTTCGGTTGGTCTTTTTGAATTAGACGTTTTTGAAATTTTAATTTCGACCCTTGAAATATCTGCCCCTTGGTGTCTAACATAATAGCTAGAAAACTACTTCCTGCTTTTCAGCTCTCTTGGTTTCCACTGATTGGTTACTAGGCAGTAGCAAATCAGACACTTGAGGGGAGGACCCATGGGTCATAAATGTGTGCTTCTGAATTTGAGCTGAATGCTGAGGATCAGTTGCAAACTCTCTGAATAGTTATGTCCTACTGTATGTGGCCCTTGCTGACTAATTCAGCGTTAGAGACCTGAAAAGCAGGAAGTAGTGTTCTGTTCTGTTCTGTTATACATCCAGTCCCTCCAGCCTTTATACATTACATTTTTTGGCTAACTAACTATATTAGAAACATTTTTTATTTTGCACAGCCTATCTATTTATCCAGTTTTTATTTTTAAACTGAAAAATTCCTTTAAGAATCCTGTGGAAGTAAAATAGCAAAATATTGCTGTTTATCTAGAAGGGAGCAATAAGAATGTTTGGAACCTGATGTTACTGATGTTGGCAGCAATGCCATTTTTCAGGGATTTTTGCAGAAAGTTTTCTCTAAAGATAGGTTTCATCCAAGCTCTACCTAGTGGTATCAGCAACACATTTTTACAAATTTATACAAGTTATGGAATGGTTTAAAATAAATAAATTGACTCTAAATGGTAAAAAAAATAGGAAAAAGAAAACTAATAGTAATCCCTTAATTATTTTTTTTTTCAATCCTGACCTTCTAAATTGCACCACTTTTTTTAATTGGTATGTTTATTTTGGCCACACAAACTTCTGGCGGCTTACCAAAAAGCATATATTATATAAAAATCACTTATAAATGAATCAAAAGGACTTTGCAATTGTGCCTCCTTGCTTACCCCACATCAGTTATGAATGCTATAGGGTATATCTGGACTGACAATTTTTTTAACCAGTTTTTAAAACACATTTTTTCGCAAAGTCTAAGCAGCACCCAATGAAGATAGAGGAACTTTCTCTCAAAAACTAGTCCTACAAATAGTCAAAATAAAAAAGTCAATGCTGCATTACTAAAACTTTTCCTGTACTGCAGTATTAATTAGGCTCTAAAACACCTCCAAGTAAAAAAAAAAAGGATGACCAAATAAAAAATCCAAAGTTTTCTGCTATTAAATTCTCTAAAATATTGTATTACTGTACATTAAAAATGAAAACAGAGTACCAGACAATTTTTGCCCCAGATCACAGAAATTTCTGAAAGTTCCCTTCATTTTTGCATACTTACTCATTATACATTTCATGCATTCGGCATTATGCATCAGCACAACTAAAACTCTCTCTTGAGTAGATCTCATATACAGTAAATTCTTCTGTTTGTGGTCTCAGATAGAATAAGAGAGCCTGAAACATATACACCACTTAGTAAAATACAAGCTCTGTTCAGATGGCAAAATGTTAAGCCCCATTACTAGTGATGGTCAAATCTGGGTCGTTTCTCTTCACCGAAAAAGTCACAAATTTACGACAGAATTCATGAAACGGCGAAAAAGTCAGTGGGTGTCAAAATCATTTTGACAATCGATAAATTTGACACGAATGACAATTTTTATACATGTGACTATTTTGTCCAAATATTTCTGATGCGCGACAATTTTATGGGTGTGGCTATTCTGACGCACAACAATTTTTTTGTCACAGCAGAATTTTGTCGGCAGCACGAATGTATTCAATGGCGCCGAAATGCACAATTTGCTGAGAATTCAATCCTGCCAATTTTATTGGCCCATCACGAATTAATCATAATATCATTCTCTATTCTCTCAATGCATGAGTAATGGTACTCATGCATTGAGAGAATGGAGACTGATGTTATGATTAATTACTATATTCTGGGTTTTCAACCAATTAAAAGTTAAAAATCCACCTTATGTTGGTAAAAAAAGAGACCTTTTTCTCAATAGAAGTCTTGCTAAAGCCAAAAACTGGGAAGAAAGCACCAAGATATGTAATATTGTCCCAAATACAATATTTATGATATTTAGATATTACATATATTCCCTTGTCCATGAAAGCGATAGAGAGAAACCATACCATGTAGAAAGTACAGAATACAGTACAAACCAAGGATGGGTTGTCTAACAGTGTTATGAAAGGGTACAGCTGAGAACTTAAACAAAATTTGGAATAAATGAGACTCAGGTACTACAAGGGAAACTAGCTCTAAAAAACAAAAGAATGTAACAAATACTGTATTATAGTTAAAATAATGCAATTAAAGACAGTTTCTGATGCTGGCTATGGGGAAGGATAAATACTGAATAGATATTCATATTCTGATTATATGATATTATTCTATGATATGATATTACTGATATTTAAAGAAATATGCTTTCCTGATATAAAATGATATAGCAAGATATGAATACACATTGTACAGATAAAGTATTGTGTTATAAGATACATAAACACTCTGGGTCCATGACAAATAACCGAGAGACATTATATATACATTGAGTACTACTGAGGACTTTTGCTGGGCCAGACTTTGTTGTTTTCTTCAGTTTTTCTTTGTCAAATTTTTTTTTTATTATACTAATATGTAACTGAGGACAAAACAGACGATACAAGGGCTACTTCTGCATTGCACAAATTGTGAATTTACGTATTGCAGTGAAAAAGGCATTTTTTTCTAAACATGAAACATCCTAAAAAATGTTAAAGAAAATACTCAAATTTTTCTACATTATTTAGATACTGAATATCCAATTGTACTTATGTTTCCGAAGTGTCTTTCATAAACTACAACAGTTTAACTCACAATTCCTATCACATATCCTGAAATGTTCCTGTGAATCCAACAACAGAAACCCAGAGAATCGTCTCCATTATGCTAAGATAACAGTGATTTTGAATTTGAATAATTATGTTGGTCTAAATTACATACAAATTAATAGTTCTGTATAATTGGTGCCAGGAGGCAATAATCAGAGTTCCTACATACAGAGTAGCATTAACTAGGCATTTGCCAAGCTTTGGTTTAATTTCTTTTAAGAGCTTGCCAAACCTAATTAGTTTTTGCTTTTTCCAAGTCTCTCTACAAATTCTCTCTCACTTCATACTTTGCAGTGTAGACAGATGTAATACATTATATTTCTGCATAATTCAGTTTCAAGAACTCTTGAGCACATCAATTTTACTAATGCACACCAAACAAAATAAAAGCAATTTTGTGGAGGCAGAGGGTTTCTAATTGGAAAACAAGAACAACAGTTAAAAACAACCAGCACAATAGTCATTTAGAGACATGTCTTTGTCTTTACTGTAACCTAACATTTGCTTATTTTACTCATCGGAAACCTGTAATGGTATTACAGAGAAGTTATGCATAATTAGCAAGATGTTACATGGAACTGCACAGGACTAATAATTACATTCAAATTTAAAAATGCATTTCAGAACAATGGTACAGTGATTTGTTGTTTTTGCCAAACATTTTCAAATCAACTAAATAAACTCAAAACATTTTTATAACTACAAAGTTACATACAAGTATTTTTTTAAATATAATTTATTCTTAAGTGTTGTATTTCCGTGGGACTAAGGGTTCAGCAGTGTCTTCACGGTTATTGGAGTTAAGATGAAGAAATGCTTCTCCTGTACCTCTCACAATGGAACCAGTACCTGTAACTGTACACATAGCTGTCCAAGTGGAGGTGTGGCAGAAGTGCTATACAGTAAGAGCACCAAGTTGCAGTAGCCAAGGATAAGTATAACTCTTGGAAAGGGACAGACCGTAGGTTAGAAGGCAGGTAGCATAGATGCAGGGCCAAGCTCAGGCTAAGGTCAGAAGGCAGACAGCATAGATGCAGGTCAAGGTCAGGCCAAGATCAAAAGGCAGGCAGCATAGATGCAGGGTCAAGCTCAGGCCAAGGTCTGAAGTCAGGCAGCATAAATGCAGGGTCATCGGAGCATCTATTTAAACCCATAGAACTTTCTCCGAATTAACATGATGGTGTATACATGATCGTGCACCCAAAACACCACTGAACTAGTGCGGACCTCCATTGTGCATGCATAAGGCTCACTTCAGCACTCATACCTTATACTCTTTTTCAGTAAACCACAACAATTTGTTTTCATTTTAGCATTTCTACACTTGACTGTTGACCGATGGGTATCAGAGAATATAAATGAAGAATCGTAGTCCTACTCACCTGAATTGAGTTACTCAGTTGATGACTGCTTAAAGGAACAGTTCAGTGAAAAAATTAAACTAAGTAAGTAAAAAATTGTTCTCAATATAGTAAACCTGTTAACCAATCAGTGTCTTGAAAAGGAGTGCATGGAACATAACTGTTCCGTTAGGTTGCTTTGAATCTGACCAGCATGCTAAGTTATTTCCGTGTGGTCCACACTTCAAGTCTCTGACTAGCCAAGAGTTAGAGATCTGCAAAGTAGGAGTCATTTTACAGCTATTACATTAGACAACTGTTTACTCTAGCTTTTAGCTAGCTAACTATTTTAGAACCAGCGAAAAAAAGGAAATTCTCCTACAGATAGAGTCACTTGGATTTGTAAGTTAAATGCGTCGTGACTCAGCATTAATTGAAGAAACTGTGTTATCTAAAGTTATCTTAACTCATTTAATGCATTTAAACTTTTCATTAGCATACCAAAGCACCATTGTTTTCAATGGTGAACTCTTTAATTGGATGGGATGCTGTGACACAATATTCTGTGATAAGTGGGATAAATGAGATAAATGAGTTAAGTCGCGACGCATTAAACTCACCATCCAAAGTGAC
This sequence comes from Xenopus borealis, assembly GCA_024363595.1. Taxonomy (NCBI): domain Eukaryota; kingdom Metazoa; phylum Chordata; class Amphibia; order Anura; family Pipidae; genus Xenopus; species Xenopus borealis. The sequence continues at coordinate 19,833,760 of CM044432.1, read as the reverse complement.
TGCATCTGTATATAGAAAACAGCGCCTAGGGCAACGGAAATTTTTAGAAAAAACAATATGGTGTAGTATGCTAGGGAATATGGGAATCACCCCGTGCTTCAAACAGAATATATGGATATTTCAATTATAAAACTAGTGAGGACACATATATGAACATACACATATGCACGCGTATATGTGTGTTTCCTCAAATATATCACTGTGAAACTCCCAATGGTGTGAGGATTTTTGGAGATAATTTAGGGTGATTGTTCTTATATTAAATCCACAAGTGTATTTCCTCCTTCACCGAAATGTTTAGCTGAAATGCCTAAACATTTTGGTGAATGAAGAAATACATTTGTGGATTTAATATAAGAACAATCACCCTAAATTATCTCCACAAATCCTCACACCATTGGGAGTTTCACAACTATTATTTACCCAGTTTTAATTTATTACTGAATTGTTCCTTTAATGACTAGTACATGATAGAGGGCAGATTTATCAATGGTCAAATCACAAATTCGAATTTTGAACTTTTTTGAGGTTCAAAATTTGATTCAAGTTTTTTTAAACATTCTAATTCAATTTTTGAAATTTATCATGTACTGGCCCTTTAAGAATTAGAATTTGACTATTCACCACTTCAGACCTGCCAAATTGCTGTTTTAGCAAATTGTTGTTTTTTAACTTGAATTCTGAGTTCATTCCCAAGAACTTGAAATTCGGCCATTGATAAATTTGCCCTGAATTGGGAACAACTCCATTTAAACTTCAGCTTGGAAAATGCAGTAACTCTATACTCCAACCTTGGAAAACTGGCATGCCTTCTGAGAACATCTGGAACTGCACCACCACATATAAATTGCCTACAGTACCTAGGTAAAAAAGGCAACAGCATACTGTATATCAGTAGTAGTGATGGGCAAATCTGACCTGTTTTAATTTGCCAAAAAATTGTGAAACAGCACAAAATTAGCCAAATGCATTGAATTCTATGAGAGACATGTGACAGTTTGTTTCACCTATTGGAGTCTATGGGCATCCTGGTGATACCTGGTGAAAAATGTTGCTTATCATTAATCACTAGTCAAGCACAATGGTATCACCAGGTGCTGTCGGGAATCTTTGCTCATGTTTACATTTCTAATCAAGGCCAGGATATAATTGTTTTTGTGTGCTGCAATGTACCACATTTACCACATAAATATAGTTATTAAAAAAAGGTTATGCATGTGTTGTGTGCTATTGTTTCTAGCTACAACTGCCAAGGAAAATGGGGCTCTTTTATATTAAAAAAATCTTGAATTATTTACATAGTGGTTCGAAATATTTTTTCTTTCTTTCAGGTGTATTTAAAAGACGATAAAGTGCGTTGAGCAACTTTCTTTTAAACAGCTACTGAAGGAATCATGCTTCATACTCTATTAGATGAAAGACCAACAGTCTCATCTTCATTTTAATTAATAGTTTTGTGACATGTGAATATAAAAAATAGGATAATCTTTATTGTTCCTTCTAAACACTGGAAGGCCAGAAGCAAAGGATTCTCATTTTCAAATTTCCTTTATCTATGTAATAATGAGACAGTACCTTGTACTTAATGATAAACAAGCTGCATGATTTCATATTGGTGGTAAAACAAACCTAATGGGTAGTTTTAGTGGTGATTTATTTTAGCGAAATTAGAGGCCCATTTAGGTTTTTGAAACCACGATTAAACTCTAGTGGGGGAATGTAATATTGGTCACTAACACAAAAATCATTTGCAGTTCATTCACAATGCTTTGTCCCTCATGCCACAGTAGGATATCAATTGTGATTTTTTTTTTAGTTTGTGATAGTGTGCAGTGTGTGTAATAAAACTTATTAATTAAAGTTGTTAGGTTTGCTCCAAAAGTTCATTCCGCATTCAAAGGTTTGCAATAAGCAATTAAGATTTGCAAAACAATAAAAGCCTAATGAAGAATATTACATTGCAACAAGCAAATTTCTATTTGCAACTTTGTTCTCTTTTTAAATTGTATTATATTCCCCCCCCATTTCTAGAAAATCATGACTGCCATGAAAGTTATTAAAAGATCCAAATATAAAAATTATGCCAGAAAAAATAAAACCTGGTAGATTGTCTAAAAAATACAAATATCTCTAAGGCCGCCGTCTTTCGGACAATTACTAGCAAAAAGAAATCAGAAGAATTTTGTGATTTGTGGGACCCCAGTTCCCAAGTATTGCCAATAATAGATCCTATACCTGAACCACTTTTACTAATGTGCATACGCTCTAAATGCCAACAATCCATTCTGAATTCCAAAAACATTTATAATTTACCTTTGTCAAAGGGCCAACTCCACTAAATGTTAAGCATCCCTTATATAATCTGGATTCATGACCTTGGCAACAAACTAAAAAAGACCACTTAAAAATTAAAAGCAAAACATTTCCCTTGGTCATTAACTAAGAAGCTGTGAATGGAGAAGAAAGTTATTAATTAGCCCTTTGAGTTAATTTTGATGTGCTACAAAATTTCATTCTGGATGTTTGCTTCCTCACCGGTTTGTCATTTTTTTTAACTCTGCAACTTATTAATTTAATTATCCATTAAATAATGCACATTATATTTAATTATTGATCTTTTTCATACATATATTTATAAACACATTTTTATGTTTTAACTGAAGCACATTCACATTATACATTGCACTTACACAAGGATCTTAACAAATTGTTCAACAAAAGTCAATCATAAATACTTTTAATAAAATAACTGTATGTGACAGTCTGATACAAAGGACCCATTAGACCGAGTGAGGTAAATGAACTAAAATTGTCTGACATTCAAACAAATTAGTATATTTGATACAATTTTAATACATAAAAAGAAATGTATTAATTTAAAGGTGATTTAATAACTTGTATTATTTTTGCTGATGATAATGTTTGAAGTTAAAATAACTCACAACTTATCTTACTGAAGATCATACCAAATGCTTTACTGCACCAATGAACTGAGAGATACAATTTCCCATTTTAGGTGATAACACATTATTTAATCTCATTTAGAGAATATTCCCCAATGTATTTTAATACAGTAATGTTGAGGAGATAAAATGGGATGGCTTCCCATTATTTATGAAACTTGTTCTGCTTCTTGATAAAAAATTTTTTACTATTTTAAAAATCATTGTTGGCTCAATCATACAACTATTTATCAACACTGAAAAGCTGAAATCGATAAAATTTTTAAACTTATCCAATGCTTCTCTGAGAAATAATAGTTCTGTATCAACATCTACCAAAAGCTAAGCCTTTGTTCTTGTATGCAATGGGATATTATAATGTATCATTGCCTAGCATATCTAAGCTCAGCCAAAAGTTTTCAATATGTACAGTGCCCCATAAAATAATTCATCCACATCTAGTTCTCTTATTTTATTGAATTACAAATCCTATTGATTATTTATAAAAATTAAAAAAACTGAACTATTCCATTATCATAATTATTTAGACCCCACTGTAAGGATTCTCCTCCTGCCCTTCAGCAAGATGGCGCTTCTGTCTCTGGAGCATCTTCTCGCAGGCGTCGATGCGTACACGTAACTTCGCAGGCATTACCTCGTGAGCGTCGAGGCGCGGCACTTTGCGTCGCAGGCGTACCGTCGCAGACGTTAATACGCGCGCATGTCACGTCGCAGGTGTAATTTCGCGGGCGCCAAATCCGACGCATGCGCAAGGGGTTTAAATAGACACCAATTATTGGAATTCCTTGCGAAGTGATCATCGCTCCTGTGTTGACACCAAGCTTATACTACCTGAATTCGGCCTGTTCTCTGGATACTGTTGTTTTCTCTACCCTACCTGACCTCGGCCTGTTTTTGGTTACTCTTCAGCTCAACGATTCTGGTTACCGTTTTTTTGGACATTTCCGGCACTCCTGCCACTTCTCCACTAGGTGCAGTCCTGTTTAAACCTCAGTGCCTGCTCTCCTCAGTGGGAGGTGTAGGAGAGGTCATCCTTCTTCAAATCTCTTCCGCTTACTCGCCCTGACACCCACACACGCTAATATTTTGGGAGCCACATTTTGCAGCAATAAAAGGGGCCACATAAATTCCTGAAACCAATAAGACTATCATGAGTTTCTTCATAGCTCACACCCCTAACCCCTTCATGGTATTTTCCCTATTGTGAACTCTTTATTTTTCAGGGATGTATTTCTATATAAACATCTATGTTATAAAGTATTGTCTCCTGCTGTAGCTAGTCCAAATATATTGCTTTATACTACTGTAGCACTATAGTAAATTGACTTTACTGTGGTCAACTTAAGCTACTTTCTAAGTGGTGTGATACCTCAAACGAGACACTTTTTCTCAGGGATAAGCCCTCAGCGGGGTGGAAGCAGGGTGTATAGCAACTGTAACCAAGGTGCTATTGCACAAGGAATGGGTGCCAGTAGTTCTTTAATGCTTAACCAGAAACAGTATATATTAACAGGAACAAACATCCACATAGAAGTGTACAGAGATCAGGGACAGAGCACATACAGTAGCATATAGGCAGAATATACTCACAGCACCACACATGGGCTGGATCCCTTCAGGCAAGGTTTAATGTCAGCAGTAGTTGAGCTTTGATGCAGAAGATACAACCAGTTTTCAGCCTTTTCCCTAAGTGCTGTCAGGATACCCATACTTCCCTGAAATTAGACACTTAGTCCCTACTTCTGGGTTATTTGTAACTGGGATCTTCTCGGCGGAGCTTTGAGCTGCAAAACTATCTACCCTTTCTATCACTCCTAGGGTGATCTATGACAGGGTATTGCTATCATTTTACTAGGGCCTTTGCTCCTAGGGACCATATACATTCCCTTCCAGCCTGACAGGTTGGGCTAAAATAATGAACCCATACTGCATGTTTCCCAGGACCTTTATACTACAACACAGTGCTATCTAGCGTACAGTGTGAGAACTACAGGGGCTTACATAAGAACACGGTCCCCATCAGGACCCATTTAAGTGTCTATATTACTAGGGATGTGCCTGTCAATAATATGTGAGGGTGTCTAAATTTTCACATCCCTATACTACCAGCATTGTAATCTTATTTGCCTTTCATAAACCCACGTTGACCAACAACATATTGAACATGATTTACTCCTGGGTGTAATCACTCATATTATGGAAAACAAGGTTACTGGTCACTCATTTTTCATATGGGACCTTGAGTGACCTACATGTCTCATTACAATGTGTTCAAAGGAGAAGGAATGCTACAGAGGCATTTTATTCCCAATAGATTAGCTGCAATTTTGCAAGCAAGAATTCTATATTTATTCTTTAGAATGTTTTACCATACCTGAGTAAAAATCTCTAGAAGCTCTCTGTTTAGGATAGCAACTGCAGTATTAGCTTGGTGAGACATCACTTCCTGCCTGAGTCTCTCCCTGCTCACTTATAGCACTGGGCTCAGAAGGGAGGGGGCATGAAGAGGGGCAAACTGAGCATGCTTACACCCAGGGCAATAAGGTTTAAGCTGAAAGCAGGAAGTCTGACAGAAGCCCAATGTACACAATAGAAGGAAAGAAATGCTGTGTTTCTTTTGACAGAGGACTCAGAGCAGCACTACTTTGATGGTTTACTGGTATATTTAGGTGGATCTTTCTGATAAGGCTTACTTAATTTTAACCTTTCCTCCTCCTTTAAAGCCAACAACTCTATATTCATGCGAAGTATGTATACATACCGTAGTTACATAGTTAAATTGGCTGGAAAAAAGACAAAGTCCATGAAGTTCAACCCCTCCAAATTAAAATCCAGCATACACACACATACCCCTCCACTCTTTCACACAATGTAGGTCATTGTTGTGTATTCTGGAGCTCAAAGATCTGTGTCCATTATGAGGTAGGGTGCAAATATGCATAAAACATGCAATTTGTGCACATTCTTCCCACCATTCACTCTTTAAATCTTCCCTCTGGAGTCCTTAAACTGTTTATTAACAGTCTACATATTACAATCTCAGGTCATTTCTGATGCAGTGATATAACAATAGGGATTGCATACTCTTGGGGTCCATGTAATCTAAAATGGCCAAGTGGAGCTTTAACTTGGATTCAAGTTTTGTTATAGATTTCTCTAAAATAGGAGATATAATAGCTGAAGCACTATAAAGATTTTGCAACTGAGCCCATGAACTAATTAATACCATTATTGTGAATCATGGATATTCTCTGAGGGACATATAGTTATAATGAGCACCAATTTATTTGCAGGCTTTTGGTAGTAAGAGTTACATCTTTCATACAACAGCAAGCATATATTTACCATTTTATTACATGCATTTATTGTATTAAATAAGTAAAGATTAAGGGGCAGATTCATCAAGGGTTGAATTGAAAATTTTAATTTTCGAATTAAAATTTTTAGTTTATTTTGGTGTAATTTGACTTTTAGTGTAATTTTTTATGTTTTGTCCCTTTGAACCATAATGTAAACCTCAGCTATTAGGGCAGACAAGTGATTTACTTGGCAGTCAGTACTTGTGAAAGGTACTGTTATTGTAAACCCTTCACTTCAAGTCCATTTACTTAGCACATTGACTTAATAGGAAAGTTAATAGGTCATTCTGAATGTTCCCTTTTAGAAATCCCCAATTAGCTCTTTTAGATTAATAAATCCCACTGAAGTGGCAGCATTTCAGCAGACCTTCAATGCAATCCGACACTACACAGTTCTCTCTCTCTCCTTTCTCCCTTCCAAGCACCTGAATATCTGAGACTTTAAACAACAAAGCTCATTTGCAAGCTTTAAATACAAAAAAAGTACATATGTTCTTTAATAGCAGTTAATTAATTGGTTAATTAATATTACAGTATGGATTTTGCAAAGCTTGTCCATTCCTCAATAGCTCTGTTCACAATTCAGTTTCTAGTTGATGCTAGTTAATCTCCTTAAACTTAGGACTTTTTTCTGCAAATTACATTCTCATCATAGCACTATGCCTGTTCATTCAGTCTCTAAGCTCAGCTCTTTCTTTTCATTAGAAATTAAAGCACATTGAGTAAAATATAAAGATTTTCTGTTTAAATGGTTTGGAAGTTCTATAGTACTGATTAAAACATTGTTGTAAATTCACACTCATCCAGTCATCCTCAATTGTACCATGAGCGCAATGAGCAGCTGAGGACGACATGGAATTCTCTTCATTTGCAATGATTTTGTCTGCGTAATATGTACAAGATAACATTTCTGATAAAATGTCACAAATTATTCCATATTTTACCATAAGACCTTTATTAAAACACTTACAGACCCTAACTATACTTTTTCAACCCATTAAACTTTACATTCATCAAAGAATTCTCCATCAATTCTGTAGCAATAACATAGTTGGAATTCACCTTTTGAAGATATTCAGGAAAAATGTCTTCTTTTTCTCTGGCTCTTCACAGACAGGGGTGATCCTGTCCATTTTTCCACTTGATGCAGCCTTTGTTTTGCCACCCTATGGCACTAACATATTCAGCGCCGGACGGGAGTAGGAGGGGTCCAAGTCGCTAGGGTAGAGCGTGTAACTTTGCTCTCTGCACTAGAAAAGCTGAATTTTGCTCTAAAAGTTACCAGGAGCAGCATTTTTTTGGGGGGGGGGTGCTGCTGCCTGAGGCGAGAGGCTCATTGGTGGAGTGTCCCTGTTTACAGAGGTGCAACTGGCTTGAAGGGAATTTTCTCTGACTTTAAGGTAAAGTCCCTTCCACATGGGCTCAATAGGGCTGAAATCTAAATATGGTGCTAGCCAATCCAACAGAGTGAACTCAATTTTCTCTATTTACCCTAAATTGCTTTTGCATAACTCAAAAGTGTGCTGAATAATTACATTTCTATAAATCAAGTATAAAAAAATGAATATTTTGTGATTCTGCCATATAGATATGTTGGGACCTTTATTTACATGAAATTGACCTCTTTAAAGCTAGGCACATGGGGTCAGCAGCAATATGGAACTATGTAATTAAGGGACTATTGTAATTAAATCCAATCCTATTAACAGCCCTAACAAAACAAATTATTATTCCCCTTTTTTTTCAGTTGCAGCTGTATATAAAAGCTTCCCTATGAAATTTCACTTTATTTAGTCAAATCATAACAAAACCTGCAAGTGTTCATTAATTTCTTCTCGGGTTCTTTGCACCTTTTATTGTTCACTCATGAAGTGCTTTGACAGAGAATATATTTCAACCATATAAACTGTGAAGACATTTCTACAGGTGTTGTTTTTTACTTTATTTTTTAAAGACGTACATTTCAAGAAAATTATAGCTAGCTGCAAGCTGCCACTATTTGAAAGAGTGCAATGTAATATTTACAGTGTAAAATAGATTTAAACTTGTACAGAACACATTTACATAGACAAAACAACTTTCCAGAGAGACAGTCTACATTTAGCCAGCCTCTCCCCCCTCCATTTATAACTTTAAGAATTATGGCAGTGTAGTTGGTCAACTTGCTCTCTTTAGAGAATGGTATATCCTGCACTTTCCAATACCCTTGTCATCCAGAAATGTAATTCATGTCTTTATCTCATCCTATCTCCTATATAGAAATACAAAGCAAAGCCTTATAAAGGATATAACAAAATGTAAAACTTTAGAAAACGTTTAATGCTGTAGTAAAACAAAGCCACTAGCATTTTCCCTGCCTGATTTTTATTTAAAGGGATACTGTCATGGGATTTTTTTTTTTCAAAACACATCAGTTAATAGTCCTGCTCCAGCAGACTTCTGCACTCAAATCCATTTCTCAAAAGAGTAAACATATTTTTTTATATTTAATTTTCAAATCTGACATGGGCTAGACATGTGCTCTGATAAACTTCAGTCACGTGTTACTGCAAGTTAGAGTGATATCACCCCCTCCCTCCCCACCAGCAGCCTAGCAACAGAACAATGGGAAGGTAACAAAATATGAGCTCCCTTACACATGATAACAGCTGCCTGGTAGATCTAAGAAGAGCACTCAATAGTAAAATCCAGGTCCCACTGTGACACATTCAGTTACATTGAGTAGGAGAAACAACAGCCTTCCAGAAAGCAGTCCCATTCTAAAGTGCTGGCTCTTTCTGACAGCACATGACCAGGCAAAATGACTTGAGATGCACCTACACACCAATATAAAAAAAATATACTTGCTGGTTCAGGAATTACATTTTATATAGTAGAGTTAATTATTTGCAGTGTAAACAGTGTAATTTAGAAATAAAAACTACATCATAAAAATCATGACAGAATCCCTTTAAAATAATATCACCACTGTTTTACTACTGATCGGGGCTATGCTGTCATCAATATACTTGTTACATAGCTGAAACAATCTTGGAAAATGGGTATTTAGCTAAGCTTTTTCTTCAGTGGCTCTGCTTTATCTCTCACCCCTATAGAAATCCTCTAACCTCAGAATTTTCCTATTTATAGCAAACATAACAGTTGTATAAACTAATAAAAAAGATAGATTATATACTGCTCCCCCAGTTTGCAAACTAATAACTGTCTTGCCAACCTCCTGTTTGCAGATTCTCCTGCTCTGCTTATTTTGGTTCAACGTGATCATTTCTATTGGGTACTGGGCTGACTTCAAACAACTGTTTAAATATCCCACCCAGTCCCCAGTGCCTGCCCCCAAATCCGTGCCTGCTAATAAAAAAAGTGGCCCCTATTACTTCCATGGTGCCCTACCTACCTAAATATATTAGAGCTTTCCATAACAAACTTGTAATGTCCTCCAATCCCAATTCCCTAAATGAAACCAATCCCAGAAAAATCACATTTCAATAGAATTATCTTTTTTTGACATTACTTGGCTCACACTAAGCATCACATGACACAGTTTGTCTCAGCCTTAATCTTAGGAGAAGGTATAGTAATAGAGGGACATAGCTAGCTATGTGAGCTTATCTGAGCCAAATGTGTAGACAAAATGTACTAATTTCTTCATCATCTATCTTTGGTTGAGCTCATCTTCCCTATGGTATCTGCATTTCTAGCAAGCACAATTACTTTTTATTTGAGGTACAAACATGTTACACTATGCCAAGTAGTGGTCAAGGATTAACTATCCAACCATACCAATCATTTTGGTGGTCTGAGAATACATCTGAGATGACAAGGTGCATTAAAAAAAAGTAATGGTGGGATAAAAAATTTAAGGGAGAGAAACTAGCAAGCTACTGTAGCTATAGTAACAGCATACTGCATTTCTGAGTAAACTCACCCCTGGTGGTCTAGTGGGGGCCATCAGGGAAGTCCAGCTGGGGCACCCGCCTCTCTCTTCGCGCACATGTGTGCCTTCCCTATGTGCGTCCACTGCTTCCATGTTTTTACGTGATGTATGTTTGACGTCATTGTGCATGGTGCAAAAATTCAAATTTCAAAAAAATTTCAAGAGCCAGTGCCCACTGTGTCATTGCGCAACAAAGGTCTATTTTAATAGTTTCTGGATGCTATTTCTGTTTTTTGTTCTGGGTTTGACCTTGCCTGACCCTAATTCTTGTCCTGATTGCTGCCTGTCCTGATTCTGGCCTGTACTTTTACTATTCTCTTGGATGCTGATTTGTACCGCTGTTTTCACTCATCTGGTGAGCCTGACTATGCTCCTGTTTCACAACGTGTACTGCACTGCCAACTAGTAATTGACTCAGTCTGTCCTTTGGCTATGCTGCTATTCTCCATTCCAGTGCTTGCCCAGGGTTCTCGCCCTCTCACATTAAGACCTGATGACATCTGAGTGGTGGAGGGCTCCTCCTGAATTGAAAGGCAGTTGTTAAAGGCAGAACAGTGAGCCATGACCAGG
>CM044432.1:19777503-19797783 GCA_024363595.1 Xenopus borealis | reverse complement strand
ATATACTCACGAGTTGAGGTGGAAGGTCTTTGGTGCGTTGCTGGGTTCCTGTAGAGCTCCCTTGCTGGCGAGGCTGCTTCCCGGTCACTAGGCGTCATCCTGTGAGGAGATGAGGTGGAGGGGAGAGCGTGGCTCCTTCCCTCAGCGATGACGTTGTCGAGGTTTGCGGCCCTGGCTTGCCCACGGAGCCTTCCGCTGGAGCCCCTGTCGCTGTTGTCCGTGTCGGTGTCTGCGTCGCCTGGAGGTGGAGTGGTGCTGGGCTGAGCGTCGTGTGGGCAGGTATTTGTGACCCTGCGGCTTGTCCTGCTTTGGCGGGGGGTAGGAGTAGCCGATAGCCGTCCCGGTGTTCTGCGCCTACTGGTCTTGCTGCGAGACAGTTGCGGAGGAGGGGAGCTGCAGGGCTCGGGGCTGGGGGATCTTCTGCGGCTAGCTCTGGTGTCACGTACCCGCTTGTTGGGTCCAGAAGAGCTGGGACTTAAGCGCTCCGGAGGCCTGGTTCTGCGTCCTCTTCTGCCGCTGCTAGCAGTCACGGCTCTATTTGACTCCGGGGTGTTGGTTTGGCTGTCTAGGATAGAATGAAGCCATTCTGTGCCGTTTGATGTAACAGCCTGTTGGACCTTCTCAAAAAGCTCTTTTAGTGCTGCGCTGGAAGCCATTGCCGTAAGCTGCTGGTTTTGGCTTGCAACCAAATGACTGGACTTTTTGGCGGGCTTTTAACTTAAAGCTATGCCCTAAGCCCGCCTCCCCTTGGATGGCCAATAAGGGTAAAATCAAAACCAAATGTCCAATCGGGTTGCAAATTTGTCCCAGCAGCCACGTCCCTTCCCCCATCCACCAAGGGATGGGCTGATGGGTAATCTAAAGCATGAAAATGTGCTAGTGACAGCTTCGCTGGCGTTCGCCGCATTTCGCCAGGCAAATTTTCACCAGTGCTATGCAAATTCACTAAGATGCCAATTTGCTCTTAAGGTGGCGAATGGTAGCGAAGTAGTGCTACGGTTACTTCGCCAGGCAAACGGCGTGAACTTAAGCATATAACAGAGGTGTATGTTACAGCTACTACATTACACTACACAAGCTCAGGAAACTAGTGATGGGCGAATTTATTCCCGCGATTCGCCACTGGCGAATAAATTCGCGAATCACCAGCGATATGTCGGCAAGCGAAATTTCACAGAAAAAACGCGATTCGCTTCACGGAAAAATTCGCGAATTCCCAGAGAAATTCGCCAATTGGCGAAAAATTCACGAAACGAGTCGCTGGACGCTTTTGACGCGCGTCGCGTCAACTTTGACGCGCGTCGCATCGTTTACGAAGCGTCGCGTAATTTTCCGCGCGTGTCGCGTCGTTTTCGGCTCGTCGCGTCAAAAACGACGCGCGACTCGTTTTTTCGGCGGAATTTCGCAGGAATTCGGCGCGAATTCGACCCTGGCAAATAAATTCGCCCATCACTATTGGGCATTTTTTATTAGCTTAATGCACAAGCTAAATAAGCTTAATAAATATCCTTCATGATGGGTGAGTGAAAAGGGCCTCTTTTTTATGTATGAATATACAGTATGTTTATATAAAGAGAGTGATGGTTAATAGAGGAACAAAAAGTATAAAAACAAAACAATGTTATTTTAATTTATACAAAGGTTATATATAATGTATATCCGTGTCATTGTCTCCCACGGTGCGTTACAGAGTAATGGGGTGCAAACTTAAGAACATAACATTTGCAAAACATACACACAGTAACAGCTGCATCTCACTGAACCGCATAAACATTATTATGAGACAATAGGAGAGAGATCCCTGCTCACAAGACCTTACAATTTAAAAGATTGGAGATATAAATAGAAAAGCAGCATGGTATTAATAATTATACACCATACATACATAATGCAAAATAGCATGACTTTTGATACCTAGCTATAAGTCACTAGTTATGCGTGGACAAAATTGTACCCATGCCCTTTCCTGAAAGCTGCACTTGCACAATTCTGAATCTCTCATTTTGGCACCAAAACAATCCTAAACACCCAAAACTACATCAGTAGTACTCATTTTGTGACCCAAACTTGTCCAACCTTCAAGGTTTAAAATGCCTCTATGCATTACTATCTCGGGGTGCATTTGTGTCACATGTTCAGTAAATATATATCTCCCATGTTAAACTGATCTACAGTTTACTGCAGTGCCACAACTAAAAGGACAAAGGGAAAAAAACTTTAGTGCCTGGTTAGGGGTGGATCTTTCTCTTTGGCTTCTGGATGATCACACAGCTGGATCTGTTCCAGGGAGCCTGGGTACACTAAAGCCCAGTAAAGCTGCTCTGCCCTAGAAGGATCAGTACCTCTAGTGATAAGTCTGAGAACAGGGGCCAGCGAATGAAGCTAGCCAGAGACAGCTCAGATCATTTATAGTATTCTCTAGGAGATTACTATAGGAGTTTAAGTAGCATGAGCACACATGCAGCCTGCCATTCTTCGCTGGATACTCAGAAACTAGTGTGAAGTAAAATCACCAATTTTATTAATAAAGGCTTAAAAACATAGCAAAAGCACACGGATGTAGCGGGCAGGGGGCAGCATGGCTTGACATGTTTCATGACTGTACTCACTTCCTCAGAAGCCTAAATACTCCGTCCCTCTCTGTTCAAGTTTCACTTCAGCGAGGTTTGTATAAGTAGCATGAGCAGCCTGTGCTCCAACCAGGAGCTTAGTAGGGAGTAGCTTTCCCCTAGGTTTTGAATCTACCTATAGTGAAACATATCTCCCAACATTTTGAAAATAGAAAGAGGGACAAAAAGACTTCCTGCCCGAAGTGCTGTGAAATGTTTTGACCACAACCATTTTTATATCCACACCCCCTAATTACCATGTTCAAAAATTTGGCAGGTTATTTCTGTGATAATTGCAGTTTTGCTAATGAAATTGTGTTGCTTTGTGAGCTGTCAAAATCTGGACTGTCCTTGAAAAAATGGGACAGTTGGGAGTTATGGTGAAGGGACAACAGTTGGATAGGGATAGGGAACCAGGCTTTAAATTCATTCTCCCTGATTATTCCACTGTATGGGATCTGGACCATTGAGCATTTCATCCTAGAGGTGTGCTTTCAACTACCCTATTACTTCCACATGGGGTCACATCTTGTCTTCTTGCTGTGCAAATAATCCTTTATTTTAGCCAGTTTTACCACTCCAAGTCCAGAACAACATTTCATTGGGGTGAGGAAGGGAGGTGCAAACCTCCCAAAACATTGTTTGTCTTAATATATGCACACATTTTTCCAGCACCCAGACATTACATTCCAGCATTCCAGTAGATATATTAACGTTACTGGTATGAAACCCACTTTTTTTCGAAATTCAGCCTTTTCAAAACAGCTTGTCTTTTGTGTTCCAACAAGCCTCTTTTTAATTTCAAGCCAGAATACCTGCTACATCGAATGTGTTTTGCCGTGCAGAAAAGGGCTCTATTTACATTGCTATATTTGTACTACTCACAGAACTGAGAGAGAGAGAGAGAGCAACCGCTCTCTTAGATACCAGTAATAACCCTAAATGTCACAGTGACATTGTCCAGTGTTTAGCCAATGTTCTACTGAAACTTGATGGAACATTCACTGGTCTGTGATGTTGGAGTGCTTATAATGTTCAGACTAGGGAAAAACAGATGCCTAGCAATTCATCTCAGTTAATATGCAATGAGTTGTTTAGCTACTGTAGGTTTTAGCACACAGTACAATGGAAATGGTCCCAAAAGGCAGATAACATAAGAAGAAAGCATGATATTAATAATAAACAGAACATGTTCATGCAAACTCTTTCGGTGCACTGTAACACTGCACATTCTGTATTCATTAAGGTTTAATGGACTCAGAGAAGGGATCCCTGCTGTACTAAGCAAGTAACAATGATGTCCATTAACTAGAGCTCTCACTACTCTGAGAGCCGACAACAGTGTGCCCAAGGTTTTACTTAGCGAGGCAATATCCCGTGCAGTTAATAATAGAAAACAATCAGCAATTAGTGATCATATTATTTTTGCTTTTTTTTAAGTTCAGGGAGTGTGGAATCTTTTTATCTACACATTTTATCAGTACCCAGGCATTACACTTCAGCATTCCTTTTTTTTTATTTCAAGCCAGAATACCTGCTGCATCAAATGTGTTATGGCATGCAGAGTATGGGGTGCCGTTTGTCCCAAATACATTCTGTTTACAAATCTATCCCTAGTACAGAGAATAAATGTCTCTCATGGTAGTATAGTATTGGTGACCAAATACATAAGATATATTTCTATTAAAGAATGAGAACAGTATCTCGTTTGTGCACAAAAGGATGTCATTATATTACAAACTCTATTCTGTACACTTTAACAAGCAATCTATCTCACAAATGTATAGCATCCATGTAAAAGACGCACTAACTGTTTGTGTAAAGTTACTTACAGAATGGCGAACGGGAAACGGGATTGATTCGCCCATCACTAACTACATCCTCTTAACTGGAAGTTGTTACAAATACAATGCTGCACTGATAATGATTCTAGAGAAAGAAAAGAATACAAAAAAACATAAATATGATTTTAGGTTATATGGCTATTCTTATTGTAGTAATCTGCTTGTGTGGGCATTTGGGATAAGGGCATTCCTGCTGTTTTGCCTTTGCACTATGATTCACATTCCTGTTTCCCCTCTTCCTGACTAAGCTGAATCATATTTTTTGACAATGGAATTTGGAAACCAGCAGTGTAAGGTGCCCGCAAATGGGGGTGCGGGGTTGGCCTGAACCTGCACAACCTGCGAGTCCCACGGGTATTGAGCTGGCCTGCACATCCTTTCTGTCTGGATTTCCAAATTAGGAAATCCAGACAGGACATTGAAAGTAATGACATCACTGATTGCCACATCATTAGTCCCACCCCAACATCACCCATCCTGCCCCACCTCTGATATCTTCCCACCTCTCTAGTTATGTGAGGGTCGGGACTTCCCTGACCTGCACCATACCCTAACCGCCCTCCCTTAGCCCGCACCCACCCGGAGCCGCACTTCCTATTTGCTTTTATAGCCCAGCGACACCCTGCGCCGATGATGACATCACAAAATGGATGGTGTGTGCAGGTGTAACATCTATAAAAGACGGAAGTCGGAAGCCGGCATTTGACGGTGGGGGAGCTGAAGATCAGTCCCACAATGGGTTAAATCATTCTGCTGTGTTCATTCAAGTAAAACAGTCACATAAGCACAGTAACTTCTGGTACATTTATTACAACATGACAGGTAGGTGTGGCCTATTACATGCTCGCAGCTTACACAGGAAGAGGGGAAACAGGTGTAGGGACCCATAGGTTTTTATACGGCACCTATGGAGTTAATCCCTGCCCTTTAGTATGTTCTCTGTTATTGGGTGTAACTACCTGTAACACTACTATTCAATACCATTTATTATTGGACAAAGGGTGCAATAACCACTCCCTGCCACTAAAGCTTTATATTGTGTGCAGGGAGGGACCTCTGCCTCTTTGGCTGCTGGTTCTTCAACAGGCTGGTTGTTTCCATTGAGCCTGGGATCAACAAGGCCCCGGTAAGCCACATGCCCTAACAGGACCTCCAACTGTTAGAGACCTGAGTCAGGAACCAGGCCATCCCGTGAATGAGGACTAGCAAGATACAGGTTAGCTTTTGTAATAGTCTCTCTAGAGAGAGAGAGATAGTCAGTGTTATTTAGTATGAACAGTTCTATGTTCCAACGAGGAGAGTTAGCAGGAAGTGATCTTCCTTACAAAGCTCCCCTGTGAAGCTTTTAGTGCAGGGATAACATTGTAATGAGGATTAGGGCACTTAGCAGCAGCTAGCGGCCTCATCTGGTATTCCATTAAGTCATAGCCACAGGACCTTTGTTTGAGAATTGATGAGCCTTGACTACCCTACCTCTGAGTACATTCTTTATTATGATGTGTGTATGAATATTTGCTGACATCTCTATCACCTGTGTAACATCTGCTATGATCAAAGCTCCTGTGTGAGTATACCTAAACCTGAGGATATGTGCCTTGTGCATAATAAACATTTGTTACTGTTTGCATCACAAGAATTTCCTGGCGTCCATCATTCACCATTATGCATAGCACCATAGCTTGTGAGTTGTAGTTACACTACCTCATCTCAACGGAATCTTCCACTTAGCGAAGGCCCTGACCCTGAAGTGTGAGTCCAATGTAACCCATGTTCTCCCAATAGCTGGACACCTTAACTATTTTGAGCGGTATAGCCCAAAAAAGCGTTACACAGGAACAGGAATATGACTCACACAAGCCGATTACTACAAAAAGATTAGCCATATCACCTAAAATGATTATAGTTATGTTTTGCATACTTTTCTTTCTCTAGAATCATTATCAGTGCAGCATTATGTTTCTCAGCCATTTATAAGAACTTACAGTTAAGAAGCTACAGTATAGTGTTTAACTGCAGCCCTTTTAGGAAATGTTTGTTTTTTGTTCATGTTTGTTATAGGGCAATAAGCTTTTGTTCTTTTTGGTTCAGTAAATTGACTGACAGTATTGCTTCACAGAATGGATCAGTTTTGTGAAACAGAGTTGATAGAATAAATCCTGTACTATAAAATCTTGCTTTCTGTCACAAACATTTATTTTGTCATTAAAATTTAGCTTGGTGTGCACTAGTTATTACATCATTATATATTCTGTCCAAGTTTTTTTAACATAATTCATTCTGTAAGTAACTTTACACATAAGCGTGTCTGTAACATGGATGTTACACATTTGTGAGATAGATTGCTTGTTAATGTGTACCGAATGGAGTTTGCGATACTTAATACTTAGGTACCGTGAAAGATTCATTCACTGTACTAGGGATGGTTTTGTAAACATAATGTATTTGGGACAAACGGCACCCCATAGCAGAGAAGTTCTATTTACATTGCTATATTTGTGGCAGTTACCACTCGGAGATCTGAGAGAAACAACAACCGCTTGCTTAGATATGAATAATAACATCCAATGTCACAGTGACATTGTCCAAAGTTTAGCCAACGTTCTACTGAAACTTGTCGGAACATTCACTGCTCTGTGATGTTCGAGTGCTTAGAATGATCAGACTGGGGAAAAACAAGGACAACTAGCAATTCAGCTCAGTTAATATGCAATGAGTTGTTTAGCTACTGTAGGTTTTAGCACACAGTATAAAGGCATTTATTTCTAACAGAAATTGTCCCAAAAGGCAGACAACATAAGAAAGCATGATATTAATAATAAACAGAACATGTTCATACAAACTCTTTTGGTGCACCATAAAACAGCACTTTCTGTATTCATTAAGTTTTAATGGACTTGCAGAAAGGATCCCTGCTGCACTAAGCAAGTAACAATGATGTCCATCAACTACAGCTCTCACTACTCAGAGAGCCGGCAACAGTGTGCCCAAGGTTTTACTTAGAGAGGCAACATCCATATTTGATGGATTAATAAGACTGCTCTGAGTTTATTAGAGGAGTGAGCTTTATAAAATAACAAGGGAGCAAAACAAATGTCATTCTAACTTACCGGCGCTGAAATGTTGAACTGTCTGTGACACGACAGAATTAATTTGCAAGTAGGTAAATAATAATGAGCATTGACATTTACAGATAAGGGAAAAATCAATTTATGATTCACCATTACTGAATGCCAAACAGTATACAATAACAGTTTTATCCTGAGCAGAGTGACTTAGAGAGACTTGGAAATGTAACACATCCGACATATTTTTAAACTTAAATTAAAATACATTCAGCTTCCTCTTTAGTCTCCTAAGAAGGGAATCAATAATGAATTGATTTTAGTTTTCCTTATCCGTTGCTGAAATTATTCAAATGAGCCCACAAGAGAAGCTAGGATTTTTTTCTTTGGTTTTTGCACTCAATTATTTCTTGATGCAGGGATTGGATTTACTGATATTTCTGCTGTACCTGCATTTCAGGGAGAGAAATACAGTAGATTGTCAAGGCAATTGGAAAATGTTTCAACCAAGCGAACATTTGTGCTCAGAAGCTACAAAAAAAAAGAACCTCTCTGTCTGTCAACCTTGATTTTAAAACACTCCTTTGAACTCCAGGTAAATATCTGAAAGCATTCCGGATGTAATTGAGCACTGCAATGCTGAGGCATTAATATTTATACACAAGCTCTTTTTATACCTCCCACAAACCATAGGAATAAGCATAACAGCAAGTTTAAACTTCTTTGTAATGGAAAAAAGGATAAAAGAAGTTAATTAAGCAAAATTCACCAGGTGTTGGGCAATTGCCTGCAGATAATTATATCCTATTCCCGAACACAGATGAGTTTCTCAGAAAAGCCGTTCATGGTAAATTCTATCCTTTTCTTTCATCATAATTCATACCCATTATGCTGTTCATTTGTAGTGGCTTTCTATCACCAGTTAGACCCCTTGGGCGAGATATATTATTAATTAAATGCTCTCTGCCCTTTACCATAGAAACAAGTGATGTTTCATAAGTAAGAATTTTGACCTGTAGTCTCAACAGTTTAGGTTTTTTTTACATTTAGTACTTTATTTCATTCTTTTAAAAATGGAAAATGTATTAAATTAATTAATAAAATGCTTTTAGTATCTATCTATCTACCATCTATCTATTTCTATCCATCTATCTATCTATCTATCTATCTATCTATCTATCTATCTATCTATCTATCTATCTATCTACTAGTTCAATAAAAGCTTATGGGGTAATTTCCTTTGGCTAGGTACATTATTGGGCTCAAAAATGATTGACGGACAAAAAGCCATTCACAATTGTGCTTATGCATGTGCATCGCTAAATTAACAAGCAAGCAAATTGCCCCTGCTGATGCATTTGGCACAATCTCTGGTGTGCCCAACTCTGGAAAGCTGTGGAATAACAACCTGCCTTGAGTAGGCAATGTTTTCAAAGCTAATTTTATGTACTTGGATCAGAACATCTCCCCAGTGATGTAGTTTAAAAGATGTTATGGGGGCCAACTCATTAACATTGGAATTTATTTCTTTCTGCCTTGTGATAAAAAAAAGTGAATTCACATTCTAAATCCTTAATTTATTAAGCATAAATAACAAACAAATTCAAATATGAAAATTTTGCATCTTAAAGCAGTCAATGTGTGTTATATTTGCATAATTCAAGCAATTCAATGAGAAAAAGGTTTATCCCATATGAAAACTCATGGACAAGTTTCAATATGAGATGCAACTCTGTGGGGAAAAAACTGGAACTGTTGCTGGATTTGGTCTGTGCCATGTTTAAATAAAGGCCTTTTACTTCAAACAAAAGGTGCTGTTCTTTACTTTGTTGGATACAACCAGGGAGCATATGGCAGGTAGAGTATGGCACACCCAGGGAGCACAGAGCAGGCTGTATTTATACCTTTAAAGGACAAGGAAAGTTTAACTAAAGAAGTAGGACAGAAATGTACATTAGGTTTTGTGCTTTTGTACCGTCCCGGGGCAACGCAGGCCTCTAGCAGTAAAGATTTGTGTCTCCAAAGATGTCCCAGTAGCTCCCCATTTTCTTTTCCGCTGATTCCCTGATTCACATGCTCTGTGCTGCTGTCACTTACTGAGCTTAGGGACCAATTAAAAATATACAGAACACATAAAATAGAAATATCCCAGTATAAGGCTGATTAGTCATTAATACAGATGTTTGCTACATGGCAGCACAGAAACCAGTGCAATTAGCATCAGAATTTAATAATCAGCTCTGTAGTATCAGTTTATATTACAAGCCAATGCCATTTTCTGCTGGATAATTAGTGACGACCCCTAAGCTTAGCTTCTCAACAGCTGCACAGAGCCCACTGAGCATGTGAGTGTCACAGACACTTTCCAAGACTGTGACCCCCTGTGACAAGTTTTAAGTCCTGGATCATTGCTGCTATTCACAAGCTGAAACTTTAGTTTGGTGCAATAAATTCAGTATATAAAACATGGCATTTTCATCCCTATAAATTTTTTAGGATTTAGTTCTCCTTTAAAGCTTATACATGGCAAACAAATACAGCAGGCAGACTTTCATGTGGGGGGCACCAGTTGGACAGCCCTAATATAGGTTAATCTACTAGTGTAACATCTCTTTGTGTGATCCAGTGGAGTTTCTGGTAAATTAAGTTAAAAGATAAAGCCACCTAAAAAGTTCCACTTAAAAAGACCACAGGGAAAAGACTGCATTAAGAAAAGAAAGATGGGGAGCTCCACTAGCAATTTCTGCAATCCAAAGCTTAACTGACACTGGCCTGGGGCTAGTTCAATAAGTTCTGCACTTTTGCATCTATTTTTCTATAGGTTATTTCTACTAAGCCATAATGATAGTAGCAGTAGATTCTAACATTGTTACTTACATTGTCAGTGTCACATTGCAGTCAATAAGTGCTTCGGATCCCAGATTCATTCTGAAAGCTCAATATTAACTAATAATTGGAAGATTCATTCTATTCATTACTTATTACCCATCCATTCTCTGACACTGGTTATTACTATACTGGAGGAGTGACCAGGCAGCTCATTCTTTAGACTACTGTCTGTTTGCATCTGGCACAACATCCAATGATGATTTAATAAACTGGAGCCAACTAATGGAGGAAACTGTCTGACATGACAGAACTCGTATCTCCCCAATCATCATTATCTAATTATTACAACAGTGAACTATTTTGCAGTTCTGGGCAGATAATTGCATTGCAAATTCAGCATTCTGGAAAAAAGCATGATTTATTTTCCCATAACAATTGTACAGGTATGGGATATATTATCCAGCATGCTTGGTACCTGCAATTTTCCAAAGGGATCTTCTGTACCGTACCTTAAGTCTGCTAAAATCATTTAACCTTTAAATAAAGCCAAAAGGTTTATGTTGCAACCAATATGGATTCATGCAGCTTAGTTACCATCAAGTACAAGATAATAGTATTCATTTTGTCTTCAGTGCAGTCAGGAAAGTGCAATTTCTAGTGCAATCTGCAATTTTTATTCCTCAAAATGCAGTGGTTTCTCCAGAATTCCAGTGGAATTGCACTTGAAAGCTCCAAATTGTTAGAGCTTTAGAAATATGAGACCCACAATGTTTGAGATTCATGGGAAAAAACAAGCATGCTGTGCCTATAGACCCTGAGCACAAAGGGATCCCTGGAGCTGACACCTTATCTGTAGATGGAGGTCCATCCGGGATTCCCCTGTGTTACAGAAACAGTAGCTCGGAACAGAAGGCATCAGCCTGAGTGGTGCTGAGTATAACTATATGGAAGTGCAAGTAGTTCAACAGAAGGTATTTTAAGTGCAACTGAATCCAGGGACCACAACTGCACTTGTGGTTGTAAAATTTATTACAGAGAAGGAAATCATTTTAAAAAATTACAATTAATTGTTAAAAATGGACTCTATAGGATATGACCTTCCTGTTGGAACATTTAGGACACTAAGGGGCCGATTTACAAAATTCACGGGAAATGATCGAAGTTTGATTGAATTTGATCGAATAACGAATGTACTTGTGAAATCGGATATTCAAATTTGGCCTCTTCGATCATCAAATACCGAATGTTCGAATAGATCGAATAGTTCAAATGATCATATATTCGATAATTCGATCATTCGATGATCGAAGGAATCAAAATTTTAAAGTTATTCGACTGCCTACTACTGCTTATCGAATTTTGAATTTGATCGAGCTAATTTTGGGGAATAATAGTAAATTTGCCCCTTAGTCTCTGGATAAGAGATACTATCTTGCAAAAATAGGTTACTTTTTTTCTTTTTTGCCTTCTACACTGGGTTTTTCAATTTTCCAATAACAATTTTTATGGATAGGATATTATTCATTTTCTTTCAGGATTAATGATGAATAGTGATGGGCGAATCTCACCCGTTTCGCTTCGCCGAAAAATTTGCGAATTTCTAGTAAAATTTTCGTCATTTTCGGTTTTTTTGGGCGAATTTTCGCTGGCAAATTTTTGCTGGTGTTTCGCGAATTTATTCGCCAGCGGCGAATCGCGGGAATTCGCCACAAATTCGCCCCTGGCGAATAAATTTGCCCATCACTAATGATGAATGTTAATGCAAAGTATCAGCTCATTAAGTTGGTCAAATCATATAATTTGATACCTGTAAACCCACATTCCTCACTAAGCAAACAGGCCACTGCCATTCATAATCACTGCTGGGGAAATTTCACATAAATTGCAATGATTGTTGTGCAGCTAAAATTGATTTACGATAAAATATCAGAACTTGGCAAGATGTCCTTTTAAGAATCAAGTGCGTCGATTTAGGAGTAATACAAATTCTCCTCTACATTTCTCTACAGCCGGAAATGCAAGTGTCACTGACCCACAAACATGTAACTATTAATTATGTATTGAATCATGTGCAATCAATTGAATGCTGTAGGCAAAATGCAGTGCATGACAAAAGTCATGTTCTGGTGTGTGTGTCATTGTGTTTCCATGTCATGTTGTTTCACCGGATTTATATTTTGACAGAGAGATCGCTAATAATGTAACAGATCCAATATTAAAACACAAAGCACATTTGAAATATTATACACCTAGGGGGCAAATTTACTATTATTCCCAAAAATTAGCTCGACCAAATTAGTAATTCGATAAGCATTTGACCATTGAATGCTTATCAAGTGTGCATGGGCATGCACTTTATCTCCTGGCACTGGGACTTTGCACGTGGGAGATTAAAACTGCTGTCAAAATCTCCTGTGTAGTCTTTAGTAGAGAGTAGGCAGCCCAGTTTTTCACCATGCTTGTGTCATCATTGGCGATGGTGGCCTGCAATTTACTAGGTGCAAAATAGCTGTGTGTGGAAATGCAGCATAAAATGATCATTCTGGAAGTAATATTAGGGCATCTGTGGGCCCTTTAGTTTGAACTGTGTTCACATTTTTTCTAAATAAGCTGAACCAAAGTTGCAAAGAGTAAGTGAAATTGCACGTTTTAATGTTTAACTTTTGCATTTCGCCCTTTGCCTCCACAGCAACCACATGTGAGACAATGTCCCACTGGGACATTAGAGCTTATATTTATGAAGGTGCTGAATAAAAAGCCACAAAGGTTGATTTCTAATCTGTTACTTGCAAACAATATGAAAATAAACTCTATAAATGCTGTTATAATTCAGCTCTTCTATGTAAGTAGGCAAACCGCAACACCAACACAGCTCATGTTTACATGTTGGAAGTACAACACTCATAACACAACCAATAATTGAATTATATCTATGAAATAGTCTTTAGCATATACTGTATATTAGCCAGTATAACAAAATGATCTGTTGTAGAGAAGCAGCTTATCTATCATCTGCCATTATATCTCTTCTTTGAGATCACATCAATTTAAAAATGCCTAAAATGCAGATGCCTTGAAAAGATGAACTTAATATCTGATTTTAGATCAATGCCCCTTTATTGTAATAGAGGATGCATTTATGCATAGATGAGTGATACATTTCTAAACATTCTCAGTTCTGCTTACATTAAGAGCAGTTGCTGCATGGTACAATTTCTATGTCCTCACAAGTGAGAGAGAGAGAGAGAGAGAAAAAAAGACAGCCATCTATTGCTAATATTGTTATAATTATAGGAATACATTTTTTTTTCTCTGAACATAGCATTATGTTCTCTGTGCATGTATACCTTAATGCAGGTAAAATGGGCAGGGTTAAATTGAAAGGGCAATTGGTTTTAAAATTGAAAAATCTTTTTATACTCAGTGATTATTTTCTTCTGCTAAATTTATAGCATCACTACCATCTACTGTTCTCTTGCAATACTTGCAAGATGAGAATCAGTGCCCATTAACTGTACTAGAGGGATGATTGTTGGTTCCATTTACTAGTGCTGGCAGTACTAGTTCTGGAGTGCAGAACTGAGTGCCCTAGAGTCTATAAAGAAGCACTTGCCAAAATCAGCATTAGTAGGTGCTGTCTGCGCTCTGAACATTGGTCAGATTAATTATCTGGAGTAAGATACAGAGTATATCAGGAGCAGACCCAAGGGAGCCCAGTACTTTGCACCTTGTCCTACCATGATAAATGAGCCCTTGCATGTTTTTCCTACAAAAAGTTCTTGCACAAGACAAACTCAGTAGTGTAATTTAAGATATTCCTTTTATTAGATGGTAGGCAAGGGTGTCTTATAAAGGATAGTTTTATAATAAATGTGAGGTTCACACAATATTAGTTTTCCGAATTCCTTAGAAAAACTCTACAGCAATCTATTAATTTGACAAGGCTAATTTTTACTTGTGAACATGGTTGGCAGTAAGAAGTACATTTCATAATATGCATGCCTAATCCCAAAATCCAACCTTTTTTAGAATTTTAATCCTTTATTCAAATAGCACAATAGAACATATTTCTCACTGCTTTTCAGAGAAGTTTGTCTTTAACATTGGTCCCTGCCGCAGTAGATTAAATATCTGACTGTCATGTGCAAATAGAAGTTATAGGTATGAGATCTGTTATCCGGAAACCCATTATACAGAGAGTGCAGAATTAAAGGAAGACCATCTCCCATAGACTAAATTTTTTTTATTTTTTTTAAATAATTCACATTTTTAAAAATAATTTCCTTTTTCTCTGTAATAATAAAACAATACTTTTGCATTTGATCCCAAGTAAACTTTCTATAATCCTTATTGGTGGAAAAACAATCCTACTGTGTTTATTTCATGTTTAAAGGGGAGCTCTCGCTTCCAAACTAAAATCTGATAGAGGCCCACATAACACAGAAACCCCTAATGTACCCATCACAGTTACCTGTTTCTTTAAAAAGTATGAATACATGCCATTTTCTAACCTGAAATGCAGCTGTTTAACAGTTCTTCTCTTTCTGCACCATTTGAAATCCTGGCGGGGGGGGACTAAAACACTGATGACAGCTGGCTGCTGATACAAAGTAACAGTAGTCAGCCAACTCAGCAAAGTAGTCAGAAAGATCAGCAGGAGAGCAGGGGGCTAGGCTTAGGGAACTGTCAGGAAACTGTCGAATAGCCCAAAATTTAATTTTGGAGTACTGTCTCTTTAAAAAAAACTTTGAATTCGACACTAGCCATTGTAGCCTATGGAGGACCTCCTGGAACCTTTAATGTGATTTTTTGTAAGTCCTAGAAAATTGAAGGATTTTTTTTAAAAAATCATTTCAATTGAACGATGCATTCGAACGATTTTTATTGAATCGAAAATGGACCTATTTGGTCCATTTTCGATTGAAAATGGCCGTTGAAAAAATTAAATGGATGAATTTCAAAGTTTTTTAACTTCGAAATTAGACCCTTAATAAATCTGCCCCTTAAACTCCATTCCCTCTCCATTCTCCAAACATTGTTTCCTGGTCAGATTTTAACCCAAGAACGGTAAGGCAACAAGATAGATCATTATGATGTCCAGGCAGGTTTTCCATAGACAAGCATATAGGTATAGGTTATAAGATAACAGAGTCTTTTCATTATAAACTCTGTGTGAACGATGAAAGAGATTATCATATAGAACTGAGAAGCATTTTAATGCTCAGGGCTCACTTGTTACTAAACCCATATATTATACAGTTCAGTCAGAATCCCCGAAAACAAAAACTTTTTTTATTTTGCACTACAGAAATGAAAGCAGCAATTTCTCTGGAGAACTAGCATTCCTATTCTTATTAGGTAGATTTGTGTTTGTGTTCATCCTCTGCTGATCAATAGTATTGTGAGATTTATTTGAAGTTGGCAATTGTGTGGCTGCTAATCATGCCTTGCTGCTTGATGTAAAATGCCTGTTATCTGATCCGCTATATATTTTCCACGGCTAAATTCAGCTGTTCAACAATTAATTGTGACACTGTTTAATGGCTGAATCTGTTGTTTATTTAATCTATTTTGGGTATAATACAGTGATTGTTTTTTTTGTTTTTTTTGCCAGTGAAGCAAAGTTGATTGACTCTTTATTACCTAAAACAATGATTTTATCACGAGAAATAAATCACTTGTTTGCCATTTTTTATGAATCTCATCAGGGAGGTTGGCACAGCTTTTTATGTAGTTGTTCTGATTGCAATGAACAGTGGCACAGGGCATTGCCAGGTAGATCACTGATAGCCTTGTGCCATTTACCTTCTGCCTTTCTGAATGAAGTGGAAATCATTCTTAGCTTGGATATAGAAAAACAGATTGATGCAGGGGGAACCTTGAGCTACTGCCACCTCTGATATAGGTAGTATATTTTAACAGAATCTCCAAAAGAATCATACATTTCACTTGCACGCCTAGTGCCATAAATAACAGAGTCCCAAAAATTGTGTTCCATTTGCTTTGAAGCACAAGCACAGTTGTATCAACTACTGTATAATGCTTCCACTGCAGTGACATCAGGTGACAACAATTATTCTAGAATAATGAGGGAAAGAACATGGCGATTGGGCTTGAAACTGCATTTAGCCAATCATGGTACAGTAAGGAACCTGATAAATTCAAAGGTATAAAGGTAATATTAATATTTATAAAGCTAGCACAATACCACATGATACATTATTTATACTTAGGTCCCTTATTTGTTGATGCGCTCATGTCCAGTACCTATCCTGTTGTAGCCCCTACCTGCTGGCTTCCAGGTCCTTCTGTACTCCAGTCACTTCAGTGTTACATGGAGCTACTGAGGGATTTGTGCCTATTTAATGTCATAAACCTCACCAAACTGCCCCCCATCCCCAGCTCCCACAGCAAATGCCAGGTGGGCAGAAGAGGAACATGCCTTTGGCAAAGTTGGCAATAGGATAGGGAGTAATGGGGGTGGAAGGAGTGAGTGGAAATCAGAAAGTGGTGGAATAAGGGGAGTGGGACCCATGCTTTATTGGGTCTTAGCACATTTCACGGATAATGGATTTTATGGACTATTTTTTGGACTGTTTTGATGATTAACAATGAACTTTTTTGCACTTTTTATGAGCTTTGAATAATTTTTAATTGTCTCATCTATGATGCACTTTAACAAAGAATCTTGTCATAAATTTGTTAGTCAATCTAATCTTTACTTATGATGCACTTTCTAATATATATATAAGATATTTGTTTCACGCTGCACATTCATTGGTTAATTATTTTCCCATGACGCAACCAACAGGTCACATGAGGTTTTAAATGTTTGTTTTTTTAATGTTCCTATACACTTGATAACCAGTGGAGCAAGTTGACAAGTATTTTTGGTGAGCTGCAATTGTTTCCTAATTAGACCAAATGAAAGAGGTGGCCAAGCAGGGAAAGCACTGGGTCATGTAATTTTGCCTTGGATGTCAATACTACATGGCTTGGCTTTGGTGAATACAGTATTTAAGTGTTAAGGGTGTAAATTAAATTGCACCAGATTGAGGCTTCGACAAATATAAAAGATGTCCCTGTCCTAGTTTCTGTCTTTCACTGATCAATGCTTCTCTGATGCATCATTTTGTTCTAAAGACCAGTCATTTTGTGTAAAAAATTATGATAAATTTGCCATGCAAGGTGCAATATACTTGTAGTACATCCTGCTCAGATGAGGAGGAATCCAAGAGGATCTCGAGTGTCGTCATATAGTTTCAGGAATATGTTTTTTAAAATGTTTGCAATTCTGTGAAACAAATGAACATCCTGTTTATTTTTACTTAACTACATTTAGCTGTAAAAATAGAAAATGAAGAGGATTTTTTTCCCTTGGAAATAAAGCGATCCATAATGATCATACCGGCACTGTGTTGTGATGTTTTATGTTAGGTAATGGAAGAGGTTTTAATGATACTATGTTTTCATGGTAATTATTGAAATAACTTCAGTTATACACAATATAATATAACTGGTAGAATGTATCATAATTCTTATACATGGAGGTTTCAATTGCAGGTATTGGTCTAGGGCTATATAATGTAAGGTATAACAGACACTTTTTGCTTGAGCAGGAGCCCTCTGCGACTCCAATGCCACCAGGTCTTAAAGTGAGAGGACCAAGAAGAGAGTTCTAGGCAGACAAGGGAAGTGAACATGTACATGGTGGAGGGGGTACAGGAAGTGTAATTGTGGAACAGGCCTGGTCAGTACCAGACAGGTAGTGAGGTATAAAATCTGGAACCAGAAGAGTAGTCAAGGTCACAGGCGGCAGTCAACACCAATCAGTAATGTGGTACAAAATCAGAATTCAAAGAATGGTCAGTACAGGACAGGCACTGGTTAGTACAGGCAGCGAATCAGCAGAGGTCAGGGAAAGGCAAGGGTCAAAGACACAAAGATCACATAAAATAAGCGCACCCAGGATCAATGGAAATAGAACTATTTTAGGCTTGGTCGAGGCCCCTTTAAATAACTGAATTTGGTGCCAGGGGTGATGATGTCATGCACAGCACCGAGTTTAAAAACAGAAGGGGAAAACAACTGCTACAGGCATCCCCGCCGGGAGTGAGGCGGGCATCCCCCACCACCTACTTAGACTACCAGGTAGTTGGTGCCACCTATTTGCTTAAAGAACATACATATCAGAAAAGTCATGATTTATTTGAAGGTTTTCTTTTCTAAAGCATTTGTTTTAATGGCCTTCAAATAATTTCATGCTTTAAAAAAAAAATCTCACAAAAAATACACATATTCACTAGCCAAGGGTTTTTTGTTTACCTCATATTCCAAATTGACTTGGTATAATATCTCTATTTTAAAACTTTCTGTCATCATCATCATTACACTGGCATCATGGATCCATCTTAATAGGCAGACGTTATAGTTGAGAGCTTTAGTTGCCCTTTTAATAATACATTCAGTGTACCATTATTCCTTGCTTCCTGTTTCTATTTTTAGCTATGTTATGATGACAATCCTACCAAGCCTGTTTCAGGTTTCTACTGAATGGTAGTCCTTGAAATATATGGATTGCGATTTGTAAAGAGTACTGAGAGCTGTTCTTATGAATAAAATAGGAAGGCAGCATTTGTGCTCCTTGTTCATTAGAGACATATGCAAACCATTTGTTAATAGTAATCTTTATTTGCTGCTATTTTAGTCCTTTTCCCACGCAGAACTCAGTTTCAGTTTTGTATTCTCATTCCTA
Source organism: Xenopus borealis (assembly GCA_024363595.1). Taxonomy (NCBI): domain Eukaryota; kingdom Metazoa; phylum Chordata; class Amphibia; order Anura; family Pipidae; genus Xenopus; species Xenopus borealis. Next base: position 19,778,684 of record CM044432.1, on the reverse strand, counting down.
TATTCCAGGTAATCATGTCCCTAGTTGCTTATGTTTGAACATCTAAATATTTAATGATCCCAATGTAAATGTCATTAAAGGGTAGTGTTAATTTACTTTACTTCTAACTTTTTCTTGAGCTCATTTGTGAGATGAAGAAATACATCCAGTAGTTGCATGTCACTATCACATTATAAAAATAAAAGTAAACTATATAATACTTGTTTTATACTTATGTCCAGTGTTATATGTTCATTATTCTTCCTATACAAACCCTTATAAAACAAATCAAATGAACAGCATTTGGCATGAATGAAGAAATTATTCCAATTATTCCAATCTAATTCAGGTATAAAACCCAATAATACACTCATAAAATGCAAAATATATAGTTACGAATGCCATTGATAGGGATACCAGTTATAATTTATGCTTAGTGATGCCTCCTGTCACTGTGTCATACAGGTGTGGCTTTTCAAGATAAGGGGTCTTTTGTTAATTTGGATCTTCATTTTACATAAAATCATTTTAATATGAATTAACCCCATAAGCAGTTAAACTTTACAATATGTTACCCATTTTTGCCAAAGTCTACTTTGTTTGGTTTTACCTAATGAATTGTTAAGATGAAGCTCCATCCTCAACATTATTATGTCAATGACATCATATCCTGTATTCAAATAAGTCATAAAAAGTAAAAAAAATGCTTTTTTCATATTTTAATGGGGAATTATGTTTCAACGTTTAACGCTTATGCCACATTTGTTTTAGGGTGGGCTCATTTTTAGGACAATAGAGGGCATCTTTTGTCTTTATTTTGCTTCTTTGGAAATTTTTAAAACAAGTGGCCAGCAATTTCATCAAGATCACTAATAAATACATACATATGACCTATGGCCTTTATGTAGCCCCCATATTTAAATTAATGTAAGCATAAGTATGTTAATGAAGTTTTGCTAAGTAGAAAGTAATGCTAGAGAAAATTCACTAAGAAACTTTTGTGCTGATGAATTTTCTTTAGCGAATATATGGCAGCGTTCATTTGCCAATGGACATTTTCACTTTTTTTATGAATATACATAGTCATTATTAATTACTATCTGACGTAGTTGCACGAAGCATGGCGAAGCTTTCCGAAGCAAAAATTCTAACCTAAGTAAATGTGCCCCATAGACTCAATTTTATCCAAATAATCAATTTTT
>CM044432.1:19747179-19759107 GCA_024363595.1 Xenopus borealis | reverse complement strand
TGTCTACCTACTTTTTTAGTTTAACTTTTCTTGTCCTTTAAAAATCTTTGGTGCAATAAAAATAGTTTTGGGGTTTTTTCCATTTATGGGACAGATTTACTAAAGGGTGGTGGCCAGAAATTTGCCAGCTATTCCATCTGCATGGAGATGGCCAATTTACTAACAGGTGTAGAAGACAATTCACTAGTGAAAGAGTCTGTCACTAGCACAGTTTTGTGTCCTTTTGCTAGGCACATTTTTGCTCAGGCAAACTATTATTACTCTACAAATTCATACATACAGTATGTTACAAAAACACTGGGGTGTTTCATATTTTAAAGAGAGATTGTCTTTAAAAGTTGTAACTTTTAAAAATGTTTATTTTAACATTTTTCCAACTATTTGAAAGTCATGCCACATTTGTTTGAGGGTGGGCTCATGTCTAAGGCATTAGATAATCTCTTTGTCTTTATATTTTTTCAATGGACATTTGTAATAATAAGTGGCCACTTCAAGCATTTGCGCCAACATCTTTAATAAAGACGTATATATGACCTATATGTACCCACCATATTCAAATTGACCTAAGCGTACATGTACTAACAATGTTTCCCTAGGCAGAAACAGACATTAGAGAAAGTTCGCTATAAAATGCTCTCGCTGGCGGATAAACTTTGGAGAAACCCTGCCAGTATTCGGATGCACAGGTCCAACTTAACATTTTAGAGAATAAGTATAATGGTAACAAATTTCCGCCCTGACAATGGGGCACGTAATGTGGCAAAGCCTTCACAGGCAAAAATTCACCCTTTAGTAAATTCGCCCCAATGACTTTTATCTCATTCCCCTATATTCATCCTAGAAATTCCTGCACTTATATTCTGCAAAAATAAATTCATGTCATAACGAGAGTGTGACCTGAATGTAAAGAGTCCTTTGTATTAACCTTCATGCTTGATAACATCGTCACCTCCATATCTATGACTATATCTTAATGGTATATCCAGGCTGGTAACGAGTGTTAATGTGAAGCATGAGATTGGTTGGCAAGATTTGTTCATGTTACAGTAAGATTTTTTTTTTCTCTCTCTCTTTTGCTTTGCTTTCCATTAGGCGCATCATAATAATTCATTCATATAGTCATGTAAAGAGTGTCACAGCAGGACAAACTACATGCTCTACTGGTTTAAGGAGCATATAAATATAAAGCTTGGATGAAATATAACACAGGGTACACAGAAACATTCGATTTAGTCTTTGAAAGGCTATAGTGTGTAGCTGCTCAGCTCAAAAACAGAAAGCTAACGGAAAGCCAGGTGATCAAGCTGTACCATGCCAGCTGGAGGGAATGGAAGGCTAAGGCACCCTGGCAGGTGTGTTCCATGATCTTGCACTTTTTTGGATACCGCAGTATAAAATGATTTGACCATATGGATAACGATGTTGAAATGCACATAAACTCAAAGTGCACTCTGCTCACCCTACTGCCATTATGCATAATACAAGCATTTGCGTGGAACATGGCTGGTTGAGTTGCCACCTTCAGCCTTCGCAAAAACTGCATAATGCTTGACAGTTACTAGAATGACACTTTTTATATTCAGCAATTCTGTAAATCAATACAGCCGTTTAACTGTATAATGGTTGCCAAAAGAAAAACAGTCACAGCTCAGCCAAAACAATGGCACTCGGGTCCATGAGCTTTTAAGACCTTTAAGGAGAGCTAGAACCAATGCAGTGATGGGATTGTGGTGACAACTGCTTTATAGATTATTATTATTACTATTTAACAAGTACAGGACCTGTTATACAAAATGCTCAGAACCTGGGGATTTCCAGATAAAGGGTCTTTTTCTGCAATTTGGATTTGCCATACCTTTTGCTTACTAAAAAAAATTATTAAACACCAAAGGATTATTTTTACCCTCAATAAGGATTATATCTTTGTTGGGATCAAGTACAAGGTACTATTTTATTATTACAGAGACAATGGAAATACTTTTTAGAAATTTGACTTAATTCATTGTGATGAAGTCTATGGGAATTGGGTATCTGTAATTCAGAGCTTCCTGGATAAAGGGTTTCTCGCAGTGGAGTGCCCAGAGTGCACCAGGTAAGCCTGCAAGCTGCAATCCTCCACTAAACTCCTGACTGTTCGAGCCTCACCCTCACCCTTTCCAGAGTCTCACAGTCACCTTCACCCCCTTCCCCAGAACAGGTAAGAAATAGGTGAGGGGGTATTTTTTCAGCTGTAGAGGAAGCAGACCCACAGTCCTGGCACTCCCTGTTTCTCCTGGCATTCCCGCTACTGTGGGGTTTGCTTTCTTTCAGGGGCAATCCTGAAGATATCGCCACCTGAGGTGGCCTTCAAGAAGCACTGAAAAATTTAGCACCGTGGGGGTAAGGGGGGTCCATGGGGCTAGTGCAAGTGCGCACTCTGCACTAGAAGAGCCAAATTTCCGGGTTGAAATTCGGCTCTTAGTTACCAGAAGCGGCTTTTTTGCCACCCCTGGTAACCAGGGGGTGCTGGAGCCTGAGACGAGTGCCTCAACTCGCCTCATTGGAGGAGCGCCCCTGCTTCCTTTATATTTATGGACCTGGTTGCTGGATAACAGATCCCATACCTGTATGCAATGCTGTACTGGAAAGTTCTTTGAGGTTTATGAGAAGATAATTGTCCTTTTAAGCATGTTTTTGCATTAAGGAAGCAAACTCATAAAAACATGTAGAGGACATATAAAAGCCACAAAGATGGAGCTGGTGCTTGATGGAAAACTGTATATACCATGGCTGCAATCAAAAACCCTTGCTCCACCATGCATTTCGGTCTGTGTCACAACGGAAGGCTTGTTGCTGGCTGGAAATATGTTTCAATGTTCTCTATGGAGCAACAAATGTAATTAAAAATCACAAGAAATGGTTAAAATGGCCTTTTTGAGTTTATTTAGCACTACAAGTTTAGCACTTACGTACATGTTTCCTGTAAGATCATATTTGCCAGGAACACATCCTGCTCTGCTACTGCAGAGGGAACTAATGTGCACAGCCAAGGTAGGAACATTTACATGATGCACCAGTTCCCATGCGCAGGACTATGAAAATATTCCTTTTGTCTTTCAGTTGTGATCCTCAGTTTAATGTTTTACAAACCTATTGAAAACTGTATATGCCACTGCAAACTAGTTTGATTCTGTCTCCAGCAGACAGATGTTGCACAGTAATTAATGGCATGATCATACCTCCCAATTGTCCCTTTTTTGGAGGGACAGTCCTCTTTTGACAGCTCAACCTGCAGCCCCTCATTTGTACTGGAAAGTCCCTCTTTTCTCTGCACTGAACAGCCAGAAAAAGAAACAAAGTTTCTGACTTAATTGGCTTTTAGCAGAGAGCCCAGAACACCTAACAGGTGCAAATAAGATACTTTTTAACCATTTTGAGATAAGAAAATAAGTAATTGTAACAGTTTAGATATGGAGAAATATTTTTAAACTTTCATAACCTGCCAAATTTTGTAAAATTAACTTGGTAATTTGGTGGTGGGCCACAAAAACGGGTGTGGTCAAAAAGTTCTTCCACGCTATGTTTAAACTTTTTTTTGTGCCTCTTTTTTACTTCCAAAATGTTGGTAGGTATGATTAATTCTGATATACATCCTTTATGTTGCCTGATATAATGTGTACTGTTTTATAAAAGCCACACTATTATATTTATATGTTTGGTATTTGTTATATGTATTTCCAGAACAGTGTTGCTAAAACAGAATTATGTTATATTACTTGTATACAGATTTACTTAGAAACACATGTTTACTTAGTTTAAAAACTTTTACATGATGCACCAGTTCCCATGTGCAGGACTAAAATGTTCCTGTTGTCTTTCAGCTCCCTGCAATAAATGGAATTACTTCTCTCTTACCCTACCCTCGTACTCTGAATTCATTTTCATATGTGCAACAATTACAGTACATTGCTAAGCAATGGCTAGCATTAACACCTGCTCTGGAGTTTCGTGTCTGTAATCAGTCAAAAAGGACTGCAGTGGTCTTTGTGGACATATTACATCCCATATTACATTACATTTATGTTCCACCTTCCTTGTACCTGACATTGTGTCTTTAATAATAGAAAAGTTTATAAAAATGTATTGCTGAACTGAAGCTGCAGAGTTCTTTTGTTGATTAATACTCATTAGAGATGACACTTATTTCTGCAATGGTGACAGGCCTTATGACAGTGTTCCATTCTATCTTATTAAACTGCATATCTGCAAATGTACCATTTAATCTTATGCTACAGAACATGCGGGTCACTGTCACAGACTCCTGTTTCCATATGGCATAGATGACTTTCATCTCAGGTGAAAACTATAAAAAGTCCTGATCCTGATAGTAGTCAAAGTCAGTAAAAAGTCAGTATAAAAGAAGGCAGATTACTTACTACAGCATGTCATACAGTATCAATATAACTATGAATTGCATTTGGAACAGTCTAATGGAACTGGTATTAGAAAGACATTAGGAAAAGGTTCACATTATATAGTCCAGAAGCAAAGACCCCCAGTCACTTTGATGTGACACAATAAATATATGCAGCCAGATGAACTATTGCTCCAATCATCCTTATTCTGTCATTATTATTCTGATGTATTTTTTCTTCTAAATTACACTGTTTATACTGCAAATATTTCTACAATATAAAATTTAATTTCATAACCAGCAAGTGTATTTGTAATGTTGGTGTGTAGGCAGCCATTTCTGGTCATTTTGCCTGGCCATGTGCTTTCAGAAAGAGCCAGAACTTTAGGATGGAACTGCTTTTTAGCTGGCTGCTCCTCCTTCTACTCAATGTAACTGAATGTAATGCAGTGGGACCTGGATTTTACTATAGACTGATGCTCTTATATCTGCAAGGCAGCTGTTATCTTGCAGTTCCATCCTATACGTCAACACTCAATAGTAAAAGCCACGTCCCACTGAGACTGATTCAGTTACATAAAGCAGGAGAAATAACAGCCTGCCAGAAAGTAGTTCCATCCTAAAGTGCTGGCACAAGTCACATGACTGGGGCAGCTTGGAAACTGACAAAATGTTTAGCCCCATGTCAGATTTCAAAATTGAATATAAAAAAAATCTGTTTGCTCTTTTGAAAAATGGATTTCAGCGCAGAGATCTCATGGAGCAGCACAATTAATTGATGTGTTTTGAAAAAAATATGTTTTCCCATGACAGTATCCCTTTAAAGCTCTTACAGTTCCATTGCTTAAAAGCAGTTAAGCATAAAGGACTCAACACGCAGTGAATTCGTGGGGCATTTTTGATCCATAATACCCCCTGAAGGGTTATTCCTCAGGTCAACTTATAGGTCCTTAGCAAATGTCCTATACAGTAGGAAGCCCAAGAAAATATACAGTAAAGAGAATGCTTGGGACCTGGGGGTTTTCAGATTAAGGATCTTTCTCTAACTTGGCTCTTCACACCTACTAGAAAATCATGTAAACATTAAATAAACCCAATGGGCTGGTTCTGCTTCCAATCAGGATTAGTTATATCATAGATTGGATCAAGTACTGTACTTGGTACAGTTTTAAAAATAAGGATTTTTTTTTAAAAATTGAGTCTTGCAGTAATTCAGAGTTTTCTGAATAATGGGTTTCTGGATAATGGATCCCAAGGGCATAACTACAGAGGAAGCAGAGGAAGCAGACCCTGCAGCTGCAGGGGGGGCCAAGGAATATACATGGCACCATAAGTCCCTCCATAATGAGCAGTTTCAACATATATTGGTAAAAAGGGACATCCTGGATATGTTGGGGGCTCCTAAAATAAATTTTCTGTAATAGCTCTCATACCTGTATTGCTCTAAAGTCCACTGCAATTTACTTGTTCCTTTTTGTATTATTGGAATTTTGTTTAAAACGTTTCAGCTTGAAAAAAAGCCAGGGAACGGCTTGAAACTTTTTTGTAGACTGGTCTGAGCCATGTTTAAATAATGGCCTTTTTATTTCATCATCAAGGTGCTGTTCTTCTCTATGTTTGATATTCTACAGTGTTGGGTCGCCTCTATTGAACATGCACCAGAACAATTGTGGAGTTGTGTACTGACGCAACATTACAAATAAAACGTTTCATCAAAATATTTATAAAAGGAAGTCAAGGGCAAAAAAACATTTCTTGCATTTATCACACAATAGATGGTCTCATTTGCTGTCTAACCAAGAAACACAAAAGTGACCCCCAGCTGCTATGCAGCAATTGTTCTGTGTATTTCTAACAAATTGCCTCGCTTATATTTTGAAAATGAAGTCAGACCGTCGCCGTTTCATGAAAACCAAAGCTTGTTTCAATCAAAGCTTACAGTGGCAAAAGTATAATTAAAAAACGTATCGGGACTTCTATTCCTAAAGTGTGCATTTATTTCCAAGTAATGAGAAGAAGAATTTGGCTCAAAGTGGGCACCCAGAGCAAAGAGATGAAGCAGTTTGCATGCATTGTTATGTAAAATAGAGAGAGAGAAATAATTGATAAATTTAAATCCGATGTGAAGCCATTTGCACGGGGCGGTGAAAGCAATCGTCCTTTCCAGCCAAGGGAGCAGAATCTGCACAGATATATAAATTACCACTGATGGTACAAGAATACACTAAAATAATCCTGGCCATGTATTTCCCGTGAGGCCTCATCTAATTCTAAATCTTTAGGCAATGCATCTAATTGGGCTCTCATAATTTTATACTGCGCTGCATTTTCTTTTATCTTACAACAGTGCAAATGTTTGACTGGAACATTGGCTTTTCATGCTGAAATTGCAAGCTTCTAAAATGAATTGGAAACAAAAAATAAACACTTTTAATTATGTCAGGGCCGTGTTCATATTGCACAAGGTAACTGCTGATTTATAATATTCCTGCAGGTTTGGTAATTTAAAAACTACAAATAAATAATACAGTCACACCTTGTATTGTTTGGAGATTCCAGACAGTTGCAGGCAATTACAATGTGTACATAGCGGTTCTAGGTCACATTTAATATTGTTATTATAAATGTTACACAATTTTTCTTCTTTGATAAAAAAAAAATAGATATTTTATATGTGCATTTTTCTGTTCAGTAAAGGAAAATATGCAGGAAGCTCTGTTTACAGGTAGAAAATCACAAATAGTATTTATTTAGGACAACTAACGGCATTGGGTATTCTTTAGATGGTGTATGTATGAATGCAGCAAGTGAACTGTAGAAATATAGCATATTGAATAATATACCGTAGTAACATTGCATTAAAGAATTAATTACAATAATTGGCAGGGAAACTCTGCACAAGGTACGATAATGTGGTTTAAAACCAGAAAAACTGAAAACTGAAGAATGAGCAAAGACTCTTGATTTATACCTTAAATGTAATTACAGGTCTGGGATCTGTTATCTGGAAATCCATTATCTAGAAAGCTACAAAAGATAGAAAAGCTGTCTCAGAAAGACCCAGTTTTTTCCAAACAATCCAAATTTTGAAAAACGATTTCCTTTTACTCTGTAATAATAGTACTTTGTACTTGATCCCAAGATATAATTAATCCTCATTGATGGCAAAAAACAGCCTATTGGGTTTATTTAATGTTTACATGATTTCCAAGTAGCAAGTATGAAGATCCTAATTATGGAAAGATCTATTAGCCGGAAAACCCCATGTCCCGAACATTCTGTATTACAGGTACCAGTCTGCTTGAATAGGAACAATAGGCACAGAAAGCAGGGGGGATATTGCATTCAAAGAATGCCAAAAAACCTTATTGTTGCTGAAGACCTTACACTAGTTGGTTAGGTATCTTTCTGCATACAATCAAATCCAAATCCACTGCCCTTCTGCTTGATCTTAAGCTTATTTGCTACCCTCTCTAGCAGTAATGTAACTACCCGGCATGGGGCCCGGGTGCAGGCCATGTAGCCTGGATCCCCCCCCCACAGAAGAGGACATTGCAGTGGAGTCGCATGTGCATGAACTGCCAGCAGACCTTGAGGGGGTGCAGAATCTGGTTACACCCCTGAACCACCAGTAGTTTAACCACTGCACTAAGTAGGATCTGACCTACACCTATAATGAAGACCCCATAGAAAACAGAACATATAATCTAGAGGTATGTTCCCTACAACAAGTAGAAATGTATGCTTGATATCTGTTGGGCCCAAATGGATACAAACCTGCCTTTGCTTCTGTTGTGAAGCCTTGTCCCTACATTTAACCCAGAAAATGTAGAAGCTAGTTATATATTTCATTTGAAAGAAAACATTGGATTAAACATAATTGTAACATAATTTTACTTTTTGCAGATTTTTATATATGCTTTCAAGCCAGTCTACCTGAGAAATACTTTCTTCTTGAGTCTTGTTTCTTCCCAGGACAATGCAGAACAGTCTGTTGCAGTCCAGTCCAGTGAATGGAGAAAAAAATATGCATGTAATAAATAAATTATAGTACAGCAATGTTTAATCTGATGTTCTCTAATAAACGTTAACATCTGTTGTGCTTAGAATTTGCAAATAAATATCTCAATTTCTGGCAAATCTTGGCAAAGTTATGATGAAAGCCATTGTACAGGTATTGGCTCCATTACCTGGAAACTAGTTATCTAAGCCCATTAAGCTTATTTAATGTTAAAATGATTTTCTAGTGGACTTAAGGTATGACAAAATACATACAGTATTTGAATCAGCTCAAACAGTTCTGGAATATTTGTTTTTGGGTGGGTTGCACATCTGCACCATCTCTTAATCTTATATCAAAGTGCTAGCTGGTGCCTCTCACCCCAAACCAAGCTGTATAGTAAGTACCTCAAAATAATTGCAGCTATGTATTTCATTTGAACAAGTTCCAACATCATTTTGATCCATTTACATGCAGACACAAGTAATTATTTGTCATGTTCACAGAGGCTGAAAATTATGTTTCATTCAGATCAATCACTGTCCAATGGAGTTTAGGTACCTACACACTGGGGCCAAGTTTTCTTTTTCTATAACAAAATCCAAATAACCCTTTATATTTGTGGAGCATGAAAGAAATTCCCAGAGGAAACCCACTCCATCATAGGGAAGACATACATGCATAAAAAGGGGGGTTGATAGAGCTCACCAAGCCTAAGATAACTATACATGTACAATGTGTAATATCCTTCTGGAGTTGAAACAGTGACCTCATGTTTCTTGGCTGTCTGACTGTATACGAGCAGACAGCTCAGGCCCTGGTTCATTCCCATTGCAATACTTGTAATTTCAAATAGGGCAGGGCTTTGTTATAAATCTGATCCCATGTGTTTCAAGGTAACCAGGAGGCATTAGGCTGCCTATAAAGACCCCTGCTCTGCACTGAATCATTGAGCAATATACAGGTTCTATTTGCTACAGTAGTTCCTGGGTGCAATTATTATTATTGACCTCGACTACTCTTCCGGTCCTGATTTTGTACTGTATTGTCTGATCCTTGTTATTGTCCATGTTGGGTCCCCTTGCCTGCCCAAAACTTTACCCCTGGCCCTTTCACACTAATACCTGGTGGCACCCACGTAGCGGACGGCTCCTCCCGATGTGAAAGGTGGCTATTAAAGGCAGAAGACTGAGCCACGACTGAGCCACCTTGGGGTTTTTTCTGGGAAGTATACAAAACAGAGGGGATTGATCAATGCTAATTCCATTGTTTCACTAGTGTTTTAGTATTTCTGCATGTATTTCAAAAACAGATGCTTGTCACCTTAAGCCACATTATGTTGGTCCTAACTCTTTCCCTCTGGTCATATTTTTCATAGCTTGGCACCTTTCTACATTATTTTGGAAAAATGTCTCCTGTCCTGGTAAACTGGTCCCAGTCACAGGCTTCATCTTCCCTCACCACTGCATGGGGGACCAGGGACAGCTGGCCCAGACAGGGTTTTGCTGTATAGAAATCCGCTCTCTGCTCTTCTAGCTGACAATTCACAGTACACATGCAAGTGAGTGGGGTGCCAACTTTGTAGGTGCCAGGCCCTTCCAAAGATGTTTTTAGCAGCGACCTGGTGTTTTGTAGTTGTGCCACTCTCTTTAGCTTTTATAAGGAGAGCATGTCAACTCTTAACAGACACTGCCAGGTAAAGATTAAAGGCCCCTTTTCTGCAAGACAGCAGTGTAGCCACCATGAAACTATTTGTTCTTTTTATTAGGTTAGTCTTTATTTTCATTAAGAAAGGGCTCAACACTTTTACCATGTGATTCAGTAGGCTATTACACACACAGTACATTTACTTTTGAATTCATGTAATCATTATCATAGTTCACTCCTAAGCTAATAGCCTTAAAATATATATAAATATTTTTTTTTCATTTTGGCTACTAGAATGGGCAATTGCTTTGGTAAATCCCACAAGTCCATTGTTAGAGAAGGTCTATTGTAGTGGTTAAGACATTATCATTGCTATAAAACATTAGGAAATACTTTTATTTTCTCTCCTTCCTCACTTAGCAGTTGTAAAAACAACCATTTAGAACTCATGTTAAAAAAAGTTTAATTAAGTATCTATAAGAGCTGTATCTTCCCTATCGCCCCTTCCACTGAGAAAGCAGTGCTGCAAATTTCTTCGGCGAACAAGATGCATCTGAAAAATAATTGAGCTAGATTCTTATTATTATTAGAGTCTTTGGTAAATGTGTGTACACTACAATACATTAATGGCCCTGTGTATGTTTTCCCAATATACAGCAGGCTATTAGGATGTCACTGGTTGTGTTTTAGGAAAGGCAGAATAATATCGTTTTTTTACAGGGAGCACAATTTATTATAACCTTTCCAGAGGGAAAGGGCAGCTATAACTCTCGCCACAACCACACAGAGTTAATTAAACTATTCCTCAAGCGAGACAATGAGTGAGTGCTGTCCATGATTAATAGTTTGTGAATGCACTGCCATTTTTACAAATGCCCCCACTTGTGTTATTTGTCAATCTGTGTTTCTCAGAGACAGCCGGAGTATTATCTCTGTTAGCATAGAGCTCTTTGTATTGGTTATTTCATCCTGTGCTTAGCCATTTCCCCTCCTATCGTTTGTATACTTATTTGGAAATGTTTTAACATGAATTGGTTCCCAGGTAATTACAAGTTGCAGGACTATTACTGCTTTGTTCACCTGGGTCATGTAGCATAAATAAACAATATTTTTTTCCTGTACACAAAATGATCATTATTCCATCTGACATTGCTGAAAGAAGAGTTGAGTGTAAATGCCCATGTTTTATCTCAGTAAATTAGTTGCAACGTCCATTCTTTTACCCTTTTTTTCCAATGGTATTGCTGCCCCATTGTGAAATATGCAGAACTCTTGTTATAGAGGAATGCTTATGTAACACTACTTTATCTTAAGCCTGTTAGAGATGGAACCCAACGCATTTTCCTCCAATCTAGTTAACATTTTATGATAACGGTGATACATTTTCGGCGCAGCATTTTCTGGAATCAATGTGAGGTGCGTATTGGAGCCTAACAAAAGCAGCAAATGTAAAGCACTACAACAATGCTATAACTTTTTTTCTCTGCCATGCTTTGGGGCTGACATTATAGATATGGAAATTTTGGTTTCAGCTGTTTATTTCAGTAACTTAAAAATTATGTTACTTCAGATACTAAAGTATTACTGATGCACTCTTATCAGATCTGGATGTTGCAAGGGTTGCTTTATTCTACTTTAAAAAACTACCATGGCTTTTCTGTAAGAAGACTTTTTGATATGCACAACTGCTAAGGTTATTTTTATAGAATATATATATTTGTGTGTGTATATTATAAATATAAAAAATACATATCAATACTACCTTGGAATTTCTACAAAATGGTAACACTGCACTTCTCCTATATCTATCCTATTCTCGACATGCACAGAGCTGTCTTCTGAAAATCCAAAGAAGGATTTACTGCACAAGCTTCTACACATAGTGGGT
>CM044432.1:19703807-19730923 GCA_024363595.1 Xenopus borealis | reverse complement strand
GTAAAAGTATACCCTGTACAGAAGTGAAAATGGTTCAAGGGCTTATCCTGCAAATAGCTAAGAACATGATGTGGAATTTTAACAAATTGGTATATACATATACTGTATATATAACATAATGAATATTTAAGCTCCAATTTGTCAGTATCTTTTAAATGCATTCTTATAATGACCATTAGTTAAAATGTGAGTATGAAGACCAGGGGGTGTTTACCAATCTCAGACCCACCACAGCTGTTTCAAAATGTAGTGCAGGTATAGGATCCATCATCTTGAAACCCATTATCCAGAAAGCTCTGGGAATTCTGTCTCCCATAGACTCCAATTTAATCAAATATTTTTTTTAATGATTTCCTTTTTCTGTGTAATAATAAAACAGTACATTGTACTTGATCCCAACTTAGATATAATTAATTCTTGTCAGCAAAACAATTGTTTTGGGGGTATTTATTTTAGTAGACTTAAGTTATGAAGATCAAAAATACAGAAAAATTCCTTATTTGGAAAACCCCAGCTCCCAAGCATTCTGAATAATAAGTCCCATACGTGTAGCAGTTAGAAAGGGTTAGACCCTCCTGACATGAACGATAATATGGAATTACCAAAGATACAGTATGTAAGTTTTAAAGATAAAATGCATGGGATCCTTCAGGATATATTTAACTAAAAATGGAGGAACTGATGGAGAGCATAAATGGAAGACCATATCTTGCATAGTCTTCAAACTCAATGATTTCCTTCTGATCTCAGCTTAGTGTTTTATTCAGATTTGAAGCATTCTCATAAGTCATTCCTATTAGGGAGGTGACATTGGTCCCACAGATACAGTGAAAAATATTCCTCAACAAAAACTCAATTTCTTGACATCAGGACATGCATATATTGCATTAAATGGTGGCGTATGGGATGATACGATATTCATATCATAAATATGCATTCTTCTAAAATGCTTTTCCCCACACAGGGTCATCTATTAGCCCAGTGTGGTGCCAATAAGAAGTCAGCAAGAAAGAAGCTTTGCATTTAGTTTGCAGAAGTGAATTAATTTTCGCATTCTGTGAAACGCCGGCTTGCATTAGTGCTGAGTCAGCTTGCTTCATTTATGTGATCTGCTTTTGTAATCCCTTTATTAATATTATGAAAATAGCTTTCCTCCACCATTTGAAGAGATCAATAGAAAACCACGGAACAGAAAATACATTAGCTTTCAGAGGTCTCTGTTAGGATTATTTGCATCAATACAAAATGAATTAATCATAGAACCATTTTGAATAATCAGTCACACATTCACAATCTAACCGCTTTGCCAGCCATGGTTCATTTCTTTTGTAGAAGTCTTTGTTGTTTGTCTATATAACGCGCCGAGTAATTTCAGTGTTTTGCTTTCCCGACCTTGCCTTTGCAGTTTATCTATTCATTTATTTTTCTTCTTTATTTTTTGGAAGGCACACTCATTTTTCTCTTTGTACTTGTCAGTTCTTAGTTTATGGGTTGCACCTGTTATAAATGATAAGAAGGTGGGAGAGAATATGCCTGCTCAATAAATAATAGCCGAAGAAACTCAGAAAAAAAGATGAATGCATTAATTAATGAACTAGCCCTTATTTTTAGAGTGATATTAGCAAGCGCCTTTTTTCTGCATTCCGCTGATGTTTTGCATGGTTAAAAAGCACAAGCTAAATTTCTATCCTTTAGAAAGTTTAAAGGACAAGGAAAGTCTAAAATAGAATAGGGCTAGAAATGCTGTATTTTGTATACTAAACATAAACATGAACTTTTTGCACCACAAGCCTAATCAAACAAATGATTTATGCTTTCAAAGTTGGCCACAGGGGGCTGTCATCTTGTAACTTTGTTATACATCTTTGCAGAACTAGACTACATACACATGCTCAGTGTGGTCTGGGCTTCTTAGGGATTGTAATAAATGATCAAAAAACAAAGCTGCTTGAGTTCTGCATGGCTGGTAAGTAAAGCAGGGGCTCCCCCTGCTGTTCATAAGTATGATTGTTTCCCTGCCAGAAGTTAGGGACCATCTGACAATTCCTATCCACAGCACTAAATGAAGGGAGAATTTCACTGCATACAGTCACGTTTCATATAAAAACGGTACACAATTTTTAATTAAAGTATATTGGAGATAGATTTCTTTTTCATTAAGAAAGTAAAAATGGAATTTTATTTCTTTGCCTTTCCTTGCCCTTTAAAGTTATAATTATCTTCCTGGATTAATAGGGCTATCTGTATGCACAGCAGCTGGCAGGGGTCAGAAATAGGCACATGACATACAGCAAAAGTTACAATATTTATACACAGACCATGCAATTAGATAAACATATACAGTACCTGCATAATTTATAAATCAAAATAAGTTCAATTTAGTAAGTTGTGACAAATCTTTACAAATAGTAACATGTGCAGGGGTGAATAGATAAAGTGTGAGACATTACCTTGGCGGGGTTTAGGGTTCATATCCAGTATAGACTACTGCAACACACTGCTGTGGGATGCCCCCCACCTAAACTCACCCCACTCCAATATATGGTGAACACTGCTGCAAGACTCTTTTTGTCCAACTACAAGTGCTGCCCCAGTCTTCCAGTCCCTGCACTGGCTACCAACATTCTTTATCATTTTTATACTCACAAAGTACTCGACAATGTTGCACAGCCATACATCCCCTCTGGAATTACCAAGTACACCACTCAAAGTGTAATTAGTGTTACCACCTGGTTGGTATTTTAATGTTTAGTCCAGAGTATTAAAAATAATTAGTCTAGCCACCCATGCCTGCTTACGATCCACATGAATCTCCCCACCCAGCTTCCACATCCTCTAGCTCTACTACTCTTTCTGATTGGATCCTTTATGCCACAACCCCACCCCTTTGTGTCATGGACATTTGCATCATTACTACGTCTTAATCTCACATCCATGACTTATACTCATGACCATTCTCTAGAACTTTCTTCCCATCCAATTAGACACTCCCAGAACCTCCAGAACATCCACAATTCACCTAATACCAAAATGTAATTACCCAGTGCTTTGACCATCTTCATAAACCCATTAGCCACTCTAACAACAGAGTACTTGGTTTCCAATTTTTATTAATAATAATTATAATTATAATAATACAATATATGTCATGCTGTTTGTCTAAGGGGCCTATTTACTAACATTCACAGACACACGGGCAGATTTATAAAATTTGTGTGAAGAATTCAAACTTCGATCGAATTTGCATAAAATTCGAATTCAAATATTCGAATATGCAAATCAGGCAAATTCGGGCATCGAATATTGAAATAAAAAAAATTTGAATATTGAATAAAATTTTATTCAAATATGCGACTATTCGATGGTCGAAGTACTTCCCCTATTCGATCACCTAGTTCACCAGATCCAAGCTGCAGAATTGGGGACCATTATTTTTGATTGAATAAAAAAATTAGATTGATCGATAAAATCGTTCGAATCGATCGAACGATCAAATTTTTTAAAAATCCTTTTAATTCAATATTCGAATTCGAAGGATTTTACTTCACATGGTCGAATTTCAAATTTTTTAATTCGACCAATAGTAAATCTTCCCCTAAAATGTCTATTTTTTACACGAGTCTAGAGATTTGTATATTTTTTCTATTTGCTCTAAAACTGTGCCACATAAAAGCTCCCAAAGAAGTCAATGGTAGCTGCACTGATACTACTGAATCTTTTTTAATCCATTCAGATTTTTTTCTGTTACGAAAAGTCCAAAAATTTTAAGTTTTAGAGGTAACAATTTTTTGTTTTTGTTTAGCAATTTTTTTTTGTTTGTGCTTTTTCAATTTGGATCTTTGAATTAAATCCATGGCAATCGTGGTTTTAGAGAAGGTGCATTTATTCATGGTTTCTGTTGATAAAGCAGCCCCTAAAAGTAATGCTTATTACTATATTCTTGGTAAGGAAGACTGTGTATGGGATTTTGATACAAATTGCCGAAAAATCTGCGAATTTCCAGCGAAATTCGTGAATTGGCGAAAAAAATTCTTGAAACAAGTCGCTGCACGTTTTTGACATGTCGCGTCGTTAGCGCAGCGCATTGTTTTCGGCGCGGCGCGTCAAAAATGACATGCAACTCTTTTTTTGGCGAATCGCTGGAATTCGCAGCGAATTCGCCCCTGGTGAATAAATTCGCCCATCACTAGTGGTGTACAGTTTTTATAATGATTGAAAGAATTTGTTAAAAAATCTGAAAAATTCTCTGCATAGGGCAGGAAAACATGTATTTTATAACTTGGACAAAATCAAGATTTCTTTCTTTTAATTTTAAGAGCACAGAACCCTTTCTAAACCTTCTGTTTCTTTTATCAGTGTACAGATGCCTAAAATTGCAATAATAATCAACTTGCGGTTGATTGAAAGCATGAAGGAGCATTATCATGTAATCGCACATTATCAACATCCGCAGCGGAATTTCACTTCTGCTCCTCAGAATCATTATATATGAGCAAGAGGTTATTTAAGCTGCACATGTTATTTTGCTCCCAGGGGATCACAGTTCGCTAAAGAGGTATAACTAAATAAAGGTCACAGAGATAAAAATATAGTGGAAATAAAAGATAGGAGCCAACTGGAAGCTCTGTGCATGAGTGAAAGTGTCCTATTTTCTTTTAACATTTATTTTTTTTTTTTATTATTAAGCTTTGGAAATGTCACTGACTGTAATTTTCCTCCAGTTTTTTTTCCTCAGTGGCCATTGTGCTTTAAAACATAATGGTTCTCTGTCTGTTTTCAAGAAATAGTGCACTCATTAAACTTTGGGAAAGGCCCTTTGGATTCTTATTTGTGAGAAGCTTTACAAAGTCTTTAGTACTACAAAAATGAGAGTCTTTTTTTCCCCAGAACACAGGCCGGACATTGTATCGCTGAACGTTTTGTAACATTTCTCCTGCCATTAAAAATTAATTGACATTTTCTCAAACATCTAAGTTAAAATTAAGAGTAGGGTTAAAATAAGAGTAGAGTGTAGAATGCAAAGCATGGCTACCTGTTCCACCATCATAAATAAGGACAATACTGCACCGGCTGTTTCCCTGTCTGCTTTTCAGGTTCCTCCAGTGTGGTCCATCTATTTTTCTTCAGTGTTACCATGAAGTTCTTGTTCTGTCCTCCTCCTTGTTCTTCTTGTTCTGCCCAAGGAACATGATCATGGCGTGCACAAGCAAGTACCGATCAGGGCATGCACATGCTATTAGAAGTCTAAAAAAACATAAGGAGGCAAAAAGGGGGCAGGTAAGCTGTTTAGCTCTGATATGTCTAAAACACAGCATCCTCCCTATAAAAGCTGTATGGAGCTGCGTCATTAGCTGCTATTTAAAGAGCATGTTAATTTTCCCTCAAACTGACTCCTGCACCTTGTAGCTCTCCAAAGTCCTATATTTAACTATAGGATTGTCTAATTCAAATCAGTTCTATTAGCACTTCATCAGTCATTTTCCTGTTATCTTGATACTGAGATTACAGGTCAGCTTTTGTTTGCTAAGATTATACAAATTCCAATAGGCAGATACAGTGCTTTTTAGTATTTACAGCTAGAAACCCACTGTTCACCGCTTTTCAGTTATTGTATAAAACCAAAAATAGCCATGTGTAAACAGAACAGGCGGAATTCATAATAGGTGACCCTCTTGAATCAGTTGGGACCCTGGCCCTCAAGGACTTGGAATAAGTTGTATTGTACAGTATTGCTTTAAGAACCCATTATGTTTTAAGCGATGATAATATTCTGGAGCATTCTGGAGGATGTAGTCCAGCCGCATGTGGGTGGAGTAACACTGCCATTGAAGATTTATATCCCTTTTAATGTACGGCAAATACAAACCAATAGGTACAAAGTGATTGCAACTTCTTAATTGGATACTAGCTTGGTATTTTACATGGAAATATCAGGATGTCTTTAGTCTAAGTGGGAACCTCATTAGCAAACAGAACACCTTGGAGAATACACATCTGCTTCATAATGTGGGAATCTCTTTCAGGAAACCTTTGCAGCGTTGGCTATTGAATGTCAATTAACTGTGGTTTTTCTTTTAAGATTTCCAACCATAATGCTGCAGCCATCAATATATAATGTATAACCCACAAGGTCAGCATATATTTTACATCCATCAGATGAAAATAAATCTGACCATCTCTGCGAGTCAATACACTTTCTAAGTATCTCCAAGAACAGAGACTTAGGAACATTCTCTTGCTCTGATTTTACTTTTATGCATCAAAGCACTGTAATTGTAAGGCAATGGCTCAGAATTATTGCTCCCATGTTCTATTCACTAGTTTAGTTTTAAAAGGTGGGGGGATTTTAAACATTAATTCCCCAAGAATACTTCTTGGGGGACATATAAAATAGCATTTTATTGACTCACATGCCAGATTGTAGCATATGTTCTCCATAGACTGTTAATCTTTGGTGTTAGAGAGGAGGACTGCTTGCAAGTACAGTAACCAAGCAGTGATGAGTCTGAAGAAGAAGCGCAAAAGGCTTCTTGAATCAGTGTAAGTAGTTTCATGCCAGACACTCTGGATTCTTAAGGTCACTTAGATATGACATCCTTAGATTAAAGATGTAGTGGATGATTTGCTTTGTGTGAGTGATGAGACAAGTAAAGGAATTTAAGGTCATCCCAGCCATTTAGGCTAATGATACATGGGGCACTTTGGGTGCTCCATGTTTTCAAACAGTTCAAAAAAGCAGCACTAAAGTGACACCCCTTTGTAGAACACTGTCTGCGAGCTCAAGTTCTTCAGGATCATTCTTCAGGATCATTGGTTACACATAAAGCACTACTTCAGAGTATCCTCTTCAATCCTCACATCCTCACACACAACATTCTTATAACAAATCCTCCATGTGGCCTCCTCTCACATCATGCTTTCCACCTCCTTGCAGTGTCCAGAATACAGTGCCCAAGCTTCTCCTGAGCATTATCAGTGCAGCTCCCTTTGGTTCCCTTTTAGCTACACATGATCACTCCAATTCCCTAAATCACACATAATCGCCCATGGCCGTAGCCCAAAATACTCACACCTCATCGGAGCAACAGATTAATCTTGCTGGCTAAAATGGCTACCTCTCACTCCTAGTGGCAAATTCACTAAGATCCGAGAAAAACGCCAGCGCAGGATTCACTAGCATTTGCCGCACTTCGCCAGGTGAATTTTCGCCAGCGCTACGCAAATTCACTAAAGTGCGAATTTACACTCAGGTCAGCGAATAGTAGCATATTCCCGCTAATGTTACTTCGCTAGACATAGCGCAATTACGCTAGCGA
The DNA here is from genome assembly GCA_024363595.1 of Xenopus borealis. Taxonomy (NCBI): domain Eukaryota; kingdom Metazoa; phylum Chordata; class Amphibia; order Anura; family Pipidae; genus Xenopus; species Xenopus borealis. The sequence continues at coordinate 19,723,607 of CM044432.1, read as the reverse complement.
AGCCTAATCTGCATACGGTGCGAATTTCAAAATATAATAGAAGTATATGTTACAGCCACTACACAAGCCCAGGAAACCTTTAATAAAAAAAAATAAAGTTTTCATATTGCCCTACATGTGCCCCCTATATAGTTGTGTTGCCATATGTTTGGAAATGTAGGGGTGAAGGAGGGTAACTCCCCCAAAAAAACTATGTTTTTCAGACTATCACCCACAATGGTAAAACACGCGATTTTTTGGAACTTTAATTTTTTTTTCCAACCTCCTATCTATTGTATTGAGCTTCGCCTGGTCTGAGCAGGCAATGTGAAGTCTAGCATAAGTGGCAACGTTCAGCAAAAAGTTGATCTTAGTGAATTTGCGTAATTACGATCCTTCGTCAGTGCGCAAATTTGCCTGGCGTAAGGGTGCGAAGTTGAGCTAGCGTAAATTCGGCAGAGCAGGTGTTAGTGAATTTGCGAAGTTTCAATTTGACGTCACGCGGGAGAATTAGCGCCAGCGTTCGACGCTTTGCTCGTTAGTGAATTTGCCCCCTAGAGTGAGCTAACACTAATCTCTTCACTTGCCCTCAAAGATCCAGTCTCTCATATGCTCAGGCCCTTGCGGTCTTCAGTCCTGCCTGTTTGATGTGCTTAAGCCCAAGAGGAAGTGCATACTCGGTGCACTTTTTTATATAGACTCCTGTAGGGGAATTCCCCTGCAGGCCAACCTTAAGGGCTTGCACTGAAAATTGCCTCTAGTTATTTACATTAGAAATCCATTTTATTTCACTTACATATAGGGGATTTTAAATATATGCAGCACAACGATATGAACAGCATTAAACAATCCCAGCACTATGATGATGCCATACTTTATATGTAGGATCCATTTATGTTGTGTTTTTTGAAAAGAAAGGCCCCCTCAAACACTTGTTGTGTTGGTGCATAACCCTCCATTCACATATGGTCTCTGTAGAGTGATTGTTTATCACCTTTTCATTTTACTCCCAGATAAGCCAGTCCTTCTCAGAATGTGCTTTTTAGAAAGTGAAGAATAATAAATAACCAGATCCACAGGAAGATGATATAAGACATTAATCCAGATATCTCAAATTCCAATTCTATTAGTGTTATGGAGCACAGTCTAAAGCACCAAGTACCCTTTATATAAATCATTTTCATCTGCATGATTTTAAAGGAACACCAAAAAGTGTTTGAAAGTACTTAAAATGTAATAAATTTTTGATCCGGGACTGTTATACTGATCTGTTTGCTTCAGATATACTACTAGAGTGTATCTAAACAAGCTTGAGGCAATTGAAATAGGGAAAAGGCACAGGTTACACAGTGTAGTGGATAACATATACACTCTGTAAAACACCATTATATTCCACAAAGCTTATTTGCTATCTACTGTGTAAGAGTTCTTCTCTTAATGACTGTCCCAATGTCTTGAGCAGCTTGCTAAACCAGTTTTACCAGCACAGGGAAACGGTACATTATATGAATATCCTGTATCTGTATATATTAATTATATTTTTTGTTGTTACTGTTTCTTTAGGCTTTTTATTATTCTATTAAGGTTTTCCATGAAAAGTTACCCTTTTCAACTAACTTATATTTTACAGACCCTATCAATGTACAGTAACTAATTCATTCTTGGAAGGAAGAACAAAGACTTTCCCATTGGACCCCTAAAACACATGAGCTCACATGTCATCTTCGGTGCTTAAAGACCCGCCACTCATATGGAATACTTTCAGGGACATTAGCAGATATGTTCCACGGGGATGCCTGCCAGACTCCCCTAAGGCTTGAGAAAGGGCCCGGGAGGCCCGAAACGTTACCCTGTTTTAAATGTGATACAATAAATTTTTCACTTTTGCAAAATCCCAGTGTGCTGCTGATATCTATTTGGATTTGATTTTCTGACCCTCAAACAGGAGCGGGTCCTTCAGTACAGCACCTGGTGCCGAAAGGTAATTATACAGAGTATTAAGCTCTCCTTTTTTGATTCTGCCAGACTCCCCTAAAGCATTTAAATTTCCATCTCCCAATGACACACACAGCTCTGTAGCAATTTTTTTTCAATTATGTGATGGGCGAATTTATTCGCCTTGCTCAAATTCACGGCGATTTCCCACGATTCGCCACCTGCAAATAAACTTACGAAATACCAGCGAAAATTCTTTCAGGAAATTCGAGAAAAATTTGAAACACCACAGATTTGCCCATCACTGCTTATCCTAAACATCAATAAACCAAATGACACTGATTGCCACAAGGGAATGGATTTATTAATATTTCACTTTGTGAACAAATGTTTGGAGGTAAGTAACATGTTTCCATTAGAAAAAAACAAGTGATACAAAACAGGCATTTTGCTAGGTAGTTCCTCTCCTACTGCAATTGTCTCTGTATATTCAAAATCCATAGTTCATTGATGGTTATGATTCCCTCAAAGAACAAGAGTAAATCATACTGTTGTTTTGTCTTCTCAAAACTTTATGTATAGACAGCTACTTACATAAAAGGACTGGTTTCTGCCTTAATACCATGATTATATGTATCTGTCTTTTTACCTGTTTTTCAGCTGTTGTACCATGTTAGCCATTGAAAAAAATCAGAAAATTTAAAGTTTGGTGATATCTTTTATTGGCTAACTAAATAAGTAAAAATTGCAACCTTGCTCAGCATCCAGGCCCCTTTGTATTTAGTCTTACGAAGGGGCCTGGGTGCTCCAAAAGCTTGCAATTTTTACTTATTCAGTTAGCCAATAAAAGGTATCACCAAACTTTACATTTTCTGCATCTTTTTACCTGGGTTGTTTTAGTTTGAACCCAGAAATAAAATCCTTGCCTTACGAACTGGAACACAGAGTGCATCTTGAATGCTGTTGTAAAAACTACTGGAGGACAAGTTTCCCAGCAATCCCTATTAAGTCAAGCTAAAGGTGGATTTAAGATGCCAATTTGGGTCTTTTAAACCAACTCAGCAGCTTATCTATCCAAGTATGGGGCCCTCCAACAGGCCTCCCAGTCAATTGCATGGTCAAAAATTGAGCAGGTTTGATTTTCCTGTCCGATGGAGGACTGCATCAGCCAGATGGTGGGATACTCATCCCATTAACACCCATTACCATCATGTAAAAATTTGCTCATTTGGGAACCTCAACAAATAAGCAGATGTTATAGTGAAGGTTGGACTCCATGTACCCTTTCATTTTGTATAGCTATCCTATAGCATATGCAATGAACACTTTGGAATGAGATTCACCAAATAAATATAAACTGATCAGTTTCCTCTTTATAGTTTCTTCAAAAGAAAAGTAACTGTAAGTCAGAAACATTTCTTATATATGCCGTGTATGTGTTAAAAATACAATTTGGACAGAAGCCAGGAAAATGCTGTTGCTCCCTTGGGGGCATGTACATTGCAGGCACCATTGACAGTCAGCAGAATTGGACAGCTGGTTAGAGCAGCTTGCCATCAGGGACCCATCTGAGAAAACATATGGTGCATTTGTTAAGTCAAAGCATGTGATATTGCTATGTATATCACATGTAATATATCCTATTAAAAGGTGCCAGCTTCAAATAGGCCTGTTCACAGTAAAATAGTAAACAGTATTTTATTTTTTGTCTTGATATAATTGTAACTCAAGATGGGACTGTAATAAATTCTCAGAGCTGCTGTTCTGATCTGGGAAACCAGTTTGGTCTGTCTGCTCCTATTAGTATTTTCTTCTTGTGTTTGTATAAAGGCTATGGAAAACCATACAGAGACCTGCTTCAGTTTGAACCACAATCTGACATGAGTATTAGACTCCCATCTTTAGACAAAGAGGAGGATGTATGCTGGGATACAGGTTACTTATGTGCTTATGGCATATTTTTAGATTCACCCTGCCTCAAAGGAGAACGGTGGTTGACTTGGGCTGGTACAGAATCCCAAAACATAATGTACAACATTTCTGCCTACTTCTTTAGTTAAACTTTACTTCTCCGGAGAACTAAAGCTTAACTAAAGAAGTACAAAACATTTGTTTAAAAAGTTTTATGATTCTGTACCAGCCCAAGGCAACCACATCCCTTTAGCAGTAAAGATCTGTGTCTCCCCAGTAGATGCCCCAGTAGCTCCCCATCTTCTTTTCTGATTCTGATTCACTGATTCACATGCTCTGTGCTGCTGTCACTTACTGAGCTTAGGGACCCACTCACAATATACAGTACACATAGAATAGAAATATAGTCACAATATAAGGCTGATTAGTCATTAATACAGATAATTACTACATGACAGCACAGAAAACAGTGCAATTAGCATCACAAGTTAATAATCAGCCCTGTAGCATCAGCTTATATTACAGACAAACTTCATTTTCTGCAGGATAATTAGTGACGACCCCTAAGCTTAGCTTCTCAACAGCTGCTCAGAGCCCACTGAGCATGTGAGTGTCACAGACACTTTCCAAGATGGTGACCCCCTGTGACAAGTTTGAAGTCCTGGATCATTGCTGCTATTGACAAGTTGAAACCTTAGGCTGGTGCAATAGGTTCACTATATAAAACATGGCATTTAGCCATATTCATTTTAGGGTTTAATTCTCCTTTAAAGGTAAAACTTCAGGGGAGATCTTGCAATTAAACTGCACACACTACCGATTTGTAGGATCCTATGAATTCTTCTCCCCCTATAGTTATAGTTGCATCAGATAAAGTCGGATGGTGTAGTTTATTCTTGGTCCCATGGAGACTTTGTGGGCCTTTGTTTATCCCTTAGTGTTTAGCCATCAGCATCAAGCACACCCACTACACTGTGCACCAGGAGTGACTTATAGCAAATGTGCAACAGAACACAGAGTTCTGCGGTTTATGAAAGGGTAAAACTTCTACCACTTCCATAATGGAGATTTCTCTGCACCTTGATCTAATGGGCAAAGCAGCCAGAGACACAAAGTCAATATTACTACTCTACATTAACCCCAAGTGGCCCTCTGAAGGTTTTCTCTTTAGAAGAGGGAATGTTCCTCTCTATGCATAAAATGAGTGAGACCATAACACAAGATGTTTGAGGCACACTAGTTTAGCAACCTGCATGTTGTTTTGCAAAACACTATCTCCCCCGCAAACTTAGTAACAAAAATATAAATACAGGTTTGGGACCTGTTATCCAGAATGCTCAAGTCCTGGGGTTTTCCCAAAAATGGATCTTTCTGTATTTCTCCATACATTAAGTCTACTAGAAAATCATGTAAGCATTAAATAAACTCAATAGGCTGGCTTTGCATTCAATAGGGATTAATTATATATTAGTTTGTATCAAGCAGCCTAGGTGGTTCTTCACAGTGAGGACAGTGAGGTTGGGGAATGCACTGCCGGGTGATGTTGTGATGGCTCATTCTGTTGATGCTTTTAAGAGGGGTTTGGATGATTTTTGGGACAGACATAATATCAAAGGCTATTTTGATACTAAACTCTACAGTTAGTATAGCTATGGCATATATGGTTGGTGTGAAAAAGTAGAGGGGGGTGTGTGTGTGTATGCTGGGTTTTATTTTGTAGGGGTTGAACTTGATGGACTTTGTCTTTTTCCAACCCATTTTAACTATGTAACTATGTAAGTACAAGCTACTGTTTTATTATCAGAGAGAAAAAGTAAATCATTTTTTATTTGGCTAAAATGGAGTCTATGGGAGATGGTCATTCCGAAATTTGAAGCGTTATGGATTAGGGTTTCCAGATAACAGATCCCATACCTATAGGATGTGTTATCCAGAATGCTTGGAGCCTTTGAGTTTCCATATAAAAGGTCTTTCTGTAATTGGGACCACCATACCTTATGACTGCTACAAATCATTTAAATATTACATCAACCCAAAAGGATTATGTTGCCACCAAAATGGAATCATGCAGCTTATGTAGTACATGGTACTGTTTTATTATTACAGAAAACATGTTTTTTTTACTTTATTTTTGCTTAAAATGGGCTCCACTGGTGATGGTCATCCCGTATTTCTGAGCTTTCTGGATACCTGTACTATAATCTTGCAGATGAATCTGCCTTTTACAAGTGTGTTTTCTACAAGAATTAAAAAAAAAACTTTTTTTCATGCTTTGCTAATTTTAAAATGTCATATTACCAGAGGAAAAAGTCATGGGCACCTGCAATAACACCTCATTTTCTATGCTCAGCAATATGTCAACAGGGTTTTAAAATGGCACCTTCTTCTCTTGATGTTTTCTTGTTTATCATGACCGCACTAACCTTCAGGAAAACAGCTGAACCCAGCTGATAATGTTGTTTAAATACTGCTGATCTCTGACTTGACTGCAAGGCCGGCACTCTTATTGTCACAAGGAGTAGTTCACGTTTGCAATGTTACAGTTATTAATCTTAAACTGGACATCGAATTCTACAAAAATCCCTGACTACTGGCCAGCCAAACAATGGCTTCCCACCTGCTTTAGTCTGCTGATATCCTTCCATCAAATAGGGGTTATTTGTGGACTTAATTTTTCATGTAATTTGATAAAATTTGCAAGGAATATAATCCCTTTATCGTGTATTGTTCAATTTATAAAATACAGGAGATATTCAGACAACAGTGGGATATGATTTTTCATCTGTTTCTGATAGGCAGCCATTACAGAAAGAAATGTGTTAGAGAGTTACAAATTAGTAAGCTTGCAATGAGCAGACCGAAAGCTGCTACAGATGCACATTATTCATCTCCTGGCACAGATTTGTATTGCCAGACGTCTGCAGACTGAATTTATATGAAAATGACTGACAATGCTGGTACATTTGGACTGTAGGAACATTATAGTAGCTCTGCATTTAGATCAGCAGATGTTGAGCTTCAGTTATGGATGATGACAGGTTCAAAAACCATTGTACATACAATTAGTGAGATGTGAAAATGTTTTTGGCTCCATTGTGCCTGTTATATTATTGAGATACTTGGTGCAAGTTGCAGCACCCAGAGGTGCACAGGGGCCCTGTACTTTATACCCACTTTATGTCCCCTCAGTATCGCTCCATCGCCTACAAGATACTAAGTGGCTCAGAAGTTTGCATCCAAATTGCCTAGTGCAATGTTCTTCTGCATTTTCATTGGGTGGATCAATACTGGTATTCTGGGGGTGAAATGCTGCAAACTTTAGTGGACTGCAAGGATTTTTTTTAAGCATTTTAGTCCTGCTAGCTGTTAGACATTTGCAACTCTACAGTCGCTCCCTTGGTTCCGGAGTTTATTCGCACTTTAAAATTCCTTATCAAACTTGATATGTTACTATTGTAACGGATGTAGAGGATCAGCCCTAGATATGGACCCAGAAGTTCCCCACACTGTCACCAGCTATCCTGAAATATAACAAAGAGGGTGCTCCAAAATATCAATATATATATGACAATGTACCATGCACCAGCCCCAGACCCTCAGCCACGGGGAGTAGAAGCAACGAAATGTACAACAGGAAAAGCAGGACTATCCAGCATTCAGAGGCATCCACAGGGCCAAAAAATCAGTTAAACAATTGTTTTTATTGATCAAAGTTAAAAAATGTGTATGGCTTGGAAATTTCGGAGGCTCCCTAAAATTTGGGGTTGGTTGACAGCTCTGGTTTGAGTGCATCGAAATGCATCATTTAGATACTGTATATATTCTGCCTGTTGGGTTTTATGGCACCTATATTTTCTTGCTCTTTATTCACATTCAGGAGACAATAGACTAATGAATTGCAGCTGAAACTGAAAAAAATATACTTTGGTGTGTTAAGAAAAACCCATAGAAATGGGACCTGTTATCCATAATGCTCGGGACTTCGAAATTCAAATTTTTTTAATCTGAATTTGATTAGAATTTTCACTTCAAATCAATTAGACCCTTGATAAATGTGCCCCTGTGTGTTCAATATGAGCTACGATTGTCACTTCTTACTACAATTTATTGCTACAGACAAAAAGTTCTAATTTGACTTTTTAATATCTATTTTTTTATATTGCGCTGGAGTAAAGAAAAAGAGGCCAGTGTCAAGGAAACAACTGTATTATTTGTTCCAAAAATATAGGTCTCCTTATAGAATCTGCAAATAGTGCAGTGCCAGTGACTTGACTGAAAATTAGTGAGCAGACGCTCCTGCAGCTTTTAGGAATATCTTGTATATCAAGGGCTGTTAGATATACCAAAAGATTGAAGCAGGATATTCCTTGAAGATGTGTCTATGATGATAAAGATGTAACTGGTCTTGATTTCACAAGCAGGGACAGTTCTGATTTGCATATTTAAAGGATTAATAAAATGCTGGATTAGGTTTCATTATAAATTACCACGAAAAAACGTTGCCCATAGACTTGTGAATTTTTTCCGTTTTCTAAATTTTCTTTTATATCCACTATAAAATATTTTTGCATACATATATTGGTCCCTTTTGATCCAACAATAAATGCATTCATAGTACAAAATGTTAACAGTTCACCTGCAGACCAGCCCAGTTATTCCCCTATCTGTAAAATCTATAGTAACTCACTACTCAGATGACACCAAGACTTCCTCTGTATGATCTATTCTAATCACTGCCACTGGAATGGAAGATTGTCAAAGATGAAGTTGTATCTTAACTTTGCGATGCAGGGAAATAAAACCATTTTGAAAAGTGGATCAATACTGTGGCATAAAGGCATGTACTGTATGCATTTGAATAGATATGGTAGCAGCCACCAGTTATATTAGTTGGAAAAAGTCAAGCAGTGACCCCAGGTGCACAATTGAGCAGTGCAGATGAATAACTGCAGATTCCTTTGTTGGACATGAGGTAGGTGATGGGATATACTGTAAGTGCCTAGTGATCCCCAAGCTTTGTGCCCTAGGCATGTGCCTCTTCTACCTACCCCTGTCATGTGTACCAACTTACCCCACTGCCACCAGCACACACAAACAGTAGTAGTGTGTTGTGTAGTGTTCCAACAAAACTCTTTTTGCTGCATTCCTTATTATAAATTACAGAGAAAGGCAATCCTCCTTATCAATTCAGGAAAAAGGAACTTTAATGTACCAACATTTAAAGTATGAGCAATTATTTTCTTTTATTCATATCAAAAAGCTATTAGGTGGTATTTGTGTTTATATAAATGGTGCGTCTAAATGGTATGTGCTACAGAACTTAAAGAAGATCAGGGAGAAAATGTGATTTCAAACAACAATAAAAAAAACTGTGTTTGAGATTTTGTCTCAATTTGTGAGAATCAAAACGTGATCATTAATAAATTTACCTTAAAGAGATGATGATACATGGCCAACACAAGAGGTGCTTTTAAATGCATTCTTCTCTGTATCAAGCATCCTTAAGCCTGAATTCATATGGGTATATACTCCACCATCATATTTCGTTAACTTATATTTTTATTTGCATTTATAGATAACAAAAATAAAAAAAGGAAGGAAAAACAGTGCAATTTAAATACTCCGAATTGCATAGTATCCATGTCACATCCATAGTTATGTCATGAGAATTTTGCGATGGATTATCTTTGTAAGTGAGGTTATACAAAATAATAATAATAGTAAAGAAATTTAAACAAAAACAATTCTTGTTATTGATGTATAAATGCATTTTGGAAGCCTATGTCTACAATACGAATAGAGCACGGGCCCTTTTACATTCACATTTCTAGTTTATTATGTCTCTGCTGATGGGTTGTATAGCTCCCATAAGTTCCATATGAGCCTATGTTGATCCAGTTTGTTCTGCAGTGTGGCAATGCCATATTCAAATGCCTTTTCAACCTTGTGCCTCCAGCTGTTAAGGAACTACAAGTCCCACAATGCAATGAAGGAGTCTGACAGCCACAGTCAGCCAAATGCATTGTGGGACTTTTAGTTTCTTAACAGCTGGAGGCACAAGGTTGAAAATCACTGCCCTAGAGTAGGTGCGGTTGCTGTCTTCCATTTGCTTGCTACAGCTAGTCGTGTTGCTGTGAGAATCTGATTGAGCAGGATTTGACCAGGTCTTTGTAGCTTTTCCATAGGTTTCCCCAATAGCATCATTGCAGGGTCTAATTGGATCTGTCTTGAGAAAATTTGGCTAATGAGATTTGCTGTTTCTGACAATAAGGGCTGGATAATTGGGCATTCCCAGAAAGTATGAATCAATGTCCCATGGGCTCCGCAGCCTCTCCAGCAAGTCGTGGGCGAGTTTGGGAAGAGTCTGTGGAGTTTATCCTGGGTATGGTACCAGAGCATCATAAACTTAAAGATGCTCTCTCTTTTTGTTTGACACAGATGCTCATCCTTCTAGCATTTTCCCAAATTTTAGTCCAGTCTGCCTCAGATAGCTAGTATGGCAAGACAGCATCCCATTTGTCCATGTATTTGTGTCTGCTCTGTGGGCCCTTGGCAGGGGTATTGAGCATGTTGTAGATGTTTGAGATAAGGCTCTTTAGTCCTGCCATCATATTTCATCCCCTCCATACATCATTGTGTGGGTCAATGGGGGGCATTCTCCCTGGATGTTAAACCTCAGGTTCTTCTCCTTCTTCCCTAAGTGAAATTCTCCCCAGCTGGTGAAACAACAGAGTACAACAATAGGAACACAGCGTTAGGGTCAAGACACACTAGTAGCACCTACTTGTCACTGCCAGAAAATACTCTATCATAAACAATACTGAGACTTGCCTCTGCTAAAACACACGTAGAAACAATTATCAGTTAATTATCACTATTGCCTATTTTTGTAGTCGTGAAAAATAGTTGCTATTAGTAGCTTTGTGTGTCTTCATACATAGGGTAAGACCACACAAGATGGTTTCTAATGCTAAATCACCTTCAATGGGGGCAACAAAATGTCCCCTAGCCTCCAACCCCTACGTTGAACCCTTCTACAGAATGATAAATAATGACAATTTGTGAAATAAATATCCCTTTACGTCATTGTTTTGAACATCTACATCACTCACAAACAGCTTAGACTTTTAGAGGAGGCTTAAATAGTACTTAAACTGTTTTTTCAATAAGAAAAGCTAAAGGATTAGTTATGACTGTTGGAAAAAAGATATATAAGAACTGTACTTTGCTGGGAAAAAGAAATGCAAAACAGCCTGCAATGAGTGATTTTTTGGCATGCTAAAAACCTTTAGATAAATAGAAATCAGCATATTCTGAAGGATTTTCTTAGAGCAGCAGAAAAACTCCTGGGTATACAAAAAGTAAAAACCAATACTGAGTTTGGAATACGTAAAGAAACTTTTGATGAACAGTTGTCATTCTTAGATAAAAGAAAGAAGGCATGCAGAACAGTATACAGTATGTGGCAGAACTACTAATGCCTGCTTCTGTATTCTAATGACTCATAATATAATAGGGTAGGAGTATTCACAACCCTACATGGGAACCCTGCAAAGTCATGTACTGTATATAAAAATTACTGAGACTGCTAATGCCTTTAAAGAAAAAACAGTAATAGTAAAACAACACTGTGTAAACCGTCCATGGATTCCAATGTATTGTAAAAAAAAATTGTATAGCTTGCAAAAAGTTTTGAGAAAAAAATGCCCACTATTTAATTGAAGTTAGGGAGTCTGAGAGACCGACAAGGGTTAGGATCTCAAATAACCCCCCCTCCCATTCTTGTGCAAGCAATTTCAGCAAAAACTTGCTTTAAATTAATTAGGTATTTCTGATCCACATCAGGAATTTTCTGCAAATCCATAGAGAGATGGGGTGTACTTTTGGGTTGCCAGTGGATGGGGGGGTTCGCCAACCCAATTCAGCAAATGTTTAGTAGGCAAACCATTAGACACAACAAATGTTCAGGAAAAAGGACTCATGTTGGCAGTACCTTGGGCTCATAGAATGAATCCCTTGGCTGTAGACTTACTTGTCACTTGTTGTGATCATGTTTCTCTTCTGTAAGTTTTCTTGTTATGGATTTTGGGTTCCTGCACTCATACACTGTGGACTGAATGTTTGAACCACCCCCAGCACCCCACCTCTGTGTCATTCTTAGCTAAGAATGAGCTAAGAGAGATTTAGATATAGCTGGAAGAGATTTAGCAACAGTTGGAATCTCAAAGTCAGTCCTCAGTGAGACTCCCTTGTTTCCAATGCTAAACAAGGAGTGCACCCGTGGGATGCTAGAGCAGAGGTTTAGGCCTCATTTTGCCATTGAGTGACATAGTAGAAAGACGGAAACCGCACCACATGTGGGAAAAAGATGTTGAAAACCCTGCCTGTCCAGTGTAGCCCTTGTCTTTCAAGTGTGAATGAGGGACAAGGATGGGGAATGAGGGACAAGGATGGAGTGCAAGTGGACCAGCCCAAGGATGCACACAAACTACATTTAAACCTGTTGCTACAACTAGACCTGGACCTTAACAGCGATCTCTCTCATGCCGTCCTGTTCATAATGTGAGTAACACAAGCTATGCAGAGTATATCACAGCTGAAACACCACTCAATACATTAATGCATTTTCCATGGACGTGCAAATGAGTAGCAATTTCCTTGTCTGGTCTCTCCATCCCAGTAAAATTACAATTTATGTTTTCTCTGTTCATTGATCGTTTCTGTCTTTGCATCTTAATGTCAGACTGGGTGTATCACAGCTCTATAAACCATTTTATTCATTTCATTTTCTTGTGCATTGAAAACGGAGGTTCATCGCATTTGTTGATTAATGCTCCATTAATGCAGATCACAAGGTTACCGTATAAAGCAACAAGCGACTCCTATCACATTGCTGAAATAATTGCTATTCTTGGCCTTTAAAATTCTTCCATTCTCTTGAATATCGCATATGGGCTTTTTATATAAAAGGCATAAAGTAAGTCATTCTGAAGGGGGAAGAAATAAAAATGATGTGTGTGTGTTTGTTAGAAAATAAATTAATTCCAAGGCTACTTGTAAGAGGGTTGAGGAGCAAGTCTCCAAAAAACAGAGAGACAAGGGAACATTTCCATAAAGATTCTTTGTCTTTTTTTTTCTCGTTAATTTGCTTTTGCAGGTTCTTATGTTCTTGTCTGCTCAGGACATTGTTGCTGAATATAAAATTATTTAATCTAAGTAACTCTACTTGTAGGTTCAGTAACCATAACAACATGGGATAGATTTTCAAATCAAATCATTTCCAGCAAACTATGTTTTTTTTATCCGCTGTGGCTCTGCAAAAACCCGTTACCGCAAGCCAAGGATGGTAGATTTGCTTAATTGTGTCTTTGTTTAAATATAATGACCAGGATGGCTACATTCATATATTAGTGTTTCTTTCCCAAAATAAAATTTAATGTCTGCAGTGTCCAAGTCCATAAATACAGAATACCTGATAAACACTGATGTATGGCATAGCAGAGGCAGTGGAAGCAAGCAAATATATTTTATATAAATACATATCACATGTCCTGTTGCTGAAGCTCATTCCAGTTGGGCTTATAAAGAAAAGGTGCATTAACACTGTCTGAACTTCCCAGGTTGAAAATAAACTATGATACTCATTAGAGCCATTTCCCCACCCCACTTAAGAGCACAGTGTGAACCTTCACCCTATTCCACTGTTAAGAGATGGATTCTGGGTTTGAAATCTGTCTGCTTTCCATAGTGGGTGGTATTCAAATGCTGTGGAAAGAAGAGGGGAAAATGGACCCTGCAAGCAGAGCCATATTATGTTTTACTTTTAATCTGTGTCAGGTATGTCTATGTAAAATTAAAATACATTTGTATATATATATACAGTCATATTAATTCTTTGGAGTTTTGTTTATCATTGGTTGAGCTTTCAAAGTAGCAACTGCCATTTAATATATAACATGCCTTATGGAAACAGTAGTATTTCAGCCATGACATAAAGTTTATTGGATTAACAGAAAATATGCAATATGCATTATAACAAAATTAGACAGGTGCATAAATGTGGGCACCCCAACAGAGATATCACATCAATACTTAGTTGAGCCTCCTTTTGTCTCTAGACACCTCCTTTAGCCTTTTATGAGTGTGTGGATTCTGGGTGGTGGTATTTTTGACCATTTGTCCATACAAAATCTCTCCAGTTCAGTTAAAGGGGTGGTTCACCTTCAAGTTAACTTTTAGTATATTATAGAAGGGTCAATTATAAGAAACTTTTCAATTGGTCTTTGTTATTCATTTTTCATAGTTTTTTAATGATTTGCAATTTTCTTCTGTTTCTTTGCAGCTTTCAAATGGGGGTCACTGACACCATCTAAAAACAAATGCTCTGTAAGGCTACAAATGTACTGTTATTGCCACATTTTATTACTTATCATTGTATTCAGTCCATCTCCTATTCATATTCCAGTCTATTACTTAAATCAATGTAGGGTTGCTAGGGTAACTTGTACCCTAGAAACCAAATTGCGGACACTGCAAACTAGAAAGCTGCTGAATAAAAAGCTAAATAACTATAAAACCACAAACAATAACAAATGAAAACCAATTGCAAATTGTCTCAGAATATCACTCTCTACATTATACTAAAAGTTAACTCGAAAGTGAACAACCCCTTTAAATTTGATGTCTACAAAGCAAGGACAGCCTGCTTCAAATCATCACATAGATTTTTATTAATATGTACACCATCTGCAGCAAGATGTTCTTGCAGGTATTTGAAGGTGATCTTTGGGTTGTCTGTAACCATTCTCACAATCCTCACAAATTTGCTTTTAAATAACCAATTTGTTTTTTAAATGACTATATAATGCAATGAACCGAAATGTCTAATTTTACTAATTGATAGAACCACCCAGAGACTTGATAAAGGACTTTGCAGTGTAATATGGGTAATTTTGCCTCTGAGGAAGTATCTTATGATACAAAACGTGTTGGGCTATTTTGTCCATTTAAATATCCAAATAAATTTTTCAGCAAAGTAAAGCTGCATCTCTAAGGGGCAAATGCACTAAAGCGCAAAACGTCTAACGATACCACTAATTCACCAATTTCCGCACATTAGTGAATTTGCCCCTAAGTGTTTAATTGAGCAATCAATGTGAAAAGAAAAACTAAATCAAACTGAAAGAGGACCGAAGTCAAGACTGCCAGTAGCGTCCCCCACGAGGAGAGAACAGATACCGGAAGTACAGATGAAGCCACTTTGGTTTATGTGTTTGACACAGAATAACTAAACCCAGATATCCCGTTTATCCCAGTTAACACAGAAAATTGTGTCATAGCATCACATCTAATTAAAGCGTTGACCATTGTGAACAATGGTGCTTTGGTATGCTAATGAAAAGGTTAAATGAGTTAAGATGACTTTAGATAACACAGTTTCTTCAATTAATCCCGAGTCATGGCGCATTTAACTCACAAATACCACGGGCAGCCACAGCCAGTAATCCTTGCACCACTGAAAGTGTAACTATTGTGCGCTAAGACTGGATTTCTCACGTCATTTATTTATACTGGATCAGGAGATTCAGTACACAACGGGCTGATTCTAATATCTGCAATGAGCGAACAGCGCATCTCACTCTTAAAGCCGACACGGAAATTCCAGTAAAGGTGAAAGTACATCTGCCATCTGGTAAGTACGTACACCTGCAATGCGGGGTTACTGCTCCTGACAATACTTCACCATACTCAGTTTGATCCACTAGGTACAACAAGTGGCAACACCAGAGAAAAACACTACTCCTGCATAAAGGCACTCGAATACCATCTTTTTGTGAGTAGATATATACATAAGTTTCCAACTGTGCTAAGGCATAATACACTATCTAGCCATCCTTTTTCTCAGGAACTCGCTCATCTGCTCAGTGCACCTTCCATTTGAATCTTTACACACGTAGACAAGTGGGTCTACACTTGACCTAAGGTCCTTCTCATCTTTGGACTCAGCGCAGCCTTTAATTTTTTATATAGTTAAAACCTTTGCCTTATAATTCAGTCAAAAAGCAAGGTTCATGCATGTAGCTTGGGAAAACAAAGTGTTGAGCACTGGAGTCCATGGCCTGGTAAATACAGCTAATGCCTAATTTTTTGAACAAACATTGTATCACTAGAGGGACTGACAGCAAGACACCGTTCCTTTTCAGCTTTATAATTCACTGCTTGTTTGTTCGCTGCTAATAACATTTCACTCTTGTTTATTTAGAAGACTTAATTTTATTAGCAGCAAATTAACTTGTTTTGTGGGGGTTTTTTTGTTTTAAATCAAGCTTTTTTATTTTTTTTACTCTCCACAATACCATTTATTATTTTTGAACAATCTGACATTTTACTTAACTCTGCAAGGAGCAGAATTATAATTATTTGTCACAATAAATGATAAAAGAACTTTTATAAAATCCAGACATAAATACGTCTGTTTTTAATGCATTTAAATAATGTCTGATGGAGAAAATACAATGGGGAGGGATTGCATTTCATGTAGTTTCTGGAGTTTATTTTTGTACGCCTCCAATGTATTAGGACTGTATGTATAACTTTATTTGTAAAGCGCTGTTAAGGAGCCACGGCGCTGTACAGTGCATAAAAGTAAAATACATATAGAAGTATACCTGGGGTAGACAAATCACATTTGCGGTAAGAGACATAGTGGAAAGGAGGTCCCTGCCCCGTAGAGCTTACAGTCTGTAATCTTAGTCAGTGTCAGACTGGGATGCCCACCAGAAAACCTTAGACCAGGGAGGGGCCCAACTTTCCAAACTATTATTCCTTCTCTCCTCACTTAACCTCTTTATTCTCCTATTCTTATAGATCTACTTGCTATACTCTATTCTTCCATTATCAAGCCTCTTTTTCCAGATAAAGAAATAGGAAATGAACATGAAATAGGCCAAATTGTTAGAAACAAGAGGGCCCACTGACACCTGGGCACACCGGAAGTTTTCCTGGTATCCCTGTGGGCCAGTCCAACACTGATCTTAGTATGTAATCTGAATATTGCTTTTATAAATATCTGCTTCTACATGAAAATAGTGATTTATTCTTTGGGGTTATGTAATAAAAAGCACTGTTTGCCCAGGGGCAGTAACCCATAGCAACCAACCAGCAGGTAACATTTACTGGTCACCTGTTTAAATGCAAATATCTTATTGGTTGCTATGGGTTACTGCTCCTAGGCAAACTTATTGCTGTATATTACATACTTGTTATGTTTTGGTAGCCGAGGATGAGGAGAGTATAACAGTGCTTTATTAACAGATTCATGCAACCATAACACAACTGCAGTACTTCCTACTTTAACTTTTCAAACTGTACAAAAAGTCCTGTGTATGCGCAGTACAAGTCCTGTGCACAGTGACACCTGCAGGCCATTTGTATAAACACTACAATACTGTATGGGGGTTGATGCCTTAATGTAATGTGACTATAAAGCTAGGGCCAGAAGATATGGATTCTCTGTAGATGGAGAATCTATTGCCTGGCTGCTCCCTTTCTCTTCTGCAGGTAGGGCAGATTTCAGTGCGAAATGCAAAATATTGCCAAAATCCCATGTGTCTTCCTGTACCCAAGCACCGGGCGAGTGGATCCTCAATTGTGTGGTCCTAGTCTAAAATACAGTAGAATCCAAACATTCACTACTAAGATTTGTGTAATCTTTTAATTATAAATTCACATTTTACTCAGATTATACTTCAAATATTACATTTACAATTATATATAATAGAAAGCTCTTTACAAAGTATTTATATGAAAATGATAACGTATTTCAGTATTTTCATTTTCAGATGAGAGAGAGATCTGTAAGAGTATAGAGAGCCTTTCGACTTTTTAGAGTTACTGGTCCTGTAAGGCATGACCTTACTGTTGTGTTGCGTCAGCATTTACTATGTTTGACTTTAATTAGTTCTGTTAGTATCTGTTGTTGTAGCCTCAGGCCACAGAGTGTCTTTACATTTATCAAGGATGAATCTTACCTGTCTTTTCCATTCTACCATTGTAGGCAATCTTTGTGCTAGCAAGTAAATACAACAGATGTGCGTTGTAATCTGAAAATCTGTACACTATACACTATGTAACTATGTAACAAAAATATTGAAATATGAATTGATCCCTGTGGTACTCTGCTTCCATTTATGGCTCTGAGTCATTTATAATTTATAACGTTAACAACAAAGCTATTCTACTGGAGGCCCGTGGGACAAATGTTGTCCTCCAAGAGGTTATGGAAATACTTAATTACTTCAGAGGACCTATCGCATTCAGTTTAATTCAGTGGCCTTTCCCCACTTCTACCCACCTGCTGGCTGAACACCCGCTCATTCATTTGCAGTAGGCAGCAAAAATGTAACTGGTGGAACAGACTGAGGAGAGTCATTATCATACAGCAGACCCTAAGGTCTGGACCCCCAAGGTTTCAGGGTCTACTGTATGCTGTTTATGTTCTCCATTGTTTGTAGGGACTAGCACATGTTCTTAGCCTTTTATTCACCTGTATGTGAAAAGGTGATTCAATGTCAGGAACTTCTCCATAGTCCTCTTTGTATAACATTATCATTGTATATCTGACCCCAAACAGATAAAATAGTGTACAATTCCCCCAAGGCATATATAGTGGACAGCACTGCTCTCTCTCTCTATATATATTGGTTTTTTTATTCATTTTTCAATTCTTCCCTGCAAACATTAATAAGTTGTCTAGCCGTGCCCAGCTACAGGACTGGGTGCTTCAATCAACTGGATGTTTTTTCTACATAAAACAAAAACACTTTCACCAATTTTT
Source organism: Xenopus borealis (assembly GCA_024363595.1). Lineage (NCBI taxonomy): Eukaryota > Metazoa > Chordata > Amphibia > Anura > Pipidae > Xenopus > Xenopus borealis. The sequence continues at coordinate 19,704,946 of CM044432.1, read as the reverse complement.
TCCCCTCAAGCACTCATGCCAATTTTATGCCCACATTACCATAGATACCCCAAAGGGACTGCAATGGTTTGTTATACACCTGATTTAAGGATGTTTAAATATGCACAGACATTTATACTATAGTAATTATAAGCTCTTGCCAAACTGCTGAAGAATAATCTCTGTAGCTGGATTAATTTTAAAGTCACATAAAGAATGCTATATTCTGGAGGATTTTAAGCATGTAGAAATGAATGCTGATGTGCTAAAAGGATTTCAATTATGTATTATGCCTACTGCATTGTTAATGTACTGCACAATAATATCTGGTGAAACTGCAATGAATAGATGTCTGACCTTTGGTGCAGTATGTTCCTTTGAATGATAACCTTACATTTTTCCTTTTATGTTACAATATCCAGTTGGTCATTTCACCATTCACAGCTGTCCAAATGCATTGAATAATAAAAGGTTGTCAATAGCATTTACCATAGATCCAAAGTTGTCACTGCACATCCCTCCTGGCTAAGTGGGTAGCCTTTTGGTCACAACTCGGCCTCCCTTACTTATTTTTAATTGGGCTGTTTGAAGAACCCAGAGGATCACATCAGGCCATGGTCTGAACAGGCCCCAAATGTAAACTGTATAACAAGAGGAAATTCAAAAGACACTAGAGCATGTAAAGATAAACAAAGATCCAGGACCGGATGGTATTCATCCTAGAGTACTAAACAAGCTTAGCTCTGTGATTGCCAAACCTCTTTACTTCATATTTCAGGATTCATTGAGGTCTGGCATGGTGCCTTAAGATTGGTGAATTGCCAATATGGTGCTGCTATTCAAAAATGGATCCCGATCTCAGCCTCAAAATTATAGGCCGTTTAGTCTGACATCAGTGGTAGCAAAGGGGTATAAGATACCTGACTTCATTGCAAATAATAACATTCCAAGTTTGTGCCAGCATCAGCGGTGTACAATATGTTAGTGCTCTAAAAATACACCAGGCTAATTTGGTGTTTTTAAGAAGGTGAGCAGGAACATTGACTCTGAAATGGCAGTGGATGTAATCTACTTAGACTTTGCTAAAGTATTTGATACAATACCACACAGAAAGTTACTTGTTAAATTAAGAAATATTAGCCTTATAATGATATAAATAA
>CM044432.1:19691826-19703797 GCA_024363595.1 Xenopus borealis | reverse complement strand
ATATTCAAGGCTACAGTATAGTTCAAAACTTTTTAAACTGTATGACAAATCATTAAGACTTTATAGTAATGGACACATGATAAAGATTATGAAAACACAAAGCCAGACTCCCACAGTTTCAAAAGTGCTTTTTCATTACTTATCCATTCAATCAGTGTTAGTATGTATGATCACTCCGCTTACCCCCCACAGCAGCTGTTTCACAAATACTACTCCTTCCTTACCCCTCAGTGGACCTTGAAATAGAAAAGCAGACACCATTAGCCTAATACTGATACTAACTTCACAGCCTGTGCTTTTAAATTTCAAGTCCATCATGACCTAATTTCTCCAACTCATACACTTGATGCTCTTACTCCCATCTTCTTCCAACACTGCCACTTGTCTGGTGGATCCACGTGTCTGCCACCTCGAACCCCCACTTGGACCAAGCTTTGATAGCGATTAAAGCTGACCCACACTCACACAAATACTTGCATGGAAAACGACCAGGCAGTACTGTAAAGAAGCATTTTCTGATTTTATTGAACAATAAACAATAAAGCAACTCTGGATCCATTATCCAGAAAACCCCAGGTCCAAGGCATTCTGGATAACAGGTCCCCTACCTGTAAAATGTATACCTCCTTCTTTTTTCAGATAACAGTTGACATTGAACAACCCACTTTGTTTCCTCTCTCAATATGACTTTATCATCATTACCTCCTCTCTAGTGTCTAGTTTTTGAGTGATTCCCATGGGGATGGTAGTTCGCGATGACCACACTTAGACAATGAGAGAGATGGTGCAAGGCCGCAGCTTGTTTATTGGAATAAGCACTGAATAAATTTCCAATTAAGTTCACAAATAATCTTTGTTATAATGAAAACATAAATTATTATTAATACGGAACCCTGGCCAGCCTCTGCTAAATTCAGCAGCCCCTAAATTAGGCCAAAAACTTTAGTGGGGCTTGGCCACACCCTATCTAAGTAAAGCTCTTTGGAATGCTGCTTGTAAGCCAATGTTAAATATATCCAAGCCAATTTCAGATAAAAGAATTCCATCTGTATGATACAGACCTGCTCCACCTTTCTCAAGATCAACATGTTTACAAACTTTGTGAATTTTGTAACTACAAAATTAACTTTTTTCTTGCACTTTTCCAAGTACTTTGCACCCCAGTTAGCTGTCCATACCCACCTGGATACTACTTCTGACCAGATGAATATGAGGTGTGGCCACAAAACATGTAAATGAGATAGATCTCTTTTTATCATTCATTTGATATTTATAGAAGTACTTTCCCAATGTCATTCCCCCCAACATGTAACACAACAATATCTGGTAAACCCCATTCCCAATGCATTTGAGCTAAAACTTCCATCACCTTAACCCATACTATGCCTCAAACTCCCTTCCAGATAATTTTTACTGAATTATTCATAAAATCTAAGTTGAGTCCATATGGTCTCTGAATGGCTCTCTTCTCCCCACCGAGAAATATAAGAGTCTCCTATAATCCACACGGTCTTCTTGCCTGCGGCCCAGTTTCTTTATTTGCTCCTCTGTAAAACCCAACAATAAAGCTTGAGTTGCTGCTCCAATCCTAAAAGAATGGGAACTATAAATCTCATCTTGCAACCCCACAGAAGTGACAGATATTTGAAGCACTTTATTAAACTGGAATATCGTTACTGGGGTCTCGTTGTGATGGGTGAAAAATTGAGATCCTGACTTAGGTCTCACTTCCAAGAATCTGCAGTAATTGCTAACAGGACATAAAAAAGTATTTTTAATTGGTCACAACCAAATGATATTACCTCTACCAACCAATTTTGGATTTTCCTATGATGAGTTTTAACCTCTGTTTGAAAAAAGGGTAACATTCACAATGCGCAGCCCGTTGTCTGCTGGTTTGCTAGAAGCAACTATTTCGTTTATCCTAAAAGTGCCAAAATATGTAAAAGAAAAAAGGTACTGGAACAAAGTAACTTCAAAATCATCAAAACTCACATCATTCAGTACATTTAACAATTTTTCAAGCAAATTAAGCATTATTGGTTTTCGCTGATCCATTGTTTGAGACGTTCTTGCCATCCCTTCTACCATTTGCCTAATCACGTGTGCTTTGCAATGTCTTCCTCGCCTTTCAATTTTAGAAAAAAGGAAATACCCATAAGTGTTTTCTTAATATTAGACACAGTTTGTTGAGTTTTATAAGATTCCAATATGAATTTAACCAATAATTATGCTGCATGATTATCAGAGGAATGCTTAGTATAAAATTGAACCCATTCTTTCAATGTGGCACAATAAGGCGCCCATGTTTTATTAGCTACAGAGTAACCAATCAAATCCATCACTTCATCCAGATGATGTTATCCAGAAGTGTTTTAACACAAAATAGTTAACAATATCCATACTGGTGGGAAACTAGTAGTAAGATTATTAAGCACATAAACTAGCCCCTCATTATCACAATAATAATAATAATCCTTTTATTAACCAGCTTATCACCCCAAAACTCTACTGAGACAACTATAAGGAACAATTCTGAAAACACTAAATTCTTTAGTAAATGGGTCTCTTGCCTCAGAGCAGGCCATATCTACACGCTCTAAAGACCTTGTACAAACCTCAGCAGCCGTATCTGTAAATAAATGAACTGACTCATTGTCCGCGAATTCTTTTTGTCAGACCGAGCTACCATTGTAAGTGCTTAGAAACTCATTCCAAATAGCTAAATCCTCTTTCAGTGCCTTGGGTATTCTTAAGTGCCAATCGGAGCACTTAACCCCTGAATTTAAGGCTGCTAGCCTACGAATGAAAACCCTCCCTGCTGGTATAACGTTTGTTGACCAATTGATTAATTGACCAATTAAAGATTTGATTTTCTTGCACTGTAACCCAAACTGAACAAGCTCCGTAAGTCTTTCGAGCTTTTATTTGGGCAATATAAATTCCATTTTGAGGGAATCAATTTCTATGCCTAAAAATGTTAATACAGTACAAGGAAGGACTGTTTTTTCTTCTCCCAAAGGGATTCTGAATTTTTTACATATCCATGAAAAGTGTTCCAAATTTGCAATACATACCCTGAAATTAGCTGGGCCAACAAATAAAAAATCATCTAAATAAGTGTTAACCTAGAACCAGATTCCACCATGCCACATATTCTAAAATGTTGAAAAAAGCTTGAAATAAAAGCAAGAGAGGGAACAGCCCATAGGGAGACATTTGTTCAAATAATATTGTCCATCAAAATGAAATCCCAACAGATTGAAACAGCTTGGGTGAATAGGCAGGAACCTAAATGTCTAAATGTTGCTTTTTGCTAACAAAGCCCCTTTTCCTCACTGATTTAGCAATGTTAGCATAGTTTACTGAACATAATTCTGGGTCAATTCCATCATTGATAGAGTTACCCGGTGGAAAGGACAGATGATGGATACGTCTAAATTTGCCTTTTTTTTTAGGGACTAAACCTAACTAAGACGTCCTGAAACCCTCTAATGGAATAAAATGAAATGGGCCCTCAATTCTTCCTAATTGAATTTCTTTTTGTATTTTTTCCTCACAATGTTAGAGTCAGAATTAACAGACTTCAAGTTATCAGAAACTGACTGAGTGCCTATTTCCAATGAATGAAGAATCCAAAATCCTTCGCCAAAACCAAACCTAATTAAAGCTGCCTTCTCCTAGTTTGGGTACAGTTCTAGATATGGCTCCATGCTTCGCAAGTTCACTGGGATGGTTGCCTTTTGCCAACTGCTCTCTTGCATTAGACATGAATTTTTTAAGGCAACGAAAAGCAGGGTTTTTCCTGGCGTTTCGGGAATTAATTAGCCGGAGGCGTATCGCAGGAATTTGCCGCAAATTCTCATCACTATCTGTAAGACATCATCCCTAACCGAAAGTCGATGTCTACAGTGCCCCATTCTAATTCATTGGGAACCACCATTTTCTGTCTGAATTTTTCTTCATATATGAACCATCCAATTCCACCAAAACGCTTATAAGCTTCAAGCACTATATCAATATGCTTAAATAACTGGCGCTAATTGTGTTTTTTTTGGATGAAAGTAGAATGGCAAAAATGCAGAAAGCCTGTAGCCGATTTGAGAAGGTTCTAGCTATTGGCCTCCTTCTATCCTCCTCAGAATCACCTTTTTGTTTAATGAAAGGTAATAGGGATAATATATCGATATAATCACCCCTGTAAAGTTTTTTCTTTGCCGAAATAGGCAAGTGAAGACCTAAAGTTGTACCTTTGCAGGTTATAGTATCCTTTTGACAAGTTTCAGGCACACCTGCCCTTGCTTGTGAATTTCCCATGCCAGGTGCAGTGCCTAACATATCCTTAACTAGGTTTCTAATGTAACTGCCTAAATCTGAAATGTCTGGTATATGTTCAACTGATGAATCTTGAACCAAATAATTTAAAGCAAAAGGAGAAAATAAATCATTACCTTCACTTCTGTGTTCCTTTTCTCCAGTTCCTGAAGTGCTTGGGCCAGCTACCTCTGCTGCATTTCCATGTGACGCCTCCTCTGACCCAGGTGGCAACATTGCTGGCCACTGCTAAGTATCTTCAAGTCTGGTGCTTTTAGCAGCTACCTTTTTTTTTTTTGCCTTCTTTAGCATTGCTGTTGCTTTGACAGCGTTTACTGAGCTCTTGGTAACCAGCACTCTGCCCCTCCCTCTAGTGGCAGCAGGGAAAGCCACCTCTTCAGAAGGCGCGTCCGATGCTGGCACTACCAATTGAGCTTTTTTCCTTTTGCCCCTCCTTCTGCAGCCAGATTTGTACCTCCTCCATTGAAAGTGTCCTCCCCGCCACCATGCTCCGAAGCACCCAAGAACCAAGAGCAGCAGTGCGCCTCCTTCCCTGGCTCGGCGAAGTGAAAAGGGGATAAGCGTGGCCCCTGTGGGTCTATTTAACCCCTCGGCCGCTGTGCCACAACTGAGCTACCAATGAACTCACCTGAACAGCAGTGACGCTGCAGCTCAATCAATCTCCCTCTGCTACCTGGACCCCGACCCTACTCACACCAGACCCATGCATTTACAGGGAGTATTAAAGTCCCTGTTCACTTCCTAAATCGCAGACCACTGTATTATAATTATGGAATACAGCAAAATATTCAGACACAATGTGTGCCTTAACTCCTTCACATGGTGTAAAATTACACACACACCTTGATAAATTCACCATTTATTTTAGGCAATTTGTTTTTTTCTTTGCGAATTTCATTTTACACTGCATAATAAATATGTCCCTAAAATTTGAGAATAAAAAACCACATTGCTTGCATTACGTATAATAAACTAATTTACCATATATTCCTTACTCGTTGGGTTAGATTGTAGAAACAGATCTACTTTCTTCCTTTTATTTCCAGTACTTTTACAGGCTACTTCTGTCACAAATTGCTGGAAGGTTTTCACAGACAGGAGTCTAGGTGCTGGATAACTTAAACAGTTTATTGAACAAAAATCAAAAAATGCACAGACCTTTGCAGGAGAACTCAAAACAGGAACAGGCAAACATTCAAAGGCAGGCAGCAGACAAACTGAATCAGATTCAGGCAGAAAGGTCAAGATGGGCAGAGTTCATGCAAAATCCAAAAAACAGGCCAAGGTCAGAACCGGGAAAAGGATCAAGGACAAGGAAAGGTTACTGGATAACAGGATAAAAGGCATGCAGACAGCGTTTGAAGCTAATAATCCAGCACAGGGGGGTTGGGGAAACAGGCTTATGTAATAGTGCTCTAACAACAAATTGCCCTCAGCTGGTTTGGGGGCGTGCACTACGACAGGCTGACCTGGAGATAGAAAAACCCATAGTCATAAAACCAGGCCAACACCACACCACCTCCTGTGGCTCAAACAGGAGGAGCATCGTCTGAAACCCAACAGGTCCCTGGTTTGAAACCAGGGAATTCCTTACTAGGGATGGCGCGAACTGTTCGCCGGCGAACTTGTTCGCGCGAACATCCGTTGTTCGCGAACGTCGCACGACGTTTGCATTTTGGGTTCGTGTCAATTTGGCGAATTTTTTTTGCCGCATTTTTTTGCCCTCTCACCCCAGACCAGCAGATACATGGCAGCCAATCAGGAAGATCTCCCTGGACCACCCCCACACACCCCCTGGACTAAAAAAAAAAAATGTGCATACCTCCCAAGTCCCAACTGTCCCTCTTTTGCAAGCTCAACCCTCTGTCCCTCATTTGTACTGGAAAGAACCTCTTTTTGGAGGACCCTCTTTCACTGGAAAGACCCTCACTGAACAGCCAGAAAAAGAAGCAAAGATTTGAACTTGGCTTTTGGCAGAGAGTCCAGAACAGCTAACAGGTGCAGGTAAGATACTTTGTAACACTTTTGACATAAGAAAATAATGGATTTTTCTTTTCCCTTGATCCCCCTCTGGCATGCCACTGTCCAGGTCGTTGCACCCTTTAAACAACTTTAAAATCATTTTTCTGGCCAGAAATGTCTTTTTTAGCTTTTAAAGTTCGCCTTCCCATTGAAGTCTATGGGGTTCGCAACGTTCGCGAACTGTTCGCGCGTTTGTCGCAAGTTCGCGAACGCGTCCGCGAACTTTTTTGCAACATCCTACAAAATCTTTTATTTCCTACCACCATGTTAATACTTTGGTACTTTGTTTTTCCAGGCAGCTTGGTACAAATCTCTGTCTTGTGGTACCTGGGCTGGTGAATATCACTGATGGTGTATTATCTATTGTGTGTCGTAATTTAGTTTCTAACAGTACAAAATGCCAGTGTTTCATCAAAATATTTGCCACTATATAGTCCCAGTTAATAAACTTTGTAACAACGGGCTCTGTTTCACGTTTCTCATTTCTTTTCTTTCAACATATACTTTGTATCTATGCAACTGTTCTTTTTGCTTCTGTAATCATCCTTTCATCATGTCATTTCTCCTTTTCTCCTTAATCTGTCTCTCCAGGATATTCAGAGGAATTTCATGATGTGTGTTCTTATTTATAGAAATTGCCCACTGGGTATGTTGTTCAATAGTCATTTATGATGCTCACATATATATGGTAGGCAGTCATTACAACTGGACTTCTTTTTCTATAAAAACTTGTTTTCAATTTTCATTTTTCTACATAGATATTTAGATCTAAACTATTTACATCCTTTTCACTAAACTCATAGGTGAACTTTAAAAATCATAATCATGAATGTTCTCTGTAAAGCTTTGTAGTTTTTCCACAAACCCTTTCCAAATATTTATGAGCCCAGGTCTGCGTTACCTGGCTATACTGTCAATTCCTCCCGGTATCCAGCTTCACATAACCGGGAGCACATTTACTACCCTTCGTGGTCCCAGTCTTCTGGATATAAAAGTCACCCTCATACCAAAAATAATTATTTGTTAGGATATATTTAATACCCCTTAAAATAAAATCCCTTTGTAGAGGTTTAATGAGAATCTATATCCAAGTTTGATGTCTATTGCATTCTTCAATCAGTTTATCAGTCATTCTACCAAACTAGTATTGTTTCCCTTGCATACCATCAATTCAAATCCGTATAATCTGGAACCAAAGATCCAGTATTTTGACATAAAGAGCTACAGATTTGTTGGACGCTTTCATTTTCTAGTATGCGTGTGCCTCCATTAATTTTTTTATTGTCATTTGGATGATGTCATGCCAGGCATCTACTGCACCACTGCTACATTACTACAAATGCGTGCGCCAAATAATTTTTTTTTATAGTCCCCCCACTTTATTATAGGGAGACCTACAAAGAGTTGCTATGTTTTGTGCTCTTTTTTAACTGTTTGCTTCTGCTGTTTGATATCATTTTTATTCTTTATTTATGGCAGGTTGGATTAGATTGATTGAAACTGGTGGAAACCGTATGATTCATTTTATTAGCAGCCATTTAAAGGGACAGTGTATCTATTGTACAACATGAGTTGTATAGTGCCTGTACCAACCATCCTTTTTGCCTGTTGTTTTAAATATAAATTTGGTACAATTTGGTATAATTTTGGTACTTCTTGAGCTAAACAGGGAAACTGAATTTACTCAATGATTGATCATTTTGAGGTACATAATTAGATGCAGTTAGTGCATTGGTCTACATAAAACCCAAGCAATGGCCTTCAATGCATGAGGCACAGCATCATTGAAATTGCGTTTATTAACACCGTTGGCTGTGGATATATTGCCTTAGGCACAGCACAACTTACTGTAACCCACTTGCATATTAAGCTGAGTGCTGATGGTTGCCAATCAAAAGTCTGCCTCATTTCTTGCTAATATATTCTCATGTGCACACCCTGCCAGAAGTACTACTACTGTACTACTACAAATCAACAGTGAATTAGTTATTATTCAATTCATTGTGGACTTCCCATTCATAGCATCAACCACATATTAAATGGAGTTTTCAGAATAAAAGGGCAAACACTGCTCTGTTAGAAGTATAATTTCAAGTTCCCTTTAATGTGTAGCGGGGGTTTATTTGCATGTCAAGAATCATTATTAGACTATAACAACAACTTCCGCTCTTAAAGGTTTCATAGTCACACTTTAATTCCAGCCTTTGTGTTCCCCTGACACTCTTGCATGTGATACTATTAAGCACAATAGTAGAGAATTTTCGAAGCAGCAGGCAGCAAATAACAGCGGACGGTTGGAAAAACATTTCTATTCTGCTGCCATAAGCTGCCGGGTAATGGACAAAGTGATAAAAAGAGGAAAATGGTCCTGTATGCAAAAGAGCTGATCTCAGAGCCATTGCCGCATAGCTTGTCTTAGCAGAACAGGAACATCTATTGTTTAACCACATTGCTACCGCTGTGGCTTACCAGGGATAATGGAAGGTATAGTTATACGGCAGCCGGGGGTAGTCTAGACAAGGTTGCTAAATTCATATAAGATGAGGGCTGCAGTTACAGGAGAAGGGCAATGCAAGAAAGCTGAGTCCTATGCACAACCTGCAGCCATCAGCATTTGCTTGTTAGAGGGATGTGCAAAGTCGGACTTTGTTGGATATACCAGAAATAACTTAAAGGGGAACTCCACACAAACATAACTTAAGAACTTTGAAAAGTAAACATAATTTCAATCAACTTTGCAATATACATCAATTAAAAAATATGCAGGCTTTTCATGATTTTTAATGGTTTGGAACAGTTCCCTAAGCTTACCCCCCCCCCACTCTCCTGCTGTCTGACTACTTTGCTGAGCTGGTTGACTACTGTTACTTTCTATCAGCAGCCAGCTGTCCTTAGCCTGCATCCTCCAAACCCCACAATTCTCTGCACACATTATTTCAATATGGAACTGAACATCACAGTGCAATGCATTGTGGGTTATGTACAGTAGTTCCTTCATGCTGTCTGTAAACCGTGGAGAAGTGGTTACAATTTGTAACATCAGTGGTTAGTCCATCCTTCCCAGCCAGGATTTTAAATGATGCAAAATGAGAAGAACTGTTAAACAGCTGGATTTCAGCATAGAAAATGGAATCTATTTATACTTTTTTGAACAAAAGGAATTCTGGGAATGAATTCCAAATGTGCTCCAAGAAAATCCCATTTGCATGGGTTTATCCTATTGGCTAAAGCTCACCCACTGGGTTTTCAAGCTAAAGCCAGGATAATAGCTGATCAGATTTCCCAACTGCAGACCGGTTTCGCCTTTCTTGAGGCTCTTCAGTGCAGTGCAGGTTGCAGTTGGGAAATCTGATCAGCTATTATCCTGGCTTTAGCTTGAAAACCCAGTGGGTGAGCTTTAGCCAATAGGATAAACCCATGCAAATGGGATTTTCTTGGAGCACATTTGGAATTCATTCCCAGAATTCCTTTTGTTTATCTAAGTCTGTATGAGGCAGTCTCCTCAACCCTTGTCACATACTTTTTTGAAGAAACAGGTAAATACGATGGGTATATTAGGGGTCTCTGTGTTATGAGGGCCTCTTTATCAAATTTTGGTTTCCCCTTTAACAATTGTTACCCAATATCATTTGTCCATTTTATTCATTCTGTATGGTTCAAGCATAACAGGACATGGCTGAGGCAAAATGGTACATGGTTAATATGCAGCCAAAAAAGCATCCAGTGTTCACCCCTTATGGTCAATTTCTTTTGGTTACTCCACTGCCTGGTCTTAATTAGATGTCAGATCTAGTGATCTGGTGAATAAATTCGCGAAACGCCAGCGAAATTCGCAGCAAAAATGAGCCGCACGTCGTTTTTGACGCGACACGCCAAAAAACAACGCGACACGACGGAAACAACGCGACGTGCGTCAAAGACGAGGCACGTCGAGATCGACTCGACATGCCGAAGTTGACGCGACGCACGTCAAAAGTGTGCCGTGACTCGTTTCGAATTTTTCGGCGAAGCAAAACTCGGGAGATTCGCCCATCACTAGTCAGATCACAAGCTGGAGTAAAATATCCTAGACAGTAAAGAGCTCTCTCTCTATGTAGCAGAGACCCCTGGATTTCTGCTGGGCTCCCCCTTGCGGCTCTTCTGTATACAGTTCTTCTAGCTGCATCTTTCTCAAATGATCATTCACAGTATTTTCAACAATGCAGCACCTAAATATTTGTTATACAGTATTTGTTATCTGTTATTTATATAGCATTAACACGTTTTCAGGGTGGTTTGCATGCCATTCAAATCTTACATTTTTGCAGACAGTTGTCCAAGATGGAATTGAACTCAGGTCCCCAATGTTGAAAGGCTGGATGTGCTCTGCACAGATCCACCATGTTGCCCCATGTTCTTGGTGTCTGCTCTGTTACTTTCAGTATCACTTTTTGCCAATAACACACAATCACACAGACTTTTCTTGTCTGAAACATGTATGTATCTCATTCTATTCCCACCAACTTCCAACATTATCCTGTGTCCTTCAATGCCTTCTAAGCCAAATACATATAAATCCTACCAAAAAAAACACATGGCTAAATCTATGTTTCACTATATGAACCAAAGCACTAATAGAAATGCATTTTGTGTAATGACCTGCATTCTCTGTGCTATGGCTGAAAGAGATTCCTTAGGCCTCAGATCTGAGAGATAAAGTGTTGACTGAGAGAGCTTTGGTGAGCAACATAAAGGCTATACTAGAGGCTTGCAAGCAGATTAGATATAGCTGTTGAATCCTGGTCTAAATAAACCTATTGTGGGCCTTTACTTTGAACAGAAAAGGTTGTAGGGAACCAAAGATTAAAAATTAAAGTGGCAGCCATTTTCAGCTGTGAACAAATAAGACAGGGATCCCCAACCGTTTTTACCCATGAGCCACATTCAATTATAAAAAAGAGTTGAGGAGCAACACAAGCATGATAAAAGTCCCTTGGGGTGCCAAATAAGGGCTGTGATTGGCTATTTAGTAGCCCCTTTATGGATTGGCAGGAGGCTCTGTTTAGCAGTACACCTGGTATTTCTGCAAAAAAATCCTTGTCTCCAAGCCAGGAAATCAAAAATAATCACTTGCTTTGAGGCAACTGAGAGCAACAGCCAATGGGGTGGTGACCAACATGTTGCTCACAAGCCACTGGTTGGGGATCACTGAAATAAGACATCCATTCCCATTCACTTATGGTGTGGGGTTAGGTAGTGAGTCATAATACAGGGATAGATGGACAATTCTTGTGGTGGTATTCTTCTGTTATTACATGGTTTGGATAGTTTGATTGTATTTAGTTCGGGACTAACTCTTCTGCTGATACAAAGTAAATGCTGGTGTTCCAAGAATGATTTTCTCAAATAAAAGACCTGCTTTCTTTTCAAAATGTCACTGCTTTGGGGCCTGAAAGGAGGTTAAATCACTAAGGGGGTCGATATATGAAATTCACATGAATAGATCGAAGTTCGAACTAATTCGTTCAAATTCTGATCGTACAATTTTTTCGGATGATCGAAAATTCCGATTTCGCCATTTTCAATCATTGAATATCGAACAATCGAATGATCGAATACATTAGAATAAATTAGA
>CM044432.1:19669441-19683324 GCA_024363595.1 Xenopus borealis | reverse complement strand
TGTCAAACAATCATCATCTTTGCTTTTATTCGTTTGCAGTAAAGTGGCCTTTGCTAAATCCAAACTTTATTTACCCAAGTAAATATTTCCACAGCAGAGAGAAGGCTCTGCAAAACACTAGACACATTAACATGAACACAGAGATTCAAATAAAAATCACAAGATGTGTGAACATTTTACATAAAAATTTAAATTTCTTCCGCACAGAACTGGGCTGCGGTCCAAGCCTGCGGCAATGCCGTTCATTTTACATTCCTAAATGTTAGTTATATTTCTAAAATATATGTCTGTTCTTGGTTGCGGATAACATTAAAGTGAGTAGGAGAGCTGGCACTGAACATAATGGTAACGCAAGAGGATAAACAATACATATCACAAGACAAAATGACCCATTAAGGGAGGGAGGAACAGGGAACTGTTTGTTTTGCAATAACAATATGTAAAACAATTGTTCTCCTTTTAAGCAAGGCATAATATTAGGTATCTTCCCCTCGCAGGCCTCCAGAAACTACATTCTGCCCGGGGTTACTAAGAGCTGTAAAGCTACATCTGGTTCTCCACAGGTTGCAGGAAAGTAATGAAGGTTACTTCTAGGTAGCCCATAAGAACCAATTGGCGTTAATATAATAATAAAAGCAAATGGTTGTTAGGGGTTACTACAGTGGGCTCATTTATACAGTGTTACCAAGTAGATATTCTTTAATGATTTCAAACAGAGCATAGTTGGCATTTCCACTGTCTTCCATGAAATTGGAATCTGCAGTGTCAATGTAGGAAGAGACATGTGATGATCTTCTTGGTCCATTTCAGCACTGACAGTGATCTGAGAAAATGATAAGGAGTTTATTATACAGGATGATTGAGTTCAGGATCATTGTCCCTCTCTATCATTTTATTGTATTAACCCAGGATCTATGTACTGGTGGACATTACCTATGTATTAACATCTTTAACACTTCTTTTTAGGTCCTGAATAGTGATGAGCAAACCTGTCCCTTTAAGCTTCAGTGAAAATGAACAAAATTCAGTCAATGGGCATTTTATTGTTCAGATTGACCAACACGCAAAATTGGAATCTGAGGGTAGGCCAGAGATCCCCAGTGTTTTGAACCTATGAGCAACACTCAGAAGTAAAAGTGGTTGGGGAGCAACACAAGCATGAAAAATGTTCTTGGGGTGCCAAATAAGTGCCGTTAATGGCCATTTGGTAGTCCCTATGTGTCAACCTACATTGAGGCTCTGGTTTGCAGTACACCTGGTTTGTATACATCCAAAACTTGCCTGCAAGCCTGGAATTAAAAATAAGCTTCTGCTTTGAGGTCACTGGGAGCAATATCCAAGGGGCTGAACATGTTGCTAACGAGCTACTGGTTGAGGATCACTGGGCTAGGTCTTGTACACTGATTTCCCTTGGCCAAGCTCTTCTAACTATCCAAGAAACTAAAACAAACATTCTAGTCGTAGCTAACTGTGTCTGTCACATGAAGGTAGCCTCAACCTTAGAAGATTTCCATCAATGACGGAGTTGCCAGAAAACCTACCGCTACCTCTATCGGGAAACTGCTATGTTTCAGAAAGATTTCATCTATTGTTTCCCATAGAGTAGGCAGTAATAATATATATCCCTGTCTTTCATTTGCTGCAACAACTGGGCAGTAGTGATAGGTGAATCTGTGTTTTATCTCATTGGACTGACAAAACTGACAGATTGTAGTCCGAGCTCTTGTCATTTCAATTTTTACAACACTGTTTACAACACTGTTTTGCAATAATCATATTTGGAAAATACAATAAAAAAGATAAGCAAATCTGGCATGTTTTGCTTCTCCAAAAATTAGCAAAACCATAAAAAAATTGCCATTGAAGTCAATGGGCTTGTTTTTTGTGTATCATTTTTCAAACTGCACAAAATTGGGTGCTTTTCCATAGCAAACTATTTCACTCAGAAATGGTGCAATTAAACCATTTGCTTGGTCAAAACCATACCTAATAAATATTGCAACACATATACTGAGGGAAAAGTTCTGGAAACATCATGAGCCACATACTACAACACAATGAACCATGTCCTTATATTTTCCCATCTGCTTGATGAAAATAAATGGAAGAAATACTATCATTTTACAAAGATTATATTTTCAGTTTAGCAGCTTCTTCCATGAAGGCTGATTCCTGTATGTGGATAATTACCTATTTATTATGTCTCACCTGACACCCAAGTCACATTGAAACCGATAAAAGTAGATTTCTCTCTTCACATGCAAGGGCATGAAACGAGGAATATTCAGGTTTTCCGTTATTTTTCTTCCCTTTATTATCTCATTTTTTTTTTCATAAAGAGTGAATAAGAAAATGTTATATTCATCAGCCTGAATTGCAAATGCCAATTCAAGCACAGACAATGGAGATTGGGCAAAAATGGATAAAAAAAACCCCTAAGGAAGAACATTAAAGTCATCGCCCTCCATCTCATGGAAATATTCTAGTGTGAAAAAAAAAATTAAAAAAGTCAAAAGAAATAAACAGCAATAAATGTACAGTATCTCACTCTGTTCACAATACGCAGAAAACGTACTGTTCTTCAGTAAAGGACCATTTCCATTTAACATAAATAAATTCATGGGCTACAAAAAATGTTAAACTTGAACCACTAATACTGGGAAAATTCCAGGTGAGCTTAAGTGTCGGTTGGCTTCTCGCTCCCACCATACTACTTAGCTTACTATACCTACAGGTATTCCCATTTCTGTATAAAAATAAGGAGCAGAAATAGAAGGAAGCATAGTTTGCCGCCCCACAGAGCCCCCTAGTTTTCTATAGAAGTAACTGAAAACCATAATTATAGATGCAAGAAAATTCACCAATGAGATCAAAAACTTCATTATAAATGCAAAAAAAAAACTGACCAATAAGAATTCTGAATCCCAGCACCATTTCAGGCATCTTGCTGTTATCCTACATATAGAATAAATTATTTTATTTCTTTATTATATTACACTGGACTCAGACATGGGGATAAAGGACAGACGTGTTCAGTGCCAACACCATTTACAGGAACAAAGAACAAGGAGCCAGATTGATACAGATCAGCTGAGATTTTCAATGGAGTATTTTTTGCAAAATTTGGAAAAGTTTTATTGTACAACATTGCTTTAAGAATACAACCCTGATGTTGGTGGACTACAGCTCCCAGCATGCATCAACCTTCATTATATATTCTATTATTCTGGCATTTGCAGTCCAGCAACAACTGAGTAAAGTTTGGTAGATGAGTGCAATGCAGCAGGGTTTACTACTCCTTTAAAAAATACCCTAAACATAAAGTCTTGTATGTCAAATTTAAGATTCAATATATTAAGGCTTCATTTTCATTTTTTTCTTATAGTTTTTTAATTATTTGTCATCTTCCTCTTAACTTTGCATCTTTCAAATAGGGGTTAGTATATGTGCCTGTATATATTTTGTGGGTATTTTTTTTAATATAATTTCCCTTTTATCTGCATCTCTGAGGCTGGGCATTGAAACTGTTATCTGATAATTTTTTCCGCAAAGGGCTGAGACTCTATGCAGTTCCCTAAATGTATGATGCTTCAGACAAAGATGCAAATGAAATGTATCCCAAATGTCAGGTCTGAAGAAGCTAAAGCTCCTTCTCTGCAGATAAAAGTGTAACTGCTGGAGATAACACCACCCAGATATTTTTTATTCTTCTAATTTTAGCGAGCAGAGCCGTCTGTTAATTCACAGTTTATTTAAACCCACTATTTAGTCAGCATGCTATTGGAGAATTCCACCTACTGTGCTTTCATCTGGAGATCATAAAGCAGTATTTGAAAAAAAAAATATCATTAATTCTTTATATGCATTCTCTCTTCCAGTAAATCAGCCATCTAGTTAGTAACCTACTCACATGAATGAGTTTTGCCCAGCAGGAAAGCCAGTTCTGGTGCTCTTTTTTAAAAGAATGTCCAATTCAACGTATCCTTTACTAAGACATGTAAAATGTTTTTTAATTGTGCAGATGAGGGAAATGTACATAGTTTTGGATTGAAAGCGTAGAGAAGAAAACTTCATGTCCTTAATATACTGGAAGATGGAAGACTTGCCTGACTTCTACTGTTTTAAGTGGCTGTAGTAACAGTTTTGTTTTATTTTTTGGGGGTCAACACTTAGACTTAAAAGGCTGCAATGGTCAAAGTATTTAGTTTTCTTTCATCAAATTAGTCCACATAATGTGAGTAACAGTGAAGGGTAGATTGACCAAAACCCCCAGTGACCCACAGATCGACCAGTAGGGCGGGTTTGGGTTGAAATTTGGCCATTACGTGCTTGATTTGGGTGCGGGTCAGACTAGGTAAATACATTTCTCCACTGCTCACAAACATCTAATGTCTTGGAACCAGAGGCATGTAAGACATAGTGCACAGAGCAACAAGATGTGGGTATGGGTTTTCCACAGGTCCTACAATGCAACGTTTTGTGGTTTAAGTTTGGGTGCATGTTAAGGTTTTGCAATTTAGGTTAAGGTAAAGGTTGAGTTTTTTCTTACCCACCCATCACAACTAGTTGTCTTTGATCAGACAGGTTACTTTTACCTCCCAAAAAGGATCTAGAGTCCTAGGGGCAAATTCACTAAAGCGCAAAGCGTCTAACACCAGCGCTTATTCGCCAGCGTGACTTCATTTCACAACTTCGCCAATTCACTGACAGTGTCCCTGGAGAAAATTCGCTAGCGAAGTAGATAGACTAGCACAACTTAGCACCTTTACGCCAGGCGGAGTTGCTCACTAACAACGTAACTACGTTAATTCACTAAGATGCCCATTTTGCTGAACGTTTCCTCTTGCGCTAGACTTTACTTCACCAGGTCAGACCGAGCGAAGTTCAAAACAATAGATAGAAGTTTGAAAAAAAAAAAACTTTTTTCTAAGTCCCAAAAAAATGCTGGCGTCTTTTACTTTTTTTTATGGTGACAGTCTGAAAAATAGCATAATTTTTTGGGGGGTTACCTCCTTCCCCCCCCTACATTTCCCAACATATGACAACTCAACTATACAGGGGGCACATGTTTAGGGCAATAGGACAACTTTATTTTATTTATTAAAGGTTTCCTGGGCTTGTGTAGTGGAATGTAGTGGCTGTAACATATACTTCTATTACACGTTTAACTGTGCGCCATATGCAAATTAGGCATCACTGGCGAAGTAACGGTAGTGCAACTTCGCTACTGTTCTCCTCCCTGAGCGCAACTTTTCATTTTAATGAATTAGTGGCAGGCTGGCGAAAATTCGCCTGGTTAAGTGCAGCGAATTGTGGCGAAGCCATCGCTAGCGCATTTTCGCTGCTTAGTGAATTTGCCACCTACACTCTCTGCACTAATCACACCTATATAACCTCCTCCAAACCCACCACCTGAAAATTCTGAAAAAATACAATCTATGCTATGTAACAGCATTCTCTCTAAAATTATCATTATGGCACCCCATGACTACATGCCCCATAACCTGAGTTTTCAAGTATCACTATCTAGCCCTTCTCTTTCTGTTGTGGTGCCCCTAAGCTTTTTCTTTGCTCTTATAGTACCAATCCCATAATGAGTTGTTAAACTGTAAGCTTGGGGTCCAGTGCTTGATTCTACCAGGACCATTAGGCTTTAAGTTAGCACAATTATCTTTGTATCTTTGAAACGTTTGTCTGGGAACTCTAGGCGTATTTGATTTATATTGGTGGCTTAGGCATCCATATTATATGTAACATAGTGTAAAAAAAATACATTTCAGGCATGACAGTTCTTATTTTAGGATGTTATTTTATTATAAGTACATTTTCATTCTCAGTGTAAATTAGTTGTAAAGAATGAGGAAAAAGCTGCCCATGGGAGATCTCTCATTCTCCACATTTTTGTAAAGGTACATTGGAGATTTCCTTCTTTATACATGAATGCAAGTAAGCACAATCTGTAAGTAATTTTCTATGGAGTATAATTCAAGGCCAGAAATAAATCTGACTGCTCATCCTGTACATAGAGTATATACATATACAAATAAAAACAATAAATACAAAGCATTAGCTATGTATTGCTGTCTTAAAGGAACAGTTCAGGGTAAAAATAAAAACTGGGTAAATAGACGGGCTGTGCAAAATAAAAAATGTATCTAATATAGTTAGTAAGGCAAAAATGTAATGTATAAAGGCTGGAGTGAGTGGATATGTAACATAACAGAATACAATACAGCATCCTTCTTTTCAGCTCTCTAAATCTGAGTCAGCGACTTGAAGGGGGGCCACATGGGACATAACTGTTCAGTGAGTTTGCAATTGATCCTCAGCATTCAGCTCAGATTCAAAAGCAACAGTTATGAACCATGTGGCCTCCCTCAATTCACTGATTGGTTACTGCCTGGTAACCAGGGTAACCCCACAGTATAAACAAAAGAGAGCTGAAAAGCAGGAAGTAGTGTTCTGTTCTGTTATGTTAGACTTACAGTCACTCCAGCCTTTATACATTACATTTTTGCCCAACTAACTATATTGAAAACATTTTTTATTTTGCACATCCTATCTATTTACCCAGTTTTTATTTTTACCCTGAACGATTCCTTTTAGAGAAAATACAAAGGAAACCCAAATTGCACAGTCATAGTTGCCCATACCAGCCAATTAACAGGTACCAGTTTCTGGTCACCCATTTGAAAACAAAACTGTTAGGTTGCTATGGGTTACTAGCCCTATCTCAATCTTATTGGCTTATAGCACAGTTAATTATAGGAACAAATAATCAAACTCCAGTACAGTACTACCAGGCAGCATACAGGCCTTACATTCAATCTTCTCCTTGCCACAATATTGTAATATAAAGGCAACCAGGTTTGGTATTGGACTTTGGGTGAGTAATGGATTAAAATAGTAAATGGCACTAAGAGCTAAATGTGTGGAAAATTCTTTAAATTAATATTTATAGAGAGTGGTGGTAAAAAAACAAAAAAACGTAACAAATATAGATATCAGTTAAATCAAGAAGTAGAAGGGTGTTGAACAAAGTAAACATACACCCAATTTATAAAAATTGTTTCAAGTGTAATTCTTTCATCAAGAAGGTCAGAAATCAATGCTGGGATTGTTTTTTTCAGCAGGAGTCTGCTCTTGACATTACCCTTTGAGTTGAAATGATCACAATTAATCCCCTTTAATTCTTAATTAAGTCATTCTATTAACATGTCTTTAAAGTACACATCAAGGTTAGCAACTCATTATACATTTTCTGGGCAATTCAAAGTTACTGAAATTTGGGTGTAAGATACTATTTATTCTAGTTATTAAGCTGAGGTGTGTTCCAGAGATACATATCTATAATATTCTATGAAAAGATCACTGTAAACTACCCACCAGGATTGTTGTCTTTGCTCAAGAGCTAAGCTTAGCTATTGGCACACATAAATATTTGATTCACTTATGTTATACTTAGAAGCAAAGGTATGGATCTATTATCCAGAATATTTGGGACCTGGGGTTTTCCAGATAAGGGATCTTTCCATAATTTGGATCACCATACCCTTAAAGGAAAACTAAACCTTAAACATGAATATGGCTAGAAATGGTATCTTTTCTATATTGAACTTACAAAACCAGCTTGAAGGTTCAGCATCTCAAGAGTATTAATTATGCAGGCCTTCAAACTTGCCACAGGGGGTCACCATCTTGGAAAGTGTCTGTGACACTCACATGCTCAGTGGGCTCTGAGCAGCTCTTGAGAAGCTAAGCTTAGGGGTCGTCACTAATTATCCAGCAGAAAATGAGGTTGGTCTGTAATATAAGCTGATGCTACAGGGCTGATTATTAAATTCTGATGCTAGTTGCACTGGTTTCTGTGCTGCCATGTAGTAATTATCTGTATTAATGACTAATTACACTTATATTGTGACTATATTTCTATTCTATATGTACTGTATAATGTGAGTGGGTCCCTAAGCTCAGTAAGTGACAGCAGCACAGAGCATGTGAATCAGTGAATCAGTAGAAAAGAAGATGGCGAGCTACTGGGGCATCTACTGGGGAGACACAGATCTTTACTGCTAAAGGGCTGTGGGCTGGTACAGAAGCGTAAAACATAATGTACTGTACAGCATTTCTACATACTTCTTTAGTTAAGCTTTAGTTCTAAAAACATCTACGCTAAAAACATTAAAACATACAATAAAGCCAATAGGATTGCGACGCCACCAATATGGATTCATGCAACTTAGTTGCCAAGTTCAAGGCACTGTTGTATTACAGAGAGAAGAAGAAAAGAGAAATCTTTTTAGAATTATTTGCTTAAAATGGGAGATGACTTTCCTGTTATCCAGAGCTTTCCGGATAATAGGTGTTCAGGTAAGGGATCCCATACATGTATTGTATTTAAGTTGTTTTTCATTGTTGTATGAAGCGGTCTAAACCCGATAAGCAGGTCTGAAAGGGTTACTGCCATCCCAAATCAGTTTAGATTGATTGACTGGTAACCAAAAAAAAAACCATTAAGCCACGTATAAAAATGGGAGCAGAATAGTGCCCTTCACCTATATGCATGTGCTTGCTTTCCAGAATAAGTTGCCTTTATTAGACAGTAAGTACAGGCTCTGAACACAGGCAGTAATATGTGTGAAGTGTTGAGTTCTTGTTTTCTAAAAAGAAAATATGAGGAAAATGTGCAGCATTTGTGATAAATATTATCCTTTGATTCAGGGTCCATTTATAATGTGTTGGTGTTTGAAGGTTCAAGACTCACATCGACTCGCCTTTGTGCATTGGAAATGTTATTGTTTTCTGCATAATACTCATATGCCTCAGTCATTTAATGGTATGCCTATTATGTTGCCTGAAAATAGCAGTAGCACGTACAAACCAGCAATTCTTTTTTTTTCAGATTGCTTGATCCCAACTCAGTTTGAGGATTGTGAGCAGGCTGATGATGGCTGCCAAGAGAAATTAGAAATGTGTGATGATTTGAAAGGTGAAGTGGAAGAGGGTTACAGCAGGACAGAGATCTGAAAAATGCTGGAGAGTAAAAGAGCAGAATGACACAGGATCAACAGGTAAAACAAATCCATTCATGGGAGTTTTTTAGTTCATAATATGATAATTAGTGATGGGAGAATTTATTCGCCAGTGGCGAATTCACGGCGAATTTTCACCGGAAAACCGAGTCGCGCGTCTTTTTTGACGCGACGCGACGAAAGCGAGACGCACCAAAAATGACGTGAGGCGCACCAAAAACGACGCGACGCGTCGGACATGACGGGACGCGCCAAAGTTGACGCAACGTGACATTAACATGAACTTACTGCACCACAAGCCTAATCAAACAAATGATTTATGCTTTCAAAGTTGGCCACAGGGGGCTGTCATCTTGTAACTTTGTTATACATCTTTGCAAGACCAAGACTGTGCACATGCTCAGTGTCATCTGGGCTAAGCTTAGGGATCGTCATAAATTATCAAAACAGGGAAACAAACAAAGCTGCTGGAGTTCTGCACGGCTGGAAAGTAAGGCGGGGGCTCCCCCTGCTGTTCATAAGTATGATTGTTTCCCTTAGGGACTGTCTGACAATTCCTGTCCACAGCAGTAAATGAAGGAAGAGTTTCACTGCATATAGTCAGGTTTATTATAAAAACGTTAGACATTTTTTAATAAAAGTATATCGGAGATAGGTTTCTTTTTCATTAAAGAAAGTAAAAATTATATTTTATTTTTTTGACTTTCCTTGTCCTTTAAATAAATAGGTTAATATTGCTTCCAATAAGGATTCTTTATATCTTAGTTGGGATCAAGTACAAAATACTGTTTTTTTTATGACAGCAAAAAGGAAAATCATTTTTTTTTTATTATTATTTGGATAAAATGTAGTCTATGGGAGATGGCCTTCCATAATCTGGAGGTTTTTGGAGAACAGATCCCATGCCTAACAGCCTGTAAAGTTGATTTGTCAGACAAAGATGTTATTATAACATGAATTATTATTATAACCGATGACCTCCCAAACAATACGGCAGGGGCTACTTCATTTGCACATAATGAAAATGGCCAAAATAAAATAGATAGGATATTTCACTGTTTTTGATTTTTCTCTGGCTTATTTTAAAACATGCCTGTAATTGCACATGCCAGCTGCCTAAAACTGAACTAATTATCTCACTGCTTCTGCAGCACCCGCTCTGCACATTCATTGTCCATCACTGTCAGTAGAAGTGTAAGCACTTTACAAAAGGTTATCTTTTACCCTGCCCTACTCTTAATGACTTACATCCAGACTTTCACAAAGCCCGGTCTTCCCTTTCTAAAATGCACTTCTTCCTGATCTCAAATGCTCGCTGCCTGCTAATCCAGCTATTCATCATATCCGACCTGAACTGCTGCCATTTCCTAACACTTAAGTCTTCTATCATTGAATCTCACGCGTATAATTGCTACAGTGGTACGTAGGGTACACCGCCTCATTTATTGCTTCACTATACACATGTCTTTATGAATTAACCTTTCTCTGCAAATGGAATTTAAAATCTTCATAATTGTCTCACATTTTTTATGCATGATGCCTCCTTTGCCCATGCAGAACGCTTATATTAGAGACACCTCTGTAAGAATTGTGTAAGGTCCACCAGTAATGGGCAACTTTATTCCTCATTAATCATGTCTGCTCACCTGCATACATTTCCCACCAATAAAGTGTCCTAATATTCTGTTTTTAAGACTTCATTTCATAACACCATTAAGGTACACCGAATGCTGTTTTCAAAATGAAAATCTCACTATGTTGTCTCAAATATATATAGGGATGGAACCTGTTATCCTGAATACTCTGGACATGGGGTCTTCTGGATAATGGATCTTTCCATAATTTGGATAGTCATACTTAAAGTCTAATAGAAATCATGTAAACATTAAACAAACCCAATAGACTGGTTTTGCTTCCAATAAAGATTAATTATTTTTTAGGTGGGATCAAGTACAAGGTAATGTTTTATTATTACAGAAAAAAAGGAAATCATTTTTTAAAATGTGGATCCTTTGGACAAAATGGAGTCTATGGGAGATGGCATTTCTGTAATTCTGAGGTTTTTGGATAACTGGTTTCCAGATAATGGTTCCCATACCTGTATTACATTCTGTATATAGTTTTTATACTGTCATTTCAGCTAGATAAGCCAAGAGTTAGACAAGTGATATAGTAGTTTCTGGCACACATTTCCCATAAATTCCAAATGATAATCTCAAATGACTTGAACTTTATAGGAAGACTTGCAAACTAGGTGATGTTCTCCCAATGTTAAGTTTGTTTTATGGTATGTCCACAGTGTAGTGGAACCATCAAACCAACCAGACTTTACAATTCAGCACAAACTACACCTATGTCAACCATCCAGTCCTTTTTTTTGTTTATTGTGCTCGAATAAGCACCTGATGAAAGATCATTGTTGTACAGTACACAATAAACAAAAAACTTGAAGATTGACCTAGTTCTCCAGAGTGCAGTTCGTGACAAATTTATATGTGGGTTCAACTTGGATCTAAAAAATGCTAATGTGCATTGTGTTTATGTTCTGTAGCCACTTTGCTACCTGGGGAAGTATACCAGGAGCTGTACAAATGATGGTCTCCTTTCTATTATTTCAGTTGTTCAGGTAAACAGCCCAAATGATTATAACAGCTGAAAGAAATGCAGCCCTATGAGTAGAGGTCCCCAGGCTGAAGCGATCACATTTTCCTCTGTTTATTACCCCTGAAAATACAGGTAGAAAGTGAGTTAGGCTGAGGTTTAGGTAAAAACAATGCTGGAATTGGGGAGGGATGCACAGGGATGCCATCCATTCACATCCATTCAATTTTTGAGAAATAGCCTTCCTGTCAGAGGGGATGCAAGAGTTTTGCATCCCAGAACTGTCTTTTGCTCCTCTTCCTTTTTGCATGCAAATAAAATGCAGAGGTGAAATAAAATATAGTTAAATAATAGGAGAGAAAAGGAGAGAAAAGATTGCTGGGAGAGAAACAGAGAAGTGTTAAACAGATCAAGAAGGTGGAGGAATCAGAGGGTTATAGAGAAAAAGAGAGAAGAAGAAAACAGGGGAAACAAAAAGAGAAAATGAAGGTATTAAACAGAAGCAGGTAACAGAATAGTGAGAGAATGATGTATCTGAAATAATCTTAGGTAATATAGAATATGATGGGGTTGTGCTTTGTTATGAAACAATAGACAGGAAGAAGCTGGACTGACAGCCAAGAAAATTCACATGCACAATTTTAGTTTTGGGGTCCCTACAGGTCACATACTTACAAGGCCCGGGCTTAGGGCGGCAGGGACGGCATTCAGTTTAGTTGCTCCCCTTCTGCGTCACCTCCGCGGTATCCTCCCCATCTCCTTGTGTCTGCACATATATGGCCATGTGCACATCTTGAATATCCGTTTCTGCGCATGTTCATATACATGGAGGACAACACGGAAGGGGAGGACAACGTGGAAGAGGAGGATGAAGGGGAGGATGACACCGAAGGGGAGGACAATGCAGAAGGGGACACAGAGAGAGGGGATGCATACGGGGGTGATGAGCGGAGACGGCCTAGGGGCGGCCCGTTTGTAAATCCTAGCCTGCATACTCAGGTAAATCTATGCATACTGGGCATTAAACTCTGCATTAGAAGGAAATACCAAAATGGAAATAGCAAAATGGTTTTGCTTTAAAGTGCGTGAAACCAGAAAGTATTGGCGTGTGAGGTTTAATATAATAATGGGTGTGGCTTATTGGTGTGGGAGGGGTTTGTTTTAGCATGCTGCGCTACGGCATCTCTTCACTTTTTTCATTCCAATTCAAGCACTGGGTTGACACGAATTTGTGGTCCTATATATTCTCAGAGCTATGGGTGAAAGGCTGTATTTCTGTAAACTGATATAAACTAAAGGTCCCTGCACAAATGTCACCTCAATGTCAACTTGAACAAAAAAACAATCAATCAATGCGTTAAAGCCATATACACAAAGTGCTTGTGCCCAGCAGAGATTGGTATGTTACAGTACACATTGCATCCATTTGCTTCTAGACAAAAGTCAGTAGGAGGAAGTTTTGAAATACAAACCCATAATGTCTAATCCATTGCTCTAAAATTCCCTACAAAAGAACTGGACTTTACCATAAATGTTCTAAAAGCTGAAAAGCAAATGGCTTCACCTAAAGTGCTGAATATGAACATTGCTGTCAATAGTCAAATATGACTACACGGTTCACTTGTTTCCAGCACTTCAGGGACTAAATCACCTACCAATGTGGAAATTGATTTTGAGAAAAGTCATAATGAGCGCCCGTCAGGAAAGGCCGGAATTCAGTTGATTGAAACGGCAGACAACAATGTCTGAGGCTTTAAAACTTTCAGAGAGAAGAAAAGTTGAGAGCTACTTGAAGCAACCCTCTGCTGCTGTTTTAACTTTCATCTTCAAAAACTTGCCACAGAGTTTTAGTCTCGATTATTGAACGTGTCTACTTTTGTAGTGTTTGAAAAGAATACATTCACAAAACCTTGTCAAATATTTTCCAAGGTACCCAGGGATACTTCTGTGGTTAGGATTGTACATGGCTTAGCCTGCCTTAAGATGAAATGCACTTTTTTTCCCTTTCTTATTGTTTCGTATTGAGTTGCGCTTCATTTGTTGAATCGTAATTATGAGACCCATTTGGTTTCCTAGCCTGTCTTTAGTACTCACCATCGTGTTGATTAAGAACTATTATTGGTGCTAGCGGAAACCTCAAAAGCTCCAGGCCTTCTGGAATCAATCAGTTAAGATGTAGTTTTGATGTAAGATGCTTTTTTTTTTTTTCCATGTTTGATTATTTATGAAGTCAGCAGGAAACAAATTTTA
>CM044432.1:19594383-19605520 GCA_024363595.1 Xenopus borealis | reverse complement strand
TAGCAGAACTATTGTAGGTGTAGCAGCACTATTATAAGTGTAGCAGAACTATTGTAGATGCAGAAGCACTATTGTAGGTGTAGCAGAACTATTGTAGATGCAGAAGCACTATTGTAGGTGTATCCCTACTACTGTAGGTGTAGCAGCACTATTAGCTTTGCCTTTACCAGAGAAGTCATGTTGACTGTAAGAACAGGCAAAGAGAGGGTGACAGAATAATAATGTCAGCTAAAAATCTTGCCTTCTACCACCCATGGTTGATTTAAAATGCTGGCACTGTGTACATTTTTTCCTTTAATCCCAACAGCATATATGCAGAATGCAAGTCTATTATGGATATGAAAATAATAAAGATATTTTCTGTCTTTGCCTTCAGTCGCATTTAAAGGAAGACAAAAAAAAAAAAGTCTTAATTTTCTTTGCTTTCTGCATTGATGAACATAATGGTGAACAGCGACTATGTAATTACAAATGACCATTTACTTACTTTGCTTCCAAGATTTTACGGTCCACCTCATCTAAGGATGAACTGTGTGCTACATGCAATGTCCCAAACACTGTGCTTCTCTTCTTCTTTATTTTCTCTGCCTGGAATGAAAGCAACGTGCAGTTTAAGTTGGGGTGGGGGACAAAGTACAAAGTAATGAAATTAACACACACTGTTGGTGCATTCGGAATTACAATACATTTTTTTTACTGCTGGGGGAAATGATTCTCAAACCAAATCATTCAATAATTCTCTGTAATTGAAGTAAAATCATCATCAGCAATGGTGAATGTATATGCTTTATTTAAAGGGATTCTGTCATGATTTTTAGGGTGTAGTTTTTAATTCTAAATCACACTGTTTACACTGCAAATAATTCACTCTACCATATAAAATTGAATTTCCAATCCAACAAGTGTATTTTGTTTTTTATTTATAATATTGGTGTGTAGGCAGCCGTCTCAGGTCATTTTCCCTGGTCATGCGCTTTAGGATGGAACTGCTTTCTGGAAGGCTGTTGTTTCTCCTACTCGATGTAACTGAATGTGGACCTGGATTTTACTACTGAGTGCTGTTCTTAGATCTACCAGGCAGCTGTTATCTTGTGTTAGGGAGCTGCTATCTGGTTACCACTGTTCTTTGGCTGCTGGGGGGTGATATCACTCCAACTTGCTGTAGAGCAGTAAAGAGTAACTGAAGTTCATCAGAGCATACGACTGGGGGCAGTTGGGAAACGGACAATATGTCTACCCCGTGTTAGATTTCAAAATATCTGCTCTTTTGAGAAACTGATTGCAGTGCAGAATTCTGCAGGAGCAGCACTATTAACTGATGTGTTTTGAGAAAAAAATTCCCATGACAATATCCCTTTAAGCTACTCTGATATAACTGCACCCCCACCTTGCTACAAATGTGTAGGAGCTAAAGCAAAGCGGTCTGAGATCTGCTACTGCCCCGGACAGGCGAAAACAAAACTGCACCTGCTACAGCCTGACGAAGTGCAGCATTCTTATGGCACAAAACAGCCTGTGTGTGAAATGGGCAAGAAAATACTCTAGAAATATTACCTTTAGGGGCACCTCGGTGCATCTGTGTTTAGAAGGATTAATTCTACATTCATAAAAGGCAGGATTACCCATGCCACGAAGATGGTGTTACCCAGTCATCCTGTTACATCTTGTACACAAATCATTTTATGATTTTATCATTTTATTAACAGAAATAGGGCACTTAAAACTAGTTTAGAAGCTCACAGTGTGATAAAGCTGTCTGGGTATAAGAGCTATCAGAGCATTTGTTCTTCAAGAGCACATTACAGAATTACAATGATGTTGGGTGAATTTAAGTTCAAACGCATCAGGAATAGCGTCGTTTAAAAAAGAAAAATTGGAACAGGGCTGTATTTTCTTGGGGGGGGGGGAAAGAATAAGAATAGTTAACACAATATATATGGAATTAAAAGAAAGTTTGGCGTTTTAGCAGAAACTAAAGATATTTTATAATGATTTTAGGTCAGTATTACACAGTTTGCTGTTAAAAACAGCATGTTTAAATTCTTTACCTCATCTTTGGCAATGGCAAGGTGCATTTCAGCATTTTGTTTCTTTATATTATAGTACTGTACTTCCACCTCATGAGTTAATTGAAGCCATTTTTGCAGAGTTTCAGGAACAGACCAGTTGCTCCGGAGTTCAAACTCCTTCTCTGCTTTTTTCAGAGCCATGCGAACCTGTAACCAAAAACAAGGTTATTATGGTCTTTAACTCATTGTTATTGATTGGTCATATAGCTGAAAAGCTTCACACCAGTAAGTACCACTGTAGATGTCAGGCTCATGACCAATGGTTGATGAGTATTTCAACTCAAATGGAATCTTTAAGTTAACTTTTATGGTAGAACTCCACCGGCCGTATCGGCACGATCTGATGCGCTGCACAAAAACCACAGGTGTCACGTCGGATGCAATGGAAACAAGGTAAGAGATGGAAACGTGGGATGAAGTCACAGCGTTGATAGGAAACAACTGTCGGATGCATATGCAGCATGCAGGGGATGCATACGCAGCGTGCAGCATCTGCATTCGACAGTCATGTCGCATCGGATCAAAGCTGCAACACCGCCTGACAATGCTATTACTTACCTTATTTCCATCGCATCCGATGCCTGAGTTTTCTAAGTGCGTCGGACCGTGCCAATATCGTCGTGGAGTTATACCCTTAGTATGTTATAGAGAGAGCGAGAGAGTGACGTTCCGAGAGACAATAAGCATTTGTTATGGCTTTGGAAGGATTTGCCTTTTTTTAAGAGCACTTTGGCTGCTACGTTCTAGGTTACCCTATTAACCAGACAGTGGTTTGAATGAGACACTGAAAGTGGACTGGAAAGATAAAGAGAGGCAACTATGACTAAGTACCGGAGGGTATGAAACACGTAAGGTGGGCCATATACGGTCAGTATGTACCAGTTTTAATGAGATTTTTGAATAAATATTTTTTTTACTATAAATAAGCCTTGGGACATATATCTTTGATATTATATTTCTCTATATGATTGTCTTTATGAACCTTTAGCTCAGGCTGTGATTCACATGGATCAGTTTTAATGGACTTCCCAAAAGTAAGAGATAGAAAGATAAAATAACAAAGAAAATAAGGAACGATGAAGTAGCCTCACAGAGCAATTGGCTTTTGGGTGCAGGGGTCAGTAACCTCCATTTAAAAGCTAGAAAATCAAGGCAAAAAATTAGAACTATATAAAAAAAATTCTATAACTATATATTTTCTGTTCTATAAACATACTAGATGTTAACCTAAAGGTGAACAACCCCTTTTAAGGAATGCGATGTTCACAAAACACAAGCTTGCAGTCACTTGATAATTGTAAAGCTTGAATACAGTCGCTCCTAAACCTTTCCACATCACTTACAAATGACCCGGAACAGTTCTTGTTGGAGCCATTCGACTGTGAATGTGTGATGCTGGAAATAGCATTGCTGACACAAAGGTGTAACAGCCAAATACTTCAGGCCATAATTATCCCTCAAGGTATATGTCAAATTCCTAAATTAGCAAGTTTGACCCGTCTTACCTGTACTAGTTCTTCTTCTGCATATTTAAGTCTGCTCAGTTCACATTCTGCCCCCTCCCTCAGCTCCCGGAGCCGATGAGCTTCACGTTTAGCGTCGCTGATTTCATCCATCATTTTACGCTCGAGATTTTGCTTTTCTACTGCCACGGTCCTGTTCTCCTCTTGGGCTTTGTCTAGTCTGGACAAATCAGGAAAATAGAAGAGAAACTTAGAAATGTTGAAGATTTTACAGAAAGTCATATTTAGTCAGCGGCCAGGTAAATTGGTCTCACCCCTGGGCTTCCATAAGTCAATTCAACGGACTAGCAAGATACCTCTGCAAGTGGAAATGGAGAATGGCAAAACTCTCATCAAAAATAACACCATGGGTTAATTACTGAGAAAACACAACATTTAAAGGGAGCAGAGATTTTTTTAGATTTCATTTTGAAATCTGACATGGGGCTAGACATATTGTCAATTTCCCAGCTGCCCCAAGTCATGTGACTTGTGCTCTGATAAACTTCAGTCACTCTTTACTGCTGTACTGCAAGTTGGAGTGATATCACCCTCTCCCTTTCCCCCACCCAGCAGCCTAACAACAGAACAATGGGAAAGTAACCAGATAACTCCCTAATACAAGATAACAGCTGCCTGGTAGAGCTAAGAACAGCACTCAATAGTAAAAACCCATGTCCCACTGCGTACTATTCAGTTACATTGAGTAGGAAAAACAACAGCCTGCCAGAAAGCAGTTCCCTCCTAAAGTGCTGGCACAAGTCACATGGCCGGGGGCAGCTGGGAAATTGACAAAATGGCTAGCCCTCTTTTGAGAAATGGATTTCAGTGTAGAAGACTACTGGAGCAGCACTATTAACTGATGCGTTTTGAAAAAAACACGTTTTCCCATGACAGTATCCCTTTAAAAAAAAAAAAAAAAACGGTAAAAAGCCAACATCTTATCTTTCATGACAGATTATATACATGATATTGTGAGTCATTAAAACACAATTCAAACACACCCACACATACATGACATGGGAGTTAAGAGAGTTCTTTACCTGAGAGCATGTTTACCTCTCATTAGGCTCTCACTTTCTATGTGAAGAAATATAAGAAAAAATATTTTGCCTAGTACTCCACTTCAATGAATTTGCACAAGCAGGAAACAGAAATGTGAAAGAAATGTGTGTACGTATATATATATATATATCAAATATCTTCAAACCACCACACCCTTTCTAATAATTGAAATGTATATATAGCAACCAGGTGAGTATTCGCACTCTGAGGCTTTATCTTTGTCTTTTTATTATTGCATGGCATCAAAGGCCAATGTTTCAGTCCTCATTAATGAGGAACGATATATATATATATATATATATATACACACATACATACATACATACATACACCATAAAAGTAAATGTAACTCAATTGGTTTCCCCTCAATATAGTGTTTTGGAATGGAATGCATTAGAATGCTTGATACCACACTCTTTTCAGTGCAAGACAGCTGAATCAGCTGTTCATTGCTTCCCCTCCTTCCAAATATTGTTTCTTCTTACAATGGTGAAAAATAAAATAAAAGCTACTAGTGAGTAACTTGACAATAACTGTGTCTGATATGCATTGCCTTCTGGTAGTGTCTATGGATAAACTACTGAGATTTTTTTTAGGAAGTCACATATGCAATTAACACACCAAACCACAGCGATTTCGTTCTTCTTGCTTTAGGAAATACATTAATATTTGCTCACCTTTGTTATTTATTTTTGGAAGCTCTCCACACACAAACAAAAAAAATCTGAGAGAATTCCTAGAACCATTTGATCAGTGGGACATTTTGACCATCCATGGACTGTACCTTTCCTGAAGCTCAAGAAGACTGAATTCGGCTTTCTGCAGACCTTCCAAGTCCTTCATCATCTGCGATATGTGCTCCTTGGAAGTTCTGTTCTGTGTATAGGCAAACCAGCAACCTCCTACGCCGATCACGATAGAAATGGTCAGAATAAAATCTTTTACCCAGTTGTGCGGAGGTCCTAGGCGAAATCAATAAATACACAGATATCCTTTAATAAATGGAAACGCCAAATAATAATTGCCGAGACTTTACTTTATAATCTTTATTGCACCAGCGTTGTCCGTACTAACTTGTTGGTGGTCCGAAGAGCACAACGTCCAGCGCCTTCAGCTGAAGTTTTTGCCTGTGGCTCCGATCGGTGATTTTAAGATGTGAGATCATTAATGGGGGCTCATTAACAGCTATCCTGTAAACACAAGAAAACCGGTAATCTTTATAGTCAAAGAATTAAAGGACAAGGAAAGTGTAAAATAGAATAAGGCTAGAAATGCTGTATTTTGTATACTAAACATAAACATGAACTTACTGCACCACAAGCCTAATCAAACAAATTATTTATACTTTCAAAGTTGGCCACAGGGGGCTGTCATCTTGTAACTTTGTTATACATCTTTGCAAGACTAGACTACATACACATGCTCAGTGTGGTCTGGGCTTCTTAGGGATCGTAATAAATGATAAAAAAACAAAGCTGCTTGAGTGCTGCATGGCTGGTAAGTAAGGCAGGGGCTCCCCCTGCTGTTCATAAGTATGATTGTTTCCCTGCCAGAAGTTAGGGAGCGTCTGACAATTCCTATCCACAGCACTAAATGAAGGGAGAATTTCACTGATTACAGTGATGTTTCTTATAAAAACGGTACACAATTTTTAATTAAAGTATATTGGAGATAGATTTCTTTTTCATTAAGAAAGTAAAAATGGGATTTTATTTCTTTGCCTTTCCTTGCCCTTTAAAGATTATGTGACCTACAATACATGGAAACAAGTAAGGTTTACGGCTGATGTAACAGCTCCTGATGCTGGCACTCAAAAACTTTCTGGAGTCTCTGCCTGTATTTATCTGCAGAACAATGTCACAGGCCTCAATTTTCAGCCAGCTCCATTTCCAGGTGGTGGTCACAGAAGCTTCTGAGCCAGATGTGCTCTGTGTGACATCAGCCAAAACACAGTCCAACACAAATATTCTACCAACCACTGCAATGTATGCTCAGCTCAGACATTCCACTTGTACCTTCACTAACCAACACTTATTTCCATAATAAAGGGATTTTAAGTACTCTGATTTTAGGTTTTCCCATATTTTACATTATTTGGGGTCCCACCAATTTATAATGCATTTCCCTGGTTTTAAGTCATTTTTTCCTGGATTTTACATCAACATTTTGTCCTGATGTTCCAAAAACAGCTTTTTTTCCCCCTCTATGAATGTTATGTTATGTGAAATAAAGAGATTTGAAATACTATCCAGATGTATATTTTGCCATGGTTCTGCCTGTAAATGGTCAATTACAATTAGTCCACCCTTTATACAGTCCAGCACCAATCCCTTATTGCTTTAGGTTGTGTATGTCAGGGTAGAGTCCTGCAGCGGGTCGGGTACCCGCGGGTTACCCGCAAAATCCAGCTGTACCCTGCGGGTTGCTCGTAGAATTTCTGGGTGCGGGTATAGAAGCGGGCCGGTGGTTCTGTAGGTTGGCGGGTTGAGGGTCGGGTCGCGGATCCTCGCTATAGCGATTTGTACTCCTTTTTATCAGCATTTCTACTTCCGATGAGGTCACTTCCAGTTTACAATGACAGCACTTCCGGATTCTTGATGGTCAGCGGGTCGCGGATCTTGGGTTGCGGGTACGGGTTGGGTCGTGGGTCCAAGCGGGTAAGAATGCAGGTCGCTGGTCCGGGTTGCGGATTGTGGGTACGGGTCCCAAAAAATCGGGCCGTGGACATACCTGAATTGGGTCTCCAAGCGGACTCTGCACAATTTGAAGCAGACGCAACAAATTTGACACTGGGATGGCCGAATTTGACATGGGGCACCTGAAATTCGATGCTTGCACATCCGAATTTGATGTGGCACGCACAGTTGACGTCCCCTGGTCCTTGCAAAAAATTCTGCCTTGATACTGGTCCCTGGGGCAAAAAAGTTTGGGGACCACTGGTGTATGTGACTGACAGAGTCTTGCACATGCCCCCCATAGTGTAACATTAAAGCTGCAATGTTTAACCCTGGTTAAACAGAGCAAGCAGACACTTGCAAAAAAACTTCTCATGCCTGCATTCAAACTGCACCTATATTCCTATGCGAACTCAACTAAACCTAAATGGGAGTGCTTCAATAAAGCGACTGCATAGTAAAATGGAATGTTTTCCTTTCACATTGTAAGGTAGTGGGCCCAACACTGTATATACAGTATCATCAATAGGTAAATAAAAGTCACCTGGGCAAAGTTGTTCCTTTCACAGAATTATCTCTGAAGGTCTTCTCATACTGAGGAAGCTCTACAAATTCCAGCAACCACTGCAACGTGTCCTCCTCAGTCCAGTTGTGAACTGAAACGGAAAGAATAACATTGAAATTATATGAATAGAATACTTTCCTGAAGCATCTTTTCTAAACAACTACAAAAAATGAAAAATTTTATACAAACTTCAGCATACTGAGATATGAAACGTTCTAAACACAATCAATTTAATATTCTGTATTGTTTCTGAAATAAATCAAGTTTAACTTCGCTATCCCTCTTTGAGCATCTATTTCTCGTCATTCTATCTTCATGCAGCAGTTGGGTATCAGATATTTATTGATGGTTAAATCCAATATATCTTATAGGAGGCTCCCTTTCCTAGCAGGTGTTTTAGAGCTTGGAGGCAAGTTTTGGTTGCATAAAAACCAAGTTTACTACCAAATAAGAGTCTCCTGTAGCTGCCAGTCCACGTAGAGGCTAACAAGTAGTCAACCACAGCCCTTATTTGGTATCCCCATGAAATTTTTTTCATGCTCATGTTGCTCCCAAACTCTTTTTACATCTAGATATGGTTCACAGGTGAAAAAAAATGGGGACCCCTGGCTTAAGGGCTTGATAGAGAGGCATGTAACATATATTTAGTTGGGTTAAAGGGGAATTCAACCCCACCCCCACCCGGGCTATTGCCCCTAACTTATATACTACCCCAAAGGCGCCATCTTCGTCCACAACGTCTTCTTCCGCCAGCGCTTGGCGGCACATGCGCAGTAGGATGCATTTGCGGGTTTGTACTACTGTGCATGCACCCAAAGTTCGCCGTTTGAACCTCATGACGGAAGAAGACGTTGTGGACGAAGATGGCGCCTATAACCCTGCACAAAGGGACCTGCACTTTGGGGTAATATACAAGTTAGGGGGGTGGAGCCTATTGGGTGGGAGGGGTTTAGCACCGGCAGGGGGTTGAATTCCCCTTTAAGGGCTTGATTGAGAAGAATGTACTATATATTTAGTTGGAAAAACATAGCAAACAAAATCCAGCCAAAAGCATTGACTTAATTCTCATGAGACATATAAAGAGGAGCTTCTGCACTGGCAGAAAAATATCCAAATGCACCGGACTGTATGATTGACTTCAATGGAATTATGTCTGCATAATTAATGTTTACTTTATTTTCTAGAAGACTAAATATGGGATCCAAATCAGGACCTGGATAACAAGTCCCACACCTTTATATCTGTAATACTCCCTTATTGGGGTTGTTCACCTTTAAATGAACCTATAACATGATGTAGAGAGTGATATTCTGAGACCAACTGCAATTGATTTTTTTTTTTTATTATTTATGGTTATTTGGCTTTTTATTCAGCAGCTCTCCAGTTTGCAATTTCAGCCAGTCTGGTTGCTAGAGTCCAAATCACCCCAGCAACCATGGAATATGAATAGGAGTGTCCCTGAATAGAAAGAGGAGTTGTAAAAAGTAGCAATAACAATACATTTCTAGCCTTACAGAGCATTTGTATTTTAGATGGGGTCAGTGACTCCATTTGAAAGCTGGAAAGAGTCAGAACAAAAACATATAACATACTTTAAAGTACCTGAACAGCTAGACTAAAGACACCTTGCACTGTTTATTGCCCTAGCGCAGATACTTGCAGTTTAGCTACACAATCCAATTCATATTAACCACAAAAACACCATAGCATGGGCTATGCTACAGTCTGCTTGTAGTTAAAGGGATACGGTCATGGGAATTTTTTTTTTTTTTAATGCATCAGTTAATAGTGCTGCTCCAACAGAATTCTGCACTGAAATCCATTTCTCAAAAGAACAAACAGATTTTTTATATATTTAATTTTGAAATCTGACATGGGGCTAGAAATGTCAGTTTCCCAGCTGCCCCAGTCATGTGACTTGTGCCAGCACTTTAGGATGGAACTGCTTTCTGGCGGGCTGTTATTTCTCCTACTTAATGTAACTGA
Source organism: Xenopus borealis (assembly GCA_024363595.1). Lineage (NCBI taxonomy): Eukaryota > Metazoa > Chordata > Amphibia > Anura > Pipidae > Xenopus > Xenopus borealis. Next base: position 19,595,658 of record CM044432.1, on the reverse strand, counting down.
ATGTGTCTCAATGGGACTTGGATTTTACTATTGATTGTTGTTCTTAGATCTACGAGGCAGCTGTTATCTTGTGTTAGGGAGCTGTTATCAGGTTACCTTCCCATTGTTCTGTTGTTAGGCTGCTCGAGGGAAAGGGAGGGGGTGATATCACTCCAACTTGCAGTACAGCAGTAAAGAGTGATTGAAGTTTATCAGAGCACAAGTCACATGACCAGGGGCAGCTGGGAAATTGACAATATGACTAGCTCCATGTCAGATTTCAAATTAAATATATAAAAAAAAAATCTTTTTGCTCTTTTGAGAAATGGATTTCAGTGCAGAAGTCTGCTGGAGCAGCACTATTAACATGCATTCTGAAAAAAAAAAACATGTTTTCCTATGACAGTATCCCTTTAAAGAGCTAGATATCATAATGTAGGACTTAAGTATGCCGCCTATTTACTGTTCATAAACCTATTTAAAGCAGAGGCAAGATTTTCAAAAATTTGCCATGCTCAGCTAACTTATAACGTGCAATGTTCCACTGTGTTCGGGTTAAGCAATGTTAATGGAATCTTCTGACGACAACCAATGGGGTTTCTATACTAGACCAGCGATGCAAAGAAGAAACGCAGGGAAAGAAATAACCTTTTTTTTAGAAAAATTCAGTAGATTGTGAGATAATGTAGATTTCCCTTTGCAGAGTTATTCAACGCATGACGGCTGACAAATGGGACGCGAGGTGTTCCGAGCCGAGCTGGAAACGGCGAAACTTCCTTATTGAGGTATAAATTCATTCTTAATCACACGGCTTTGTACGCGAAAATAGATACGCAAGAAAGATTTATTTAATCAGGTATGGGACCGGAATGCTCGGGACCTGGGGATTTCTGGATAATGGATCTTTCTGAAATTTAGGTCTTCATACCTCAATGCTACTAGAAAATCAAGTAAACGTTAAACAAACCCGATAGGCTGCTTTTGCCTCCCATAAGGATTAATAATATCAATAGTGTCTTTATTACAGAGTAAAATGAAATCATAATAATAATGATAAAATTGACTCTATGGGAAATGGTCATTCTGTAATTTGGAGCTTTCTGGATAATGGATTTCCAGATAATAGATAGTACAGTTATGGGCTAAGTTATCTAGAATGGACCTGAGGGATCTTTCTGTAATTTTCTTTATACAATAAGTCTACAGGTGTTGGATCCTTTGTCTGGAACCCTGTTCTCCAGAAATTTACAAATTTCAGAAAGGCCACCTCCCATAACTTCATTTTATTGAAATAAT
>CM044432.1:19576784-19587428 GCA_024363595.1 Xenopus borealis | reverse complement strand
GGGGGGGGGCAAATTTGCTAAACCTCAATGTGTTGCTTTAAACCATTAATTTCCTATTTCCACTAAAGCTGCAGAAGAGTACTATTAAAAGAAATGCGACAAAGGTGCCGTAGGAGGGGAACCTCAGGGTGCCTCCTTTACTGCATGTTTAATAGACACCCGCAGCATTCCACTTTTACTCCTACAGATTTGTGATCAAGCATGGAAATTTACAAACGAGATTAAAAAGAAACAAAACAAAGACTAGATGGATTTATTTTTATTATACATTGTGCCACTTGGTTGGACACACACTAGCATTATGATTTAAGTGCAGTATAACCCCAAATGAACGTTCCCTGATTAAACGTTTTCCTGGATTTGATGTTTTTATTTTGTTTTTTTCCAAGGTCCCTTCAAGTTCTAATTTCAATACAGATATTTGATTGACAGCTCAGATATTTAAACACCTTTATAACATGTATGGATGTTTTTAATGAAAACACAAATTTGTATTCCATGTTTAATTTGCAAAGGACTTTTATTATACAGCTTTTTATGTGTAGGGGACAGGTCCGCTTTAAGTCTACTAGAAAATCATGTAAACATTAAATAAACCCAATAGGCTGGTTAGACACCAGCTTTCCCACTAGAGCTCCTAAGCTAAGGGTAAGTGCACAATGCTCTTACTACTCCATCACACTGTTTGCTGGGGGACTTTATTTAAATGCACTGCAAACTTAGAATGCTCACAATCAGTGTAGGACTCACGTACAACGGGGGTCCTTGACGAGGTACAAAAGCTTACATATTTTGGCCAAGGTGTGATACTAATACATCATTTTTTGTTATTTTTTAAAGACAAACCAAGCGTGGGAAAATTTTCTCTCTCTTTAGCTTTTTATCGTTTTCAGCAACTGGTCAACTCCAGAATGTGAGTTGGTCCGAGTGCTGGGACAATAGTGTCTACGGCAGAGACCTGCGTGGCTCCATTTTTTGGGACCCGGACCCGCAATCAGGACCCACAACCCTCGTGCTGACACGATTGGGCCCGACCCTCAAGTAACTTATCCGCGATCCGATGACGATCAAGAATCAGGAAGTGCTGTAGTTTTAACCCGGAAGTGACATCATCGAAAGTGGGCAGAAGTAGGCATGCACACGGGAACAAAAGGAGGAAGTGCTGCCGTAAACCCGGAAGTGACATCATCAGAAGTAGAAGTCATCAGAAAAAGAAAAAAAGTAAAATTTGCTTTTGAGATGATCCGTGACCCGATCCGCCACCTGCAAACCTGGAGAACCACGACCCGCGTCCAATCCTGAAATTCCTACCTGCACCCCGCAGGGTACCACCAGTTTTTGCGGGTACCCAACCCAATGCAGGTCTATGGCACCTTGTCAATGCCACAGAGTGAGTTAGACAGAGCGCTGACTAATTCTTTTTGTGTTGTCCTAATTTGAATATTCACCACCTAAAACCTGCAGAGTTTATGAACAAGTTAATGGCAGACATCTGTTGAGCCATTTGGAGATATTAATATCCTTCCTGATATTTGAGATTTTTATGGAGGGGGAAAAAAAAAATTTGTACGAATCAAATACGAATCGAATTTTCGGGTCAGAACCATTTATTGAATATTAGACATAAAAAAAAATTCTTGAATAACCTCCCAGTCGAATTGTGAGTATATTCAAAGTAAAAATCACATGAATTCAAAAGTCAACCTTTGATAAATGGGCCTTCCCAAGATTTTAGGCACCAAACAATGAAGTTAAGTTTTAGCATTTTATTTCCATCTCAAAACCTAAAGAGTGTGATTTGCCCTTTAACGTATTTGAGTGAATTCTGCAGCAGGTTTCATAAGCAAACGGCGAAGAGAATAAACAGAGCGGTTGACCAGCTCATGAGCATACAGACCAGAGCACTTTTAGGGCAGTCATTCTTTTTGACTGAAAACAGACATTAAGGGCAGAGACAGACGAGAAGATTTGGGGAGATTTAGTCGGCCGGCTCCCACTTTTTCCGATGACTAATCACCCCGAACTGCCTTCCCGCCTGGCTAGAAACAAAATCACTGGCAAGATGGCACTCAGAGAGTTTCGTTTTCCAAGGTCGCCCGGAGTTTTCTTGTGAGGCAATTTTGGGTGACATCAGAAACAAAGCATACAATTGCCATCCCACTGCTGATCTAGATTCTAGGCAGTTCAGGGAGATTAGTCGCTTTAAGAAGTGGCGACTAAATCTCCAGAATCTGTCTCTGCCCTTAAGGTGACATCTGTTAAAGCTTGGTTAAATGTGTACATTTTCCCAAACAAAAACCAATTTGGCTTGTTGCATATTACACTGCTATGGCAAATGCAAAAAATACAACATCCCCTATAAACCCAACGTGAGAAAGCAAGTTTGCCATTTGTTCCATGAGTGAACGGGGGGGAAATGAGCTATTTTTTTTAACTCTCTTTGCCATCTTTTCCATGGTTGAAAGAAGAAAAGAGTATTGTAAACAAGATTAAGCAGTGGACTCCGCAGGGACAAGCCAATAAGAAAGGCTTTGAAATCATGCCAGGCTCAGGCTACACAATATGAGACTATTCCTTCAGCTACAAGCTTTGCTTTATTAAAATTCATTCTTTTCTTGGCAGTAACAAGACCTGGATATGTTCAAGTTGTTCCTGTCACTGCATTTAAGACTCCATTCCTTAGTTGTAGAAAATAGTGGGACTTTTAAGGAAGAATCTTAGATGCAAATACCTGTACCCTACCCTGTGTTACTAAGAGAACATTAAAGAGTTAGAGCTATGGGGTTAACATTCATTTAATAACTGAAATCGAAATTTTTCCCACATTATAAATGAGCATATGGATTATGTAGTAACTGGTGCCATCTGCATGTCCGCTTTATTAAAAAGGCAAAAGGCCGCGGGTCTCCTCAACAATGATTTCTACTCCAATGATGTCACTTCCAGTTACAACAACAAACAAGGAAAAGTTGTGCTCACCACTAATTTTTCAAACCATTAGGCGGCGGTGCAATGAGGCTGTGACCACAAAATACAAATAGACAAATACAAGAGGTCCTCTGCACTCAACCCATTATCAATATATTTAAGACATTTTGTGCATACTGCTACTAAAAAAAATGCCTTACCCTTTAAACAAAACAGGGATTGTTTGTCCATATATTGCAATATATTTAAGCTGGCCAACTACATCAAGTCTTCCCATATCTGGCCAGTCCTACTCTCAAATTGCATCAAGAATTCTATTGCTTCATTATACATTTTACAAAGGGACTAAGCTCCAAGTTGCAGCCCACACTAATGGTTTTAAAATTTAGTGGTGAGCACAACTTTTCCTTGTTTGTTATAGTTATACAGGAGCAGTGACCAGCTCCTTGTTGTAGCCCCCACTCTTCCCAGCTACAGTCAGGTGATCCCACTGGTGTCTAATAAAAGGGCAACCATGATTGGGAGTTGAAAGCAGCAAGTAAGTTGCAGGTAAAACCTAGTCCCTTTGTTGCGGGTAAGGTACTTGCGGGTCGGGTAGCCGGCCCAGGCAGATAAGAATGCGGGTTGCAGGGTCCGGGTTGCAAAAAATGGACCCGCACAGGACTCTAAATTGTGTTGGCCCAGGTGCAGGTATCCGCCACATGTACAAGCACATATATAGACACACATAGATTGCGGATTGAGTAGTGATGGGGAGAATCTGACCCGTGACCTGTTTGGTTCATCTGGACGAGTTTCAGCCCCGTGTGGAATAAGCCTAATATATACAAAAGTGCATAGGTTGAGTAGAATTACAGTCATAAATTGTTGGAAAGGGTGGGCTGCTGGGGTCCACCAATGTAATCAATGCACCGGGTCCCCCAGTTCGTTAAGTGCCCCTAGCTATAAATATATAATGGACATCCCATGTAAATACTTACATTCTAGTCCCAATATCAGATCTCAATACATCAGTGTCGGACTGGGACACCAGGGGCCCACCCAAAAACCTTAGACCAGGGGCCAACTCTTAGTACTATTATCCTTCCTCTCCTCACTCAACTTCTATTCTCCTAGTCTTTTTTCTGTACATGCTATAATCAATTATTCCATCTATTTAGCCTCTTTGTTCTCATAGACATAGGGAATGGCCATGTAAATAGGCTAAATGTTTAACAGCATGAGGGCCCACTGACACCTGGGCCCACCGGGAGTTTTCCTGGTATCCCTGGGGGCCAGTCCGACACTGCAATACATAGATATATGCAAATCCCATGATAGTCACAAGCAAAACTGCATGTACCCAGGTGTCTGACTAAAGAGGTGATAAGACCAAAAACAACTTAAAAAAAAAGGCAAGTCAACAGGAACAGTGGAGCATAGAATGAAGAAAAAAAACCCAGGAGGATCAGTGCTTGATTGCCCCACATTAATGTGGTTGCCCAAATTGGGAGCCAACTAAGGCTACCATCATCCTAAAACCGTTTAGCATCTACTAGAAGTGTGCCCATTCGTTACTGATTTGTCCTAGGAGTATTACTGCTGACCGCAGGGAGGCCATATATTGGCTGATAGAAGCTGCCATCTTTATCCCTTCAGACCAAGTCGGCAGCTTATTGGTATTATGTATGGAAGTCCACTGATGGGCCTGTCGATTAAAATCACCAGTCGACATCTCTCTCTCTCTCTCTCTACATGCAGAATTTGTGCAAAAGGCAGCGATTTAGTTAGATTTTGTTTGTACTGGAATCAGTTATTTGCGTGAGCTCTAATACATCTGCTAGGAAAGGAATCCCCCCCCATAAGATATATTGGATCCATTTGTCAATGAATATCTGACACCCAACTGCTGCATGAATACAGCAGAATGAAGAGAAACAGATGCTGAGAGAGGAATAGTGAAGATAAACTTGATTATTTCAGAAACTATGCAGAATGTTATAATTGCTTGTATTTAGAAAGTTTCTTAATTTATTATGAGGAATTTACATTTTATATATATATATATATAAATATATATATATATATATATATATATATATAAATAATATATATTTTCATTTTTGAGAGAGTTCCCAAAAAAACCAATGCCTACCTTCAGAGGTTTTCCATTGCGCCCATAGATCTTCAACCGTGATATGCTTATCTTCTCTGTGCAAATGGTTGTGCTTCTGTGAGGCATCTTTGTAGTTCAAGTCCTCTCGAAGAAACTGGAAAAGAAATTCCCAAATAAAATTTTTAGGATATTCAAAGTAAGGAAGCTATTTTTGTCACCCGCTTTCCCCATGCCACCAAATACGTTTAAAAAAAGATCTTAGAAACGATAAACGTTTAATTGAACCAGATCCCAGAAATACCTTATCCTCCCCATAGCCATCACATCATCAGTCACAATATCAGCCACAACTACAGTACAAAACTTGTGTATGATAGCCAGCCTTTTGATACATAGCCAGAATGTATTTATGTATGTGTGCCATTTCCTTTTCTGCATAATATTTTTGAATCTTTGGGTGTTTACATATTTTGTGTATGCACAAATACAACCCTGCTGACAGATAGAAAATCGCGGTTATGAAAAGTAAACAAGGGTATATGAGCAACTAGATCAGTGATCCCCAACCAGTAGCTCGCAAGCAACATGTTGCTTTCCAACCCCTTGGATGTTGCTCTCATTGTCCTCATAGCAGGTGCTTATTTTTAAATTCCAGGCTAGGAAGCAAGTTTTAATTGCATAAAAACTAAGTATAGTACCAAGCAGAGCCTCCTGTAGGCTGCCAGTCCCAACGGGGCTAACAAATAGTCAATCACAGTCCTTATTTGGCAACCCCAGGGACTTTTTCATGCTTGTGTTGCTCCCCAGCTCTTTTTACATTTGAATGTGGATCATGAGTCAAAAAGGTTGGGGAAACCTGAACTAGAGATTTTTTTTGTGGCTTTTGAATTACTTAGCAACTCTTCAGTTTGAGTAGAGCCTGAATAAAAAGATAAGCAATAACAAGTAACAATAAAGATGAAATGGTAGCCTCAAATTTAAAAAAGAAAAAAAAATGGAGACCAACTGAAAAGTTGCTAAAAAGGGGACATGCTATACAGGGTAACAAAGCAGGACTGTCCAACTGGAGGCCCGTGGGCTGGATGTTGCCCCCCAAAAGATTTTGTGGCCTTCAATCTGCTCAGAGGCTCAACAGACTACACTCTATGACATCATTTTAATTCAGTCTGGCCCTCCAACATGTTATCACATATAATGGGCCAGTTCTATGTCATATAAGTTGGACAGCACTGACAAAGGAACAGTAACACCAAAATATGAAAGTGCATCAAAGTAATTACAATATACTGTACTGCTAGTAAGGGAAGAGAAACACAAGCAGAATCGGGGAGATTAGTCACCCGGCAAGAAACCTCTTCTTCTTTGGGGCGTCTCCCCAAACTGCTTCCCACCGGCTAAATTGTAAATCGTCGGTGGAATGGCACTCTGGCCGACTTTGGAAAATGAAGCGCTCAAAGTTCCCTTGTGATGCAACTTCAGAAAAAGAATTGCAGCACAAGGGCACACTTGGAGATTCAGGGAGATTTAGTCGCTTGGCAACTAATCCCCTCGTCTTTGAGGGCGACAATCTCCCCAAATGGCCTTCCCCCTGCTAAAATGACCTACGGCAATGTACTCTCTGCGTTTATAAGTGAAAAAATGCAATATGTTGGTTTATTTAGCCCATTTGTGTACAAAAAAGGGGCAACGTTTCGGAGTCCTTTTTCAAGCCCCGAAACGTTGCCCTTTTTTGTATGCACATGGGCTAAATAAACCAACATATTGCATTACTATATGGATTGTTGGACCTGAAGGGCAGGCGAAGGTTGTCCAGTTTGAGCACCCGACACTATCATCAGGGTGGTTATACGAAGGGCTGGAGCACTCCAAGACGTTAAGCAATATATTTTAATTATGTTGTGATTTGATTTTTTTGCTTTTACGGTTCCTTTAAAGGTGAACTATCCAATGAAAAGCCAGTCAAAAAATGAACGAAACCTAGAGCAATACAGAAGATGAACGTCAAGCAACGGAACATTATTTAGTGCAGAGCATAAACTAACTAGCATAACAGCAAATGGGACAACAATCTGGATAAATTACATTTAAGCCTGTTTTATTCCCGACAATTGATCAGAGCTGGCTGATGAGAGAATAAAACCCTACAATATTTCTATAGCCTGTTTATTTTTGTACTTACAGCTACCCAGATGCAATAAAATTACCCACTCTAATACTACTGCGAATATATATTTATATCAACTTACCAAATAAATTTAAAGGGTTTGTTCACCTTCCAAATGCTTTTTTCAGTTGATTTCAGATTGTTCCCCATAACGACTTTTTTCAATTACTTTCCTGCAGCGGGTCAGTAACCCGTGGGTACCTTTCGGGCTACCCGCAAAAACCTGCGGTACCCTGTGGATTGTGGGTAGAAGTTCCAGGAGCGGGTATAAACGCGAGTCACGGTTCTGCGAGTTGGGTACAGGTTCCAAAAAATGGACCTGCGCAGGACTCTACTTTCCATTATTTATTTCTTACTGTTTATAAGTTTATATTGAATGTTCGTGTTGGGTCTGGCAGCTCAGTAATTCTAAACTCTAAACTGTTACAATTTTGCAACATTTAGTGGATTAATTTCTCAGCAGCATCTCTGGAGTATTAGCAACTATTGTATCAATTCTAACAGCTAATCGTTATTTCTGGTGATCAATCCGAAAACAACTAGTTGTTTAATGGTGAACATCCCCTTTAATATGGAAATGACGTGTTTCAGAAAGAACTGTGACAACTTTGATAGAACTCCGATATAAGGAGAGTGATAATGGCAGTCATGAAGTGGTAGCAGGAAAAGAAGAAACAGTCACACCAATCAACTTCCCATGGAAGCCTACAGTGGGAGGGGTTTTAGTGCCAGAAGGGTTGACTTCCCCTTTAATAACAGCATCTTCAAAATGGCACGTCTCTCTGCTGCTGTGACTGTGAATTCCAAGACGAATAAACACAAGATTTCAATCACTTTTATAGTTAAGTGAAATGTATTTTGCTTGACTAACATCACAAATTAGGTAAATTGCTGAACACTCCTCAAAGACAAATGGGAGAAAAAACAAGAGAAATATATAGTGTAGTATTCTCACTACCTAAACACCCTCAGTGTGATTCCATTCACTCTTATCAGTGTTAGAACCAACAGTAAAGGGGGGTCTCTTCCCGATATGCCCACCTTGAGGTGAGTTGATATCTGGCTGATCCAATCATGGGCCCTAGGGCCCAACGATCAGAACATAGTTAAAGAAATACGGGCAGTCAGATCTTGGGTCCGCATCAACGAACCGATGCGGCCGCAATCCGACGGGATTTTTAGTTCCGGTTGTGTTATTGTGTGTTTCTACTCGCATTTGACCCTGCCAGTTCTTGACCAAGTCCTGTCTGCTACCTGTCTTTGACCCCTGCCTGTATTTGACCATTCTCTTGCATTCCGAAACCCTCTGGTATTTTGAACCGGCCTGTAACCAGATTAATCTTCTGAGTCCTGTCTTGTACTACTCTGCCCATTTGGTATTGACCGGGCCTGTAACTTCGATTACGCTACCGTCTTCTGCTATTGTTCTGTTCTGTCTCTGCTATTCTCCTGGTTTGCTCATCTGGTATATTGATCCGGCCTGTGACCCTGACTACGTTTCTTGTTCTCCCAGTCAGTAGAACGTGCGTCCCCTTGCTTGCCTAGAACACTCTCCTTAGTCCTCTCACATTAAGACCTGGCGGCTCCCAAGTAGCAGAGGGCTCCTCCCAAGGTGAAAGCCGTGACCAGGACCTTGGGGTTTCAACTACCAAATATAATGCTGTCTGAAGTGTGGTTACCAACAATTGTTAAAGTTCCCTCATTTTGAAAAACAATTTTGACTTATGTTTGATGCAACCGCCTTCACCTTTGTGTTTTTTTGAAGTTCTTACTGTGGGTTCTAACACTGCTAAGAGTGAATGTAGTCACACAGAGTGTGTATGTAGCGAGAATGCTACACTATATATTTCTCATTGTTTTTTCTCCCATCTCTCTAGCAAGTGACCAGGCCGACCTGTTGGAGAGGCAGTGAGAAAGTGGGTAATTGTGTGTAGCAGGAGGTGCAAGAGAACCTTAATTGTTGCAAGACCAGGGATAACACTTATTTGGGATTTATTTTTGACTTTTACGATCATAAATTAGGATTTGGATTTCTTTCTAAAGTCAATCCGGCCCCATGGATATCAGGCTGATTTTCTGGCTGATTTTTGGGCAAATGTGGGGCAGGCTCCTTTGTACAAGTGCTTCAATACAGTGTTTTTCTCTGTTGCATTTCAAATGCAAAAACAAAATCAACCCAATAACAGTTTCTAGAACTTTCTATAAGCTAAAATACAGCATTGCAGAAAGGGTTGTAAATGATCAACAAAAGACTTTTGATGTGGGAAATAAACAGTGGTTAAGTGGGAAGCTAGGTCACACACACACATAAAAGGTAAATATGTTCCAGAAGCAAAACAGGAAAACCTATGACATATGTGGGACGATTCTGTTGCATATATCATACCATATGCTGTGTGCAAGGCTGAGACAGAAACATCCACACACTTCCTCCTAAAGCATAGGGCACACACAGAAGTACATTACAGCAGAGAGATTACAATTTTGACAACACAAAAACATTACACTAGATATTAAAAATGTCAGCGATTAAAGCACTTGACACAGCCCCGTGTCCCATTGCCCATAAACACAATTTTTTGCAAGCTCAAAAGTGTCTAACAAAGAAGTACAAAAGTGAATATTTTCTCAGAATCCCCTATTTCCTGAGCTCTATCAAAAGTGGGCAAGGACAGAAATAGTTATTGTAAAATTTTAAAAGGAGAAAAATACAGACAATGTATAAGATAAGACATTTAGATGAGGCCCATGACCCAACCCACAGACTCGCGTTTATATCCGCAACTGAAAATCCTACCCTCATTCCAGAGTACCAAGTTTTTTAACAGCAACCCGCTGGTACCCGAGCTGCTGTAGGACACTCTACCTTGCACTAAATCCAAAACGAAGATACAGAGACCCAAATTAAGGAAAGTTCACATATCTGGAAAGCTCCCAAAGTTCCCGAGCATTCCAAAAAATAGGTCCCATTCCCGTACGGTTATTTACCTCCAGACTTGTGTATAAATAGCTTGTGTAAAAAGGTGGTACACTTTTAAAGGGGAATTCAAACCCCCCTGGCGCTAACCCACTCCCCCCCACAGGCCCACCTCCCGAGGGCTTCTTCCTGGGCCATCTTCTCTTGCAACGGCTTCTTCCTGGATCTGGCTCTGTCGGCAGCCCTTACGCAGTAGGACGCTGGTACTACTGCGCATGCACACAAAATTCATGAAGTTCAATCGTGAACTTTATGCGCATGCACAGTAGTACCAGTGTCCTATTGCGCATGCACTGGAGGGGACCTACACAGAGGAGTAAGTAGCAACTTTGGGGGCAATAGCCCGGGGGGGGGTGAGCTCCGGGGGGGTTGAATTCACCTTTAAATGTTATCTTTTAGTATGTTATAGAATGGACCATTCTAAGCCTTTGGCCTTTTTCTTTCACAAAAATTTGAATTGGGAATAATCCAAACTCAATT
>CM044432.1:19478988-19492050 GCA_024363595.1 Xenopus borealis | reverse complement strand
TCGCGACGCATTAAACTCACCATCCAAAGTGACTGCATCTGTATGTTACTATGTTACTATAACAATACTAAATATCAAAGGAAAAAGTGAAAAATTAAAATATAACTATGAGTTTTTTCATGTATTACTGGCACACTTTATTCACTTAGGATACTGTATCCCAGGGTAAAAATATCTTGAATCTCCATTGGCTGTTATTCTACAGCATCCACTAAATTTAATTTACAAAATTGACATGAATAGATCGAATTCGATCGAATTCTGATCATACGATTTTTTTTTCGGATATTCGAATATGCAAATTTGGCCACTTCGATCATCGAATACTCAACATTCAAGCGTATTGAATAGATTGAATATTCAATCATTTGATCATTCGATGATCGAAGGACTTCATCTTTAAAATTTTATTTGACTGCATACTTCACCAGATTGAACCTACCGAATTGCAATAGAAGCCTATGGGAATACCCCAATAGGCAACACCTGCTCAAATACCATTCGTGCGATCGAACGCCTCGATCGTTCAATTCATACAAATTTTTTGAGCACTCGAAGGAAATTATACGACTTTTCCGTGAAATCGGTATTCGATCGTGCGATTTCATCGAGAGGATTTCATTGAGGAGATAATAGCCTAAAACTATTTGATAAGCATTCGAATGCTTATCGAATTTCGAACAAATTTGAGCGATTTTTTTGGTGAATAATAGTAAATGTGCCCCTATGTATCTTTCACTTGGGTTTACAGGTACATTGTATAACAGATATTTTACTTTTCTGTACCTATACAGTGAATGTTTATTCATGAGCTGCCTCTGCCGTGCTTGTTAATCGATAAACACAAAGGCAGTAAATGATAAATAAAAAGATTGTCCATATTATACTAATGCTATTAATTATTATTGTTGGATAGATTCCCCCCCCCCCCGGATACAACATATTGATTTTCTTTGCACTTCTGTTGATTCCAGTGCAGCGTAGCACTACATGGATGCCTTTGTTGTTCTCTTTTCCTCTTTACATCCTTTTTACTTTCTTTCATCTATTAGAATTGGAGATAAAACGATCACCAGCGATGTTGCCCATAGCAACCAATCAGCTCTTTCCTTAGGTTTTCTTGTGACTGTTCAAGTCTAATTGCTGAATTGGGCAACATCACTGGTGATTCATTTATCTCCAGTGTTAATAAATAGGCCCATCTGTATGAAGCCTGGGTCATTTATAGACCCTTTTCTTTGGCTGCTACAAACAATATGTAGCCATAATAAGGTGATTTATGGAGGCTGAGAAACAATATAATAGCAAGTTAGGGAACGCTACCTCCCACATCTTGGACAAGATTCCACGTGCAACCAGAATCTAGGCTTCCTCTTTTTAAAATATTCCTCTAGATATAAGATCCCTTATGTCTCTAGTCTAGAACCCCAAGCCTCTTCAGAATAGTAGCAAAAAATATGGGAATGCTGATATCTGGCATGGGCAATGGTGCCCCCTCCAGACTGTGCCAGCAGCTTATTGGCCCATGTATGGTGGCATCCAAACTAGAAAATCCTGTTGGCGAGGAACATTGATGGGATCAGATTGTTAGCACAGTGGTCACACAACCACATCAGCATGTGGGTGCCAAATGAGACCAAACTGCTTGTTGGGCAACCTCACCAAACTGCCTAATAAACATATCTATTAGTGCAGAGCTAATGTAGCACAAGTTAGAGGAAGACAATGGTTTCGATTTAAATAGTAAGAACAGTTTTTAATTTAAGGGCAACCAACATAATTTTATAAAAGCCTTGTGCACTTGGGTAAATATGCTCAATGAACATTATTGGATTATATAATGGAATATCAGTAAATTAAAAAATACGACTTTTTTTAGAGGTTTACAGCCTTTTAATAATTGTGCTTAGTGCTGTAAATATATCTGAAACTCTATCAAAGCTCTGTCCAATTTCTTACCATTCCCTTGGCAACACTGGCAAAGACAATGAATCTTTGTCCTTTTTTCAGAAGGAATGATATTGCCTGATGCCTGTGCTCGATCCAAACCACATATCAATCCGTTCCTTTTTTCCAGGAAAATGGGGCTCTTACTGACCAAAGTGAAACGATCTGCGCTGAAATATTTCCTTCATTTGCCTAATGTATGAGGCACTGCAACATTTATATATATATATATATTCTATAAATGCAGATTGGTTGGTGTAGATTAGCCCCATATGCAAAGGGAATAGGGCAAATCAGAATTACTCTACTCCCCAAGACAAAACCAATCATATGAGTAATATATTACTCTCATATACTTTATATACATGTTGTATAGCACCTCTATGCCCTGTGCCTCGAATACTGCCAAACTCTGATTAATTCAGGGGAATAGATATGATATCTCTATACACAGAAAGAAATAACCAGCACTCACTAACACACAACAACAACAACAAGGCATATTCTGGAGTTGACCAGCTGCTATAAATGATAAGAAGCCAATTTTTGCTATAAATGATAAAAGCCAAGATAAAAAGAAACATTGCCATTGCACGGTTTGCCTTTAAAAATAATTATTACAAAACATTAAATGCTCATGTGCCACATCAAGGCCCCTTATTGTACGTGAGTCCTACACTATCTATTAGCATTCTAAGTTTGTAGTGTTTTTAAAATAAAGTCCCCCAGAGGTAAGAACAACAGTGCACTTAAAGGGATACTGTCATGGGAAATTTTTTCAAAATGCATCAGTTAATAGTGCTGCTCCAGCAGATTTTTATATATTTCATTTTGAAATCTGACATGGGGCTCAATATTTTGTCAATTTCCCAGCTGCCCCAAGTCATGTGACTTGTGCTCTGATAAATTTCAATCACTCTTTACTGCTGTACTGCAAGTTGGAGTGATATCACCCCCTCCCCAGTATTCCTTTAACCTTAACTCAGAAGCCCTAGTGGAAAGCAGGGGGCTTTTAAGCCCCAGCCCATTAACATAAACCTGTAAATCATTCCCTATTTTAAAGACTGAATGGCAGCTATAGGCGAAATTTGGCTTCAGTTTGTACAGGAACCACAGAAAGAAATTGTCAGCGCTCGGTCCATACCCATACTGTGGTATTAACCAGCTGCTATGTGCCCGGGGAAACCTGAAGGCCGGATAGGGTGAAAAATGGGGGAAATGGCCAATGACTCATTTAGATATATCTGAGAGGTCACCTAATAGTCAGTTGTTTCCTTTCATAAATATTCTTGAACCTATGATTCAATGACTGTATTTTCCTATATCTGTACTTACTTTATGAGCTAATGAGGGCCCTGAACAAAGATTTAACCTTCAAGGAAGGCCCTGGCCAAACTGTGGACCTTCAAGTGGGGCTTGAAATGAAAAAGTTTGACAGTCAGTGCTGAAAGACAATGATGCAGATTTTATTTATACTTATAAGGGAAATAATGGGATTTTGTCAGGTCTGAGCTCGTGAACTTATTTCAATAACATTTAGCTTAGTGTTAACACTCTTTATGAATATGGAGATGTAGGGAAATGGGAAATGGTTGCATTCTGTCAAATCTAAGAAGATCTATTTCACATATTTTATATATTTAGAAAATTTATTTTTTTGGTGTCAGAATTCGCACATTCGAATTTTAATCCCCAGATTCAAATGTAAAATTGAATGTGACCATGGAAACAGTTCTATTTCGAATATTCACCATCTAAAACCTGCCGAGTTCATTTAAAAGTCAATGGCAGAGGTCCATTGAACCATTGGAATATGTTAATTGCCTTCCTGACATTCAAGTTTTTTTTTCATTGGAAAAGAATTCATTTGGAATTTTCGGATTGGGACCATTCGATCGAATATTAGACGTTTGAATTTTTTCTTAAAGCAGTTGTCCACCTTCCAAACAGTTTTTTCAGTTCACTTGTTTTCAGATTGTTCTCCAGAAATAAAGACCTTTTTCAATTAATTTCCATTATTTATTGTTTTTACTGTTTTTCCAAAATCTAAGTTTAAAGCTGAACGTTGGTGTCTGTGGAGTTTCCGTTTGGCAGCTCAGTAATTCAGGTGCAGACTCTGAACTGATACAATTTTGCAACATTTAGGGCTCGTCCAGACGAGAAGATTCGAGGAGATTAGCCACCTGGCGACAAAACGCCACATCTTTGAGGCGACTAATCTCCTTGAATGGGTTGCTCGTATCTTGCACCCGCGAGCATTTAAGTCGCCAGAGTCTATTCACACGGCGATATGTTTTTTAAAGTCGCTCGAAATTGCCTTGCAAGGCAATTTTGAGCGACTTTGAAAATTGCGTTGCCACGTGTGAATAGGCGCAGGCGACTTTAGTGCAAGATACTAGCATGCCATTCGGGGAGATTAGTCGAGGCGATTAGTGATGGGCGAATCTCCCGCGATTCGCTTCGCAGAAAGATTTGCGAATTTCTAGAGAAATTCGCGAATCGGCGAAAAATTCGCGGGACGCATTTGACGTGTGTCGCGTCAACTTTGACGCGCGACTCGTTTTTTGGGCGAAATTTCGCTGGTGATTCGCGAATTTATTCGCCACCGGCAAATCGCGGGAATTGGCCGCGAATTCGGCCCTGGCGAATAAATTCGCCCATCACTAGAGGCGATTAGTGGCCTTACCCTTAGTTGATACATTTCTCAGCAACATCTCTGGAGTATTAGCAACTATTGTATCAATTCTAACAGCTGCCTGTATTTAAAAATTTATTTGCATATGTAAATTAGGGGTGGGAAGGGGAAAACTTTTTTTACTTCCTTGTTTTGCAACAAAAAGTCGCGATTTCCCATGCAAATTGGGATTTGGTTTGTCTGCGCAGAAGGATTCGGATGAAAAGGCAGACCCTAGCCGAATCCTAAACCAAGTCCTTGATTCAGTGCATCCCTAGTAGATTTTACACAGAAATCTAAACCCTTTACGGCGCATGTATGTCTGCAAGTCAGTTGTGCATAAAACCCCTATCATTAAAGGAAGACTGAAAGCCCAAAATGAATACTATAACAGATAGTTTATATCAAATTAAGTGGCTTATTAAATAATCTTACCAAACTGGTATATATATTTAAGTAAATATTGCCCTTTTACATCTCTTGCCTTGAACCACTATTGCATGATGGTCTGTGTGCTGCCTCAGAGATCACCTGACCAGAAATACTGCAGCTCTAACTGGAACAGGAAGAAGTGTGGAAGCAAAAGACACAACTCTGTCTGTTAATTTGCTCATGTGACTTAACATGTATGGTTTGTTTGTGTGCACCATGAATCGTAGGACCCCAGGCGGCCGCCCTTCTATTTATGATTACCTAATGGCACATACTACTAAAAAGTATATTATTATGAAAATGGTTTATTTACATGAATCAGGGTTTTACATATGAGTTGTTTTATTCAATATATATTTATAGAGACCTACATTGTTCGGGATTATAGTTTTTCCTTTAAATGTGCTCCTTGTGCTTCCCTACAGTTGTGCTTAGTGCCACAGCTCATTCTTGTCTTCCATTCCAAACTGACAACTGATGTACCTATTGATGCAGAGTAAACCAGGAGATACCATCATCCCCAGGACGACGATTCTCTCAGTGCCATGTTCCAATCTCCACAGTTGAGTTGCCTTGAAAGAATAGGGAGCACACGTCTCTCACATGCCAAACACTGGAAATGACAGCAGTTGTGTCCAATTCGCAATGAAGGCCACGCGCAGTTGCATTAATCTTGGTGAATTGGACGCAATTACACCAAACATGTTGCCCTGTTGTGACTGCAACAACTCAGTATTTCTGGGGATGAATTGTGGGGGAAAGCATGGGTATTGCCCTCTGCTCACTGCACTTGCTGATATATACATGTTTAGCTGGTATCTGCTATGTAACCTTCACTTTTTACAGAATATAATATATATACATTTTTAATTAATATTAATTTATAATATATTAATTTATAATATACTATTTTTTTCATGTTGCTGTTCACCTTCAAACACTTTATTTCAGTGCAGTTGGTTTCACACTGTTCGCCGGAAATACTTTTTCCAATTAATTTCTATTTGTGATTTTTTTCTATTTCATTACAGGCAGCTGTTAGAATTGATACAATAGTTGCTAATATTCCACAGATACTGCTGAGAAATGTATCAACTAATTGTATCAACTAAATGTAGCAAATTATAACAGTTGAGATGCTCCTGGATCACTGAGCTGCCAGACTGAAACACTGGAGACAGGAGCATAAAAAATAAAATATGGAAAACAACTAGAATTATTTCTGGTGATCAATCTGAAAACAACTCATCTGAAAAAAAAGTGCTTGGAAGGGGCTCTCATTAACTTAGTTTATTAACCCAATGTTTGAGGCCAAAAATGTAATGTGCTATGCCAATCCCCAGCCAGATATCTATGAACGGGCAAAGACAGCATCAAGTTTATGCTCCTATTAATGAAATTATATGTTTAAATATATGTTTGGTTGAATCTTCTCATGCCTTGTCAGCTAAATCCAGCTTAGCTATTCTTTCTCCTGCTAAATTTCAGCCTGTTCCCAGTATACAAACATATATATATATATATATGTATATATCTATATATACACATACAGTATATAGAGGGCGTGGCTGTCTACTTGCTTTTTCTGCTACAGTAAAAGACTAAACGTGGGCCACAGTCTCCCAGCTTCACTGCTGAACATGCCATCCATATATCTGCTGTACATTGGCCGGTTTAAAGATACACTGTCTGTAAATACAACTTTATTTGCCTCTGTAAACCCAGTGCACCATTATGCAAAGAAATTGTTCTGTGTATTGATTTTTGTTTCACTTGCGACTGAATTTCAGCCATTGGGGCCCCCATTATGCAACAAGAGAGGACATTGGCTATCAGAATTTCAATTGTGTGCCACCATGGAACCATGGGTATTGACCAAGCTCCAGATCTGAACAGACTATAAAAGAGTAGACAAGAGGCTACACAAGAGACCATGAGGAGGGATGCACAAAGCATGGTGAGTGGACTCATTCTCCTGATTGCACTTATCAGCAGTTACAATATATGCACCCTAATCCAAGTGAACTGCCCTGTGCAACAGGGGCATAAAAATGGCAACTTCTGCCATGAATCAAGGTGAGAACTCTTAGGTTTTGACCAGAAAATTGGGCTCCACTAGTGCAGAGATCACTATTGCACACAATGCACTAGCGAAGCTGCCCCCTTTGACACGCTCCAATTCAAATTTTTAAGCAGAGAGCAGGAGGGGGGTGGCATCTAGTCCTGGAATTGCGGTATATCTATAAGAAGAAGACCCTGCAGCTGCAGGGGGGTCCAGGAGGAATAGAGGCCCCATGAGGCCATAGTTCATATACAATTCCAATACATATTAATAAAACTGTTCTACCTCTAGACATCTTTGGGGCCTGAAAAATAATTTTCTGTGGGGCCCAGCAACAGGGCAAGGCCAAGGGGTAAGCACAGTAGGCATGTGTTTAGGGCACAAAGCTGGGGGGGGTGCCAGGCACGTTACGCACGTACCTCCTCTGTCACCTACCCCCACTCCAGTCCCCTCTCTGCCTGACTCTCTTTGCTTTCTTCATCTTTCTGTGCTCCTGCGCATGCACACGAACATACGTTTGTGCAATTTCACGCTAACCTGCCGCCTTGTCCACAAGGCTTGCCCGCGGCCAAGCCCTGCCCAGTAATATCTACTTACTCCATTGCTGTGCCTGTCTGTGCACTCCAAGTCCTCTGTAACTTCTGCAATGGATTCCTCTGCACATATGTAAATTATATTTATATACATATACAGTGTATACCACACCCAGACTGGCAATCAGTGGATTCTGGCATTTGCCAGAGAGACTGCTGTAAGATGCCACAACAGACAGTCACTATTTATAGAGAGCCTCTGTGTAAATGAATTGCCAGCTTTCTGGAATCCAAGTCCGGACCTGGTATATATATATTTTTTTTTTAACAAGTTTCCAAAATTTTATTTAAAAAATCATTATCCCCTCCCATATTTTCTACAATAATTGTCGCAGACTCTATCTAATCTGTTACAATTTAATATATTACTTACTGGCATTTTTTCAATAGGAGCAGTGTCAGCCTCTACTGAGCTTCAGTTATATAGTCTGATACATTAGCATAAGTCATGAATAGAAAGCTTTATCATCAAGTGAGCATGGTCAGTGGGGTCTGAAACTGCTGCTCTGGAGAAATAATTGATTATAACATTAGGCAACGAGACTATGTGACAGGGAAAGATAATGCAGACAAAAAAGATTTATTTTTAAAATTTGAATAAAAAAAAAAACAGAAATGGAAAAATCTGTATTTCTGCTGCACTATTTGATTTATGTCAATGTAAACTGGGGAATCCTGGTGAAATCACAGTTGCTAATGCTTTTCCGGACAGGAAAGTCTTCCAACCAACTGGCATTTATACAGAGAATTTCCTGCTTTGACAAACTTCCAGTTCATTGGAAATGCATTAACCTTTTAGATCACCCGAATCCAATTGCTGCCCACACACGGGTACAGTTTAGCGGCGGCGCTGAACGATAACATTCTAATAAAGCACCCCTTAAAAAGACAAGCACCCAAGCCAACCACAGCAAAAAGAATTATCTGCATGAAAATGATTCCGCAGAGCCACAGTTCTATTTCTGCGAAGAAGAAGAAGCGGAGAGAGGTGTCTGTGTGCAGAGATTTCCTTTAGATCCCAATGACATCCTGCTGCCATCTGCTGACCATTGTTTCACTTGGAGCCTGGAAAAGACATCATTTACAGTAAGTACAGTACAAAGTACAGAAGTCGCGTCACGTTGCGTCATTTTCTTGTTTCGTTTTGACGCCAGCAAATTTTTCGGCAGGCCAATTTTCGTTGGCGTATAGTGAATTTATTCGGCGCAGGCGAATCACGTGACTTCGCTGCAAATTCGCCCATCACTAACTGGATGTAGTGAGTGGGGAACCTGTGGACCATCGCTCTGTACATGATTATACAGCAGCAACTCACACACACAACCATTGTTAGGTGTGTTCTTTATTTTTGTTATTTATAAGTAGTGATGGGCGAATTTATTCACCAGGCGGGAATTTGCCGCTGGCCAATAAATTTGCGAAACACCAGCGAAAATTCACCTGCCGAAAAAATTCGCTGGCGTAAAAAAAAAGACGCGTGTAAAAAAAAAAGCAAAGAAAATTACACGACCTGTGCCGGAAATGATGTGACGCACATCGAAAACAACGTGACGCGTGTCAAAAAAGTGATGCAACTCGTTTCGTGAATTTTTCACCAGTTTGGCTAATGAAACGTTATAGATTCGCCCATCACTATTTATAACGCGTGGTTCACCTTTCAGTTAACATCTTGTACAGGTACAGGTCCGGTTATCCAGAATGCTCAGGACCTGGGGTTTTCCATATAACAGAACTTTCTGTAATTTGGATCTTCATATCTTAAGACCAGTAGAAAATCCTGTAAACTTTAAATAAACCCAAAAATCTCTTGATTTTTGAACAAAAATCCGACAAATTCGAACATCGAATTTGAAGTATTTTGGCGGTTTTCGATTTCTCGATAAAATCGTATGCTCAAATGATTTTACGAAAAAAAATTGTAACATTTCTTCCGATTTCACGAAAAAATCATACGAATTGAACAATCGATGCATTCGATCTAACGAATGGTATTCAATAAACTTAAGAAAAAAAAAATTCTATGGAGGGTTCCCATAGGCTTGTATTGCAATTCGGTAGGTGTAATCTGGCGAAGTAGGCAGTCAAATAAAAATTTCTTCGACCATCGAATTATCGACCATCGAATAGATTTTCATTCAATATGATCAAATTTTGCATATTCGATGGTCGAAGTGACCTAATTTGCATATTCAAAAATTCGAATCCTTCACACGAATTTGATAAATCTGCCCCTTAATGTACATTCATATGTTAAAATGAATTTTTTAGGGGCAGATTTACTAATGGTCGAATTTCGAGGATTAAAAACCCTCAAATTCCACCCTCGTCATTTTTCACGAAGTAAGATCCAATGAAATCTAATTCGTAGAATTATACCGCTATTCGATCTATCGAATGATCGAATAGCGATCATCCGATTTCAGGAAAAAAAACGTTCAAAACATGCGATTTCGTGAAAAAATCTTACAAATCGTATTCGATCAAAAAAGTTAAGAAAAAGCCTATGGGAGTGTCCTCGGTAGGTTTAATCTGGCGAAGTAGGTAATTGAATACATTTTAAAGGGCAAGTACTTCGACCATCGAATGGTCAAACGATTTTCTTATTCGTTCAAATAGGTCCATTTTCGCTCAAATTAAAATTGATCCATTAGAATTTTTAGCTCATTCGATCGAATTCGATTCAAAGTTTTTCCCCAAAAAATACTTTGAATTTTCAAAGTCCACCAATTGACGCCAAATGAGTTTTTAAAGAAACAGTACATGATAAATCTCAGAATTCAAATATTCAAATTTTTTGCAAATTTAAACCGAATTGGGACTATTCCCTAGTCAAAGTACACAAAAATGACTCGAAATTCAAATTATTTTAATTCTAATTTTCACTTCAACCCCCTGGGCCCCCCAGGCCGACCATGAGGTCTGGTATCTTATTACTCACAGGGAACTTGTATATTATTAAATATTTCAGAAGGGTTTGTGAATATTATGCTTTAAATGTATGTTTATTTCTTCTTGCTCTATTTCCTATGTGAGATGCTATCACTAGATCAGTTTGCAGGTTCAGCTTTGCCAAACATCCATTGTCTCTCTGCCAGAAGAAAATGTTACAAGCCTCCTATAGAAGATCCTTTGTCTTCCAATCCCATGATAAGAAATCTGAAGGGGGCACAAATTGCTGTCATTAGGGGAGTGGCCTGCTGAAATATGGTGGCTTAGGAAATAGGGTTGTTAGACTGACAATTTGCCTTTGGTTTTCATTTTTTGTTATTTGTGTTTTTTGAGTTATTTAGCGTTTTATTGAGGAGCAGTGATGGATGAATATATTCGCCTGGGGAATTCGCGGGGAATTCCAGCAGTTCACCGGCGTTGAATAAATTTGCCAGACGCCAGGAGAAATACACTTTTTGATGCTGACAATATGCGCTGGCGTCCAGAAATGGACACCCGTGTCCGAAACAAGATGCCGGCGGCGTTTCGTGAATTTTTTGCCGGGGAAGCGAAACGCCCCATATTCGCCCATCACTATTGAGCAGCTTTCCAGTTTGCAATTTAAGCAATCTGGTCCATCCAGTGTATGCACTCTTACCAGATATTCCAAACAATTTTGGGTGCGTGGGTCAATACTGTTCAGATAAGATTTTCGTGAATAAATGTGTAAATGTATTCTTAGTAACATTTATATATATATATATATATATATATATATATATATATATAGCCATTCATTATACCAAAAGCTAATTGTGATATTTCCAAAGAAAAGTTCTAAAGAATGAATAAACTCAATGAAAGAAAATTGAAGTTGGCTAAACACAAAATATCTTTATTTCGGTCTGGATCCCATTTTTTACATCAACACCACTAACTTTTCCATGCATTTAAGACATTCTCTAACATTCCATAAATAATTGCTTTATTTGTTATAGATGGAAAAGACATATTCACGCTATTTCTGTTCCCGTTACCGGAGGAACGCCTTATCCGCTTGCTATGGACTTGACGTATTCTAGACCAGAGCAAGGGAAACTGCCAGAAAAATGTATTGTACATTGAACTGCAGGAGAAACCAAACATGAAAAGGAAGCAAGATGAATGCAATGAAAAGTGAGAAGGGGCAAACCAAGCGAGGACAAAAGCCAGAAAGTGAGGCAGTATTAATTGTGTATGTGCTCCATCCTACCTTGTCTCTGAAGCAAATCTTTCCTACAAAAATAAATTACCATGCAGTTGCACGTATTTGCACTCATGCAACTAATGCGCTCCATCTTGATCTGTCTCCAGTCAAAAGGAAAGAACATGTAATAGGTCTTTTTTTTCCAAGAGCTTCCATCTCAAGCCAAGACTAGTGGATTTTATTGTCATTTCAGCATATACAGTAAATACAGTACAAACTAGAAACGAAATTCCGTTTCTCCAGCTCCCCTGGTGCTATACATGAGACAATACTGGGTACATCAAGAAATTAGCAACTCTAGTACGCGGTCACACTGGGCAAGGTGGACATTTCAGTTCCTTATGAATATATTTCAGTTCAGTCCTTGGGAGTTGAGATGCCTGATGGCTTGTGGAGATAGACTGTTCCGCATTCTAGAAGTCAGCGCTTGAATCCTGAGGTATCTTTTAACAGATGGCAGGAGGGTAAAGAGATCGGGTGCAGGGTGGCTGCTGTCCCTGACAATGCTGGTAGCCTTCTTCAGACAGCGGGTGGGATAAATATAAATAATGGAAGGAAGCGAGACCCCAATGATCTTTTCCGCTGCAGGATCTTCCAGTCTGATGCTGAGCAGTATAATGGACCCCCTGTAAAAGATAGTGAGGATAGATGGTGGCCGGTGGGCTTTTTTCAGCTCTCACAGAAAGTATAGAAGCTGCTGTGCCTTTTTCACTAAAGAGCTGGTGTTAAGGGACCAGGAGAGGTTCTCTGCCAGATGTACCCCAAGGAATCTGGCGCTGTTGACTATTTCCACCGGAGATCCGTCATTGTACAGTGGGGAATGTATCCTGATATTATGCTCACAGTGTTGCTGATATAGAAAGGCTGCTGTTCCTTCTTGTATATAGGGCAGAGACGCACGGGCAGATTTGTGGAAATTAGTAGCCCAGCGACAAACACTCCTCTTCTTCGGGGCGACTGATCCCCCTGCTGGCTAGAATGTAAATGGCTTGCAGGATGGCACTTGGATCGCTTCATATTCTGAAGTTGCCTCACAAGGAAACTTCTGGCGACTTTGAAAAACGAAACGCTCCGAGTGCCATCCTGCCGCTGATTTACATTTAAGCCGACAGGAAGGCCAGTGCCCAGGCTGCAATCAAACCTAGGACCCCAGCACTGCAAAACGTGACCCACGCTATGA
>CM044432.1:19403061-19420086 GCA_024363595.1 Xenopus borealis | reverse complement strand
ATGTTACCTTGGATAGGCACCTTTTTGGGACAGTTTCCCATCACTGGGAGGGCCAGGTTTACAGGCCCAGATGTGTGGAAAGGCCACCTAGGCCCAGGGTGACAGGATTTTAGGGGGCGGCATGCTGCCCAGCCACACCCACATTGGTTCAGAAACACTGGGGATACTCAGGAGATACAATAGTTTTTTATATTCCCCATGCGCCCATCCCCATTGCTCCAGTCCTCATGATGAAAATTTGAGAGTAGAGTATGGGGGCGACGAATGGCTGTGGGTCTAGGGGCGCCCGCTATGCAAATCCAACTCTGAAGGTTTATACAGTGGCCAGCCATACTGTAAGTGTGGACTGGTTTATACCCCTGTGGTTTCTCCAAAGGAATTTCATCTTAAATTTTGGACTATTTGTTGGACTCTTTTAATCAATTTTTTTTATTTTTGTATTTAAAATGCAAAAAATATTCAATTTTATGATTTATATAGAATGTATATATTAAATAGAATGTATATAGAATCACTGTGGGCCTAATGAGGTCCAATTGATGTGTTTGCCCAGAATACACTAGGTTTATTTGGGTTACAGGTTATTTTGGCAAAATATACAAGCACATGGTAATGGTCTTTGTACACTTGATAAAGGGTATCGACCCGAAGCTTGTCGTGTAACCACAACCTGGAATAAAAGTTTTGCAGAGTCTTCTGGAGTTCTCCTTCCTTTACTATTTTGATTTACTGACACAGTGGAGTTGTTGGCACAGAGCTACTTAATTGGAATCAGAACATTTAATTCCTCATCAGCTGTACAGATCACCAACAACCCTTTACTTTGGACCCCGGCATTTAGCCGCCTAGCTGGCAGCCCCTGTCACCAGTTATGCTAAACTAATCCCAGGTTACCCATAGCAATCAATTGGATGTTTGCATATAAACAGGTGACCAGCAAATGCTACCTGCAATAATTATTCTCAAAAAAATCGGCGCAAGAAAGTCACAACAAAATCCTGCGACAATTTGAATCGTGCAACTTTTTCAATTTGAGGCTAGAAACATTTTTGCCCAAAAATGTATAGAATTAATGAAAACAAACCAGCACAAACAGTCGGTAAAGAATCCTGAAGATAAAAAAAACATTGTCATTGTTAAAGGGACCATCTGCCATTGATTTCTACATCATTTGAACAGGTTTTAGCTGGAGTATTTCTGGATTAGTATTTTCCAGTGTTTGTCAAATCAGTGGCACTAAGGGTTGAATCAATTTTGTATCATTTTATGCCAATAGAAATTAATTAAATATCCAAACCATTCCAACTCTGCAGTGTTTAAAGGGGAAGGAAAGGTTAAAACTATGAAAGGTCTATATAAATACACCAGTAAACCCTCAAAGTAATGCTGCTGTGTTCTTCTTCTGTTGTGTACACATGGGCTTCTGTCAGAGCTGGGCCAGGCCAGCCAGGCACCCTAGGCGCTTTAGCACACACTGACGCTGGCGTGCATGCTCTAGTTGACGCCGGTGTGCATACGTCTTTGACGCTGGTGTGCGCATGCACTATCCTAAAGAATAGAGGCAATAAACAAGCAGGGACTGGACAAGGGTAGGTGACAGAGCTGGTATGTGACCAACGCTCCCTACAACTTTGTGCCCTAGGCCTACTCTAACTACCCTTTGGCCCGGCCCTGGCTTCTGTATCAGACTTCCTGTTTTCAGCTTAAACCTCCTTGGCTTGGGCTTGAGCATGCTCACTTTGTGTCTCTCCCCCTCCCTCCTCCCCTTGCTGCTGTATTCTGGCAGCTCCTAACAGAGACAGTGTCTATGGCAAAGCATTCTAAAGAATAAAAACATCATTCCAGCTTGCAACGTTGAGGCCAATCTATTGGCAATAAAGCGCCTGCTTGGTAGCTTTCCTACTCTTTTAACGTAAGAGTTCTATTGCGACACAATAATAAACGCTAAACTTTTGTGAAGCGTTGTTGAAGAGTACAGAACTGTACGTATAAAGTTCTTGATCTGTTTAATACTTTGGGTTAGAATTGTGCAGGAACCTGTGCCCTCTGTCTGCTGAAACAGACAGTAACGACCAGGACTAATTTACATTTAATCAAATAGAAGGGGAATGGAGGTCACTCATTTCCCTCCATGACATTTATGTCGACATCACAATCATATTCATCGTTGAAAGCTTTAAGACACAATTTCATTTTCAGTAGGAGTGGTGTCACCAAAGTCATGTAATTTCTGTTAAATTAGTTTTCTTCTGTGCTGGAAGAAGCAGCTTTTCAATTACAATGTGTTACTAAAGGTGAAATATGGCAAGCATCCTTATCATTTCATCCTTTAAAGTTGTTATTAGGCTCATAACATGATATTAGCATTGGGGATTGCTACTAACTAATCATAGAGTGCAGTGGCTGTGCTTCAATATGAAGTCTCTAGCTAATCAACAGCAGTTTTGCTGATTGGTGGTTTTGATCATATACAACTTATTCCCAATTCCCTGATTGTTAGTGCAGCTCTCATTCCCTCTATAAGGGCAGAACCACATGGCAGACTTACCTGCTTTTCCGTCGGATTCAATACTGGGCGACAAAACACCCACGTCAATGCGACGACGCAACACTATTTTGGCTGCAAATGCTGCAAACTGCATCTGCATGCGACAATCGTGTCATGACGGATCACCGTCGTGACACCATCCGACATCCGACTTCCTATTACTTACCTTGTCATCCACATGCCACGGAAACGCAGGTAAGTCTGCCATGTAGTTCTGGCCTAAGATAAAAAATAAAGGAACCAGGTTTCTTCAAACACTTTAATTTGTAAAGGTGCTCCTTACAAAGCATTGAGGTGGAGTGTCACCAGCTATACGCTACATGCACAGAGCTAACCTACACATTTCCTGTGCTCAGTTATAGCACTGTCATTACACAATGCTAAACAGGCTGATAATATTTAGATCCCAATAGGGACAAATATCCTTTATAGTAAATATGGGGGGCTCAAATACTACAAAAATAGATACTTGCAGGGTTGGACTGGCCCTGTGGGACACCGGGAAAAAGCCCAGTGGGCCTTGACCTAGAGTCCTGCGTCGGGACCCGTACCTGACCTGTACCCACAAACCGCAACCCGCATTCTGACCCGCTTGGAGCCACTACCCGATCCGCTGACCATCAAAAATGAGGAAGTGCTGTAGTTGTAACCCGGAAGTGACAACATCAGAAGTGGGCAGAAGTAGGCATGCTCAGAAAAAAGAGAAGGAAGTGGTGCCGTAAACCAGAAGTGACATCATCGGAAATAGGCGAAGTAGACGTCATCAGAAAAAAAAGAGTAAAATTTGCTTTTGAGAAGATCCGCGACCTGTTCATACCTGATCCTGAAACTCCTACCTGCAACCTGCAGGGTACAGACAGTTTTTGCAGGTACCCGCGGGTACCCGACCCGATGCAGGACTCTACCCTGACCCTCATGGGCCTCCGCTGGCCAGAACCACCTCTCCAATAAGAAAAAAAATGTCATTGCTGTGCAGATGCGTGCCAAGCGCCGGCATGCATGCACATGGTGCCGTCACGGATGCGCATCGAACAACCCATCACAGTCCGACTCTGGATACTTGACCCTTGAGTTGAAAGAGATTAACTACGAATTTGAAAAAATTTGGTGGAAAAATTTGCAGAGACAGAAAAATTGTTATGCATCAAAATGATTTTGATGCCCATTGACTTGAACGCATTTTGACAAAAGAGTCGCACATTTAAAAATTATCACTCATGTCAAAATTGTTGTGTGTCAAAATGATTTTGACACCCATTGACTTCAATGAGTTTTGCAAATTTTTCAACGAAGCGAAACAGAATAGATTTGCACATCAATAGTCAAAAGTAGTAGACGGCAAATCGGTGAAGGAAAACATGTTAAAAGCCCTGGTTTGTCAATGTAAATGTGAATGCCATCATTTTTGGTACACGGATGCCCATGGCACCAGAAGTTATGTGTGTAATCCCTTTTTGGCCACCCCCAAGGTTATTCATCAAGGCATTTCTTACCAATTACCACTTACAGGTCTTGAGTCCCCTTTACTAAGTGAAGGGTCCTGGGAAACCCTCTCTGGCAGTGGTTCCACTTAATGGGATCCAGGAATACACCAGCCGTTTGCCCATTAGGACAAACATTCAACTTAGACAAAGTATTGTATAATGAAATAACTTTATGTAACATTAAAGGTCAAGTAAAACACATTTACATTTCTCATTACCCATCCCCTGGGAAATATATGCAGTCCAGGATCCTGGCCCTCCGTGCCAGGCAAGTCCCGTAACTCTGGTCTTAGTTCCCTTTCCCCAAACAGTACAATATCCCAGGTAGTGTTACTTGCCCCAGTGCTTTTCCCACTGGACAAAGTGCTGCTCCCATGTGGCAGGCACACAACACGCATGGGTCACAAAGGAAAACATCCTGGATCCTCTCTTTCCCTCTCCCCTCCCCAGGCAGACTCACCTGGGGGCTCACACAGAGCAGGAGCAGGCATCCACACAATGATAATCTTTATCCAAGCACCTTTTAGCTTGCTTCACTTTCTGAACTGTAGCTCCCAGCACTGTATATAGTGCAAGCATTTCCAAGTCCAGATTCTGGAATCAAGGCGTTCCAGACCCTACTGGGCCAGCTCCCGGGCATGGGGCTGCCCACCCCAGCCTCAGAGGCCTCCTGCCTCTACATATTGGTGAGTCATATCACTCTCCTTAGTGAAATAGCACTCATCTTATCTCTGGTGGAAATCCAGCAGTAAAATGGCTGTGAGCACATGCATCTCCTTTTATAATGGTGCTGCAGCGACACCTAGTGACTTCCTTGGGACCAGTCATGCTGCACCAACACAAGGGCTCTGTCCCTTAGGAAACCCTGTAGTTCAGCCTAAATATGGGAATTTCCACACCATGTGGTTTAGACCATGGAATTAACCCTACGGGTCCCTACATTTGTGTACTTGCAACACAAGCCCCGCCAGTTACACCTGTGAATGGAATAAAGTTCTGGGTTTGTAATGGAGAGGGAGTTCACTGCACAGTAGTTTGCACACAACATAGGTATGTGTAGCTGTCTCTACAACCTAAGTTACACATCAGCCTCCCTACAAACAAACAAACAATACTAAAGAATCTTGCCATCAGCCTTTGTAAAATGGTAGTAAAAATGGGGCTTGAATGTGGCAGGTACTCACTTAGAGTTCATGCAAGACATTAAGAGTCGAATTAAAAATTTGGATTTTCACATTTTTTTATGGTCAAAACTGTCAAATTTGACTAGGGAGTTATTCATATTCGATTTAAGTTTTTTTTAAAACTCTAATTTGATTTTCGAAATGTATCATACTCTGGCCCTTTAAGAACTCGTCCTTTAAGAACTCGACTATTCGCCACCTAAAACCTGCCAAAATTGCTGTTTAAGCTAATGGGAGACGTCCCAGTTGTTCGCAGCCTTCCTGAATCGAATTGCTGTTTAAGTCAATGGGAGAGGTCCAGGGATAAATTTTGAGTTGTTTGCCACCTTCAAGACATTAAAGTTTTGTTTTGGAGAAAAAACTCTAGTTTTTAAAATTGGAATCGAATTCGATTCGAGTTTTTAAAATAAATAAAAGAATTCGAAATCCTACCTTTGATAAATGTGCCTCCTCCATGACTTCTTAAACCAGAAGGCAGTCACATGACTCAAGAGCCAGACAGAACACTGCCGTAAAATACAAAATAAGAGGCTTTAACTCTTGACCAGAGAATATTTCCAAAGCTCCACTGATGTGCAAGCACTCCCAGTTACACCAGATGAATACACGTTTTGCAGCAAGGACAATTATGCTCAAATGCTGGGAAAGAAAATTGCATTGTGGCTAAAAAATATTAATATGTAAAAATATATTATGCCAATGATTTGCACTCTGCACACAGCACAAGTGAATGAACCCTATAATCCTCTAGTAAATGTGATTTTAACATATTTTCATTTCCAGCAAGGCTTTCCTAGCTTCCCTGCATTGGAAGGCGCATAATAACAATGCATAGCCACTGGGACTTTGAGACCAGTGCACAAATGGCTTTAGTTGCCAACTCATTTGCCTTTGTATGGGTCCAAAACAATAACCCAACTCAGATGAGGCCCTCTGATCAGGCTACTAAAGGAAAACTATACTCCCCCCCCCAAACAATTTAGGTCTCTATAAAAAATATATTGCATACTAAACCATTTTCATAATAATATACTTTTTAGTAGTATGTGCCATTGGGTCATCATAAATAGAAAATTGCCATTCTAAAAAAAAAAGGGCTGCCCCCTGGGATCATGTGATCATGTGACACAAACATACCATACCAACTATACAATTACGTGAGCCAATTAACAGACAGAGTTGTGTCTTTTGCTTCCACTCTTTTTCCTGTTACAGTTAGAGCTGCAGTATTTCTGGTCAGGTGATCTCTTCCAGTTACAGTTAGAGCTGCAGTATTTCTGGTCAGGTGATCTCTCCCTGTTACAGTTAGAGCTGCAGTATTTCTGGTCAGGTGATCTCTTCCTGTTACAGTTAGATCTGCAGTATTTCTGGTCAGGTGATCTCTGAGGCAACACACAGACCATCACACAAAGGGGGGTCAAGGCAAGAGATGTAAAAGGGCAACATTTACTTAAAT
Organism: Xenopus borealis; assembly: GCA_024363595.1. Lineage (NCBI taxonomy): Eukaryota > Metazoa > Chordata > Amphibia > Anura > Pipidae > Xenopus > Xenopus borealis. Next base: position 19,413,414 of record CM044432.1, on the reverse strand, counting down.
ATATGTTCCAGTTTGGTAAGATTCTTTCATATGTCACTTAAAATGATGTAACCAATCTGTTGCTTAAGTATTCATTTTAAGGGTATAATTTCCCTTTAAAATGGTCAAAAATGTTCAACCTATTTTCATACTAATTCTTTTTTTCTTCAAACCTAATAAAACCTGATAAAGGTAATCTCCAAAAACAAAATAGTAGTCATCGTTACTAGCTGTGAGCTTTACACCCTATAAGAAAAGATTACAGAAAAACATTAGAATTAGTATATGTATTTGTGAGAGTTCATTTTCTCTCCTTTTAGACCGTAAGGTCATTTAGGGCAGTGCCCTCTTTACTAGTGGTGGGCAAAATTATTCGCCAGGGACGAATTTGCGACGAATTTCCTCCTTTTGCCACAGGCGAATAAATTCTCCTGCAAATTTTCACTGGCGTCGAAAAGCATGGATATCGACATCAAAAACAATTGGAAGCCGGCATCCTTAGGAAATCAGTTCCTGCTTTTCATATGATAGCTTTTTAAATAAAATGGCAATTAAACATGGCTTACATATGAAAGAGTGGCAAATGTGAATGTTAATAAAGGCAAATTGTTTATTTCAAAATGTTAATGCTACCATCTTGCAGAAGTAAATGTTTCTATTAAATAAGAATTTGCAAGCTATTAAAATCTCCGGAAAAAAATAAATAAAAATAAATGACTCGCCTTGTAAATCAGATTGTCAGATAAAAGGTCATGCTGAATCACATTAGATTTAAGCTACTCATACTACAAGAAGTCCTGAAAATCGTTGAGAAATACAGTTTTTAAAGTCAAAATGGATAGGTAACATCTACTGCTATATATACAGGTATGGGATCTGTTATACAGAAACCTGTGATTCAGAAAGCTCCAAATTATGGAAAGGCTGTCTACCATAGACTCCATTATAATCAAATAATTCAAGTTTTTTAAAAATTATTTCCTTTTTTTCTATTATAATAAAACCGTAGCTTGTACTTGATCCAAACTAAGATATAATTAATCCTTATTGGAAGCAAAACCAGCCTATTGGGTTTATTTAATGTTTACTTGATTTTCTAGTAGACTTAAAGTATGAAGATCCAAAATACGAAAAGATCCATTATCTAGAAAACCACAGGTACCAAGCAGTCTAGATAGCAGGTCCCATACCTGTACCATATATATTTTTTGGATCCTGGATTCGGTGGAGTTTTTTGGATAATGTATTTCAGATCTCATACTTGTACTATTACTGTACTGTATAATGTGCAGCACCACATATGCATCATTACTATATATATATAAAGATTTGCATGCCTACATAAACACATAATTTCAATGTCCAGACACAGAACTTATTTGTAGAGAATAAGTGCACCTGAACATGCTTAGAAACACAGTAAATGAGTTTGAAGTAAAAGACATGTCCATCAAGTTGAACTGGTTTGGCTAAGTGAAAAGGACATACCTTCTAGTTTATCTAGAGCAGGGGCCCCCAACCTTTTTTGGCCCGGTGACCGGTGTAGCGCCAAATAGTTTTTCCAAGAACCGAGGGGTTGGGAGGGGGAGGTTGAGAGGGGGTCCAATTCTGGCGCTCTGGCGTCCAATTCTGGCACACCACCATCCAATTTGGTGCACCGGCTTCCAATTTGACATGCATCGTTAATTCAGCACTAGGCTCACAGCCCAGTTCAGGACTGGCCGTGGCCCAGCGGTTGGGGACCCCTGATTTAGAGGAAGGTGAATAAAAATAAAGTCTCTTCAATTTGCCTTAGAAGGGGAAAAGGTCCCTGACATTTGTACTTTAAGTCACTTTGTATTTTCTCAGCTCTCCATCTCCCTCACATTCACTCCCACAAGGGTCAACTTTTAGCAGCAGCCAGTAAAGCCCCTTACACATTTTTTGGAGAGTGGATGGAAATTGGAGTCATCCGTTGAGAAAAAGCCCAAGCATGTAGACAAAAGGGAATAATTTGGACAGCTCTCCAGTGACAAAAAGAATTTATTTACTTACTTCCCATCAGCCATGTAAGGGCAGGGCCGGATTTACATATCGGGTGCCCCTAGGCCAACTGCTGTTGGTACTCTGCCCTTTATTCACAAATTTTCATCATCAGGGCCTGAGCAACGGGGATTGGGAAATTAAAAAAACTATCATATCTTCTGCGTATGATCACACGCAGTTATTCACTTTTCATAACATTTAGTCAAACTGTTGTTCTCTGGACAAGTAAACTTTTTCCACGCTTCTTATATACTAGCTTCCCTGTGTCAACTCCTTGGGTCCCTCTCCATTCCAGTGCCCTCAAGAGATCTTTCTATCCCCACCTGCCCTGAGCAAACCAATGCTTCTTGTTGGTGCCCCCTTGTTATGCCAGAAAGGAATTTCCATGGTGGACACAGCCTGTACCCATAGAACTGAGTAACTGCACTAACACTTCATCCCTAGCTTTTCTTTAACTATCTGGTACATCTAGTGCACCCTCTAACATATGGGGGGGGGGGAATGTAATTAAAGTTGCAAAGAGAAAAACAATTTGCACCAATAAGAATAAAAATGCACTTCTCGCATTTTGTTGTTACTGTATGTTGTTCCTTAAATTTGTACTGCAAATTTTAATATCGCACTCTTAAGAAGTGATTGAAGGTGTCGTAATCTTTTGGAGCAAACATAACAGTTTCAGTAAGAAGTTTTATTATATTGACTGCGTATTGGCACAAACTATAAAATTTGCAAACAGTCTTCCACTGTTGGCAGTGGTCGCTAAACAGTTTTTGGGTTTGTAAAAGCTATATTAAAAGCAAAATTTGTTTGTCCAAAGGCATAACTTTTCGCACTGCAAATAGTTTTTCCGTTACCGACTTTTATTACATTCCCCACTAGCTAAGCTTATCACCTGTCCTTCCAGGACTGGGCTTCCCTCATCCAGCAGGTGTTCTTCACCAGACCACACTAGGGTTGCCACCTGGCCGGTATTTTACCGGCCTGGCCGGTATTTTTGATGGTTGAGCCCAATGTTTTTAATAGGAAAAAAAGGTAAATATATAGGAAGGCCGGTATTTTTTTCAAGAAAAGGTGGCAACCCTAGACCACACCCACCTACAAACTGACACTTTCCCTTGTTTCTAGACCCTTTTTATACTTTTCTCCCTCTAGTGCAGTGATCCCCAACCAGTGGCTCGCGAGCAACATGTTGCTCTCCAACCCCTTGGATGTTGCTCCCAGTGGCCTCAAATCAGGTGCTTATTTTTGAATTACTGGCTTAGAGGCAAGTTTTAGTTGCATAAAAACAGATGTCCTGCCAAACATTCTCTCCTGTAGGCTGCCAGTCTATATAGGGGCTACCAAAAAGCCAATCAGAGCTCTTATTTGACATCCACATGGACTTTTTAATGCTTGTGTTGCTCTCCAACTCTTTTTTTAAATTTAAATGTGGCTCACGAGCAAAAATGGTTGGGGACCCCGGCTCTAGCGGCTGGGGTAAAAATTAAATTAACTATACAAGTAACAGGACCCTACTGCCCTCTTTTGGCCAAACCTCTACAGTACAATTTCCCAAAAATGATCATTTTAAACCTTGAAGACCCCACATGCATACATAACAGACATTTCACAATTGCATTGCTATACAATAGACTTTTCCATGTTACACAATCTTTAGCCACCTTACAGTACATGCAGACACATGGGTAATATACATACTTCTTTAGATAAAGTCCCAGTCAGAATGAAACTCAGCACCCCAGAGCTGCAACACACAAATGATAACCACTGAGCTACTGTCCCACCCATAAAAAAACTGTCCCTGATAAATCTTTGCATCCATGTACATATTTTCCAAGTGATCTAGACATAAAATATCATGTGTGCTCCTCAGCATCAAATCTTTCATGACACAAAAGTTCTTGATCATGTGTTCTGCCTTTTTATCTGTTTAAGAATTATGCAGTGAATTAAGCAATTTTTTATTCTTTCTGTCCAGTTATGCAGGGGTTAGGAGACCTCCGAGTTTGACTTGGTTCATTAGGAAGTTCACCACACCAGGTTATATATAATCCATATGCCTTTTTCTTTCATGCTCAAGGTCTCCAGAACCCAGTTCCTACGTAGTGAATCCAGTCCCAGCACTTCTTTATATAAAAGCCATCTTTACATCAAGACACTAACCTGTCCACTACTCAAGGCCACCAGAAGCTAACTAAATTAGGTTTGCTGTCTGGCTTCAGGAAAGCTAGGCGTCTGAGTGTTCAGCAGAAGAATACAGACAGAGACTCACGTACAAGACCTTAAATTGAAGTCCAACTGGATTAAAAATCCTCTCTGTTACCATTAACCTCTCTGTGAATATCAATCAGAGAACTTGCAATCAGCATGGGGACTTATTTCACTTGGACTTAGATACGATGGTATTTCCCATAGCTCTTATCTTATGTCATCCATTTGTTGGTAAGTGTTTTTCAGAGAGCTGATAATGTTTTGATTGAAGGGTATCTGCCAATATTAAATAAATGCTTTGTCACTTTTTGCCATTAATCTTATTAACTAAGCTGATGTTCATATAACATCCATTTAATTACTTTGCTGCAGGCGAGTGCGAAAATGTAAATTGGCCACACCAAAGTCTCACTAAATGCATAAAATCCGTCACGAAAACTCTGTAAATAGCATTTGTCAAAAGTAATGTAATGCTGGGGATTCCATCAATCAAATGTTGAAATTGATTTTATGGTTTCCAAAGGTCATCAGTGTCTTCAGTTGCTAATACTTAGCTAAAATGTTGTAAAGTGCTACAAAGGAGATTTGTATCATGTCCTTCTCAGCTGGGTGCCCAGGACAGAAAAGGACATTTATACAATGGTTATGCATTACCAACAAGGAACTAGGGATACTGAGGGATTCAAACTCTAGAATGTGTTTTCCTTGGACAATGCATCTTCCAGCTGAGCCACTAGAGGCTTTCATGTCTGCTTCAGGCCAGTCCTCCTACCTATATTGTATTTTCTGTCTCCTCCCTGGTCTCCTCCCATCTTGTTACCCTCATGTGTTTCCCATTTCCAATTATGTTCCCTTTATAAACCTGTCCCTGACTAATGATCCATTCTTGATCATCAAAGCTCCTAAGCCCGATCCAGCCTTTGACTTCTGTGATTCTTAACCCTTGGTTCCTGTGTTCCCTGCCTTGCTCCTGCTCCCACCTGGTTCCCTGCCTTGCTCCTGCTCCCACCTGGTTCCATGTCTTGCTCCTGCTCCCACCTGGTTCCCGTTACCCATTTTCTTTGGATTCCCTGGATTGACCTTCGGCCTGTTACTCAAGTCTGCTTGGCTTCTGCCTGCCACTGACCTTGCCCGCCATTTGGACATTGCTAGGTCTTTCGCCGCCCTGACCTTCTCAGCCCCAGTTACTGGATTCACTCAGTTTTCTGTCTCTACCCCGGCTTGTATCTGGTTTTTCAGTTTGCACTTCTGTTTATTGTTGTTTTCAGTCTAACCATTAAACTTCCTACCCCTTACTATGACTTCTGATGTTAATCCTGCAGTAAATGTGTGTCATCCGGTTTATCCAGCATATAGACATAAATCTGCTGAACATTCACCAGCATTCAAACATGACACTGAGATATACAAAACAAGGAGTTCAAATGTTATGAATTAAACCATAAACTCCAGGAACTCTTTCCAAGGTTTTTTAATCTGCCCGATCGAGATCTGGCCGACTTTCAGCCAGATATCAATCAGGGAAGTCCGTCAGATGGCACCACACAAGGGCCGATAAGCTGCCGACTCGGTCTGTATGGGGTCCTTAACACAGTGCCGGAACTAGAGGGAGGCAGCTGCCTATGTTGCAAATTGGGATAGCTTAAACCCCCACCAAAAGAAAATATTCAAAAGAATATAAAATGAGCCACAAAAGATTTGGTTACTTTGAACTCTAATTTGCATATAAAAATTCAATAAAATCGAATAAAATATTCACTAGTTTTAAGCGCTATTCGATTTCACGAAAAGAAATTCTAAACTATTTTACGAAAAAAACGTTTGAATGTTCGAAAAAATCGTATGAGTCGAACGATCGAAGCGTTCGATCGTAAGATTGCTATCTGAACATAAAACTTAGAAAAGAAGCCTATGGTGGGGTTCCCATAGGCATCTATTGCAATTCGGTAGGTTCAATCTGGCGAAGTAGGCAGTCGAATAAAATTTTAAAGGGGAAGTACTTCGATCATCGAATGGTCGAAAGATCGAATATTCGATCATTAGATCTATTCGATGCGATTGAATTTTACATATTCGATGATCGAAGTGGCCTAATTTTCATATTCGAAAATTCGATCAAATCGTACGATCGGAATTCGATCGAATTTCGAATCCTTCCCACGAATTTAGTAAATCGGCCCCATAATGTGAAAATCCTTGCAGAAGCCACAATTTTGATCTGATCATTTATAGACGGTTCAAACTTCGATATCGACATGAATGGAACTTGTGTGTGGCTGGCATTGGGCCAGATTCAATTATGTGAGAATAAGTTATCTCATGGTTTATCATTCACAACGAGATTCAGTTCGAGGAGAAAAAATATTTTCTCCATAGAGTTTTCATGTTATACAGGTATGGGACCTATTATCCAGAATGCTCGGGACCTGGGGTAACTTAAGTCTACTAGAAAATTATGTAAATAATAAATAAACCCAATGGGCTGGTTTTGGATTAATTATATCTTAGTTGGGATCAAGTACAAGGTACTGTTTTATTATTACAGAGAAAAAGGAAATCATTTTTAAAAAAATTGGATTATTTCATTATAATGGAGTCTATGGGAGATGGCCATTCCTTAATTCGGAGCTTTCTGGATAGCGGGATAAGGGGTTTTCACACAATAAACCGTTTCCTCACTGAACTGAATCTGGCCCATTGTTTGGCACATTGTTTTGAAATTTTTTTTTTTTTTTGGTTTATCATTTTAGTCCTTTATTTCTTAATAAACAATAAAATGACTAGTGATATTTTGTACATCAGTTTCCAGGTAAAATATATAAATAATTTACCAAGGCCAAATAAAAATCACTGAACATATGAGAGATGCTCTTTATTCATGCCAATGTGCAAAGACTATTAACTGAATATACATGAAAAATATTTTTTTAATGCTAAAGGTGTAATGAAATACTAAATTACAATTGCACATCTTAGAAAAACACACAAAAAAAATCAGATATATTCAAAAGGCTTAGGTTTATCAAGTATATCCGCTAGATTCTATAGAAGACAGGAAATCTTTAAAATAAAATTTCAAAATAACTGCAACAAAAAGCGTCCCAAAAATACTTGAGCTCTAAATGTGAAGTTCACCTGTTATGATATCCTTGTCAGCATTATGAAAACAGCAAACAGCAACAGCTTAAGTAATAGAAACACCAAACAAATGAAAGTTTTTAAAAATATAAAGCAGTGTTGCCCTGCAATGGTAAAACTGGTGTGTTTGCTTCAGAAACACTACTATAGTTTATATAAATAAGCTGCTGTGTAGCCATGGGGGCAGCCATTCAAGCACAGGATACACAGTAGATAACAGATTAGTACTACTATAGTTTATATAAATAAGCTGCTGTGTAGCCATGGGGGCAGCCATTCAAGCACAGGATACACAGTAGATAACAGATAAGTACTACTATAGTTTATATAAATAAGCTGCTGTGTAGCCATGGGGGCAGCCATTCAAGCACAGGATACACAGTAGATAACAGATAAGTGCTACTATAGTTTATATAAACAAGCTGATGTGTAGCCATTAGGGCAGCCATTCAAGCACAGGATACACAGTAGATAACAGATAAGTACTACTATAGTTTATATAAATAAGCTGTTGTGTAGCTATGGGGCAGCCATTCAAGCACAGGATACACAGTAGATAACAGATAAGTACTACTATAGTTTATATAAACTGGCGGCCATTGATTAGTGTCCAGATTCAGATTTGCCCAGTGTTGATAAATGAGCTTTCAATGTGTTCCTATTGGATTCTATGCACAATATAAGACAGAGCTTATAGCCTATAGCAATTATGCTTTATACTTTATGTTTCCATAACTGGCTTCTAACATTCCGTGCCCCCCTCCCGATTCCTTAAACTCATCTGTTATTAATCAAGCAATCAGGGCCTTTATAGATGTGCTTCCTGCGACTCCCAGGATCATTCTAGCTCACAAGCCTGATCCAGCCCATTACTCCGTTGTTCCTGCTTGTTCCTTGCCTGGTTCCTGTTTTGTTCCTTCCTTGATTCCTGGTTCTTGATCTTAGTCCTTTTGCCTAGTCTCTGTGCCCTTGTTCCTGATCCCTCCTGGACAGATTTCAGCTTGTTTTCTGGTATATCCTTTGTCTGCAACCTGTCCCTGACCTCGGCCTGCCTTCTGGACTTTCCTTGTTTGCTGCCTGTCTAGACCTTCCCGCCTGCCTATGACCACTGGCCTGGTAAAAAGACTTGTTATTGTGTTGCCTTACATTATACTGCTACTCAGCGTTCTGCTTCGTCAATAAATCCTCTTTCTTCATGAACATGTCATCATTATAATGCTCCATTCCTGCATTGCCCTCGTTACTCAGAACAAAGGCTCTTACCTGCCAGCCTCACACCTGACATTATACAATTGCTTGGCATTTATTCATTTTTAATTGTTTGCACCAAAGTGATGAAAACTCTCGTGGTCACGGACGGTTGACTCCCTTTCACAACAAGATATAGATGCAAAAAAGAAAGTACTCCCTCTTACAATCCAGGGTTCTGAAGAGAGTGAGCTCGCCAAAGTTAAAGGGCAAGGAAAGTGTAAAATAGAATAAGGGTAGAAATGCTGTATTTTGTATACTAAACATAAACATGAACTTACTGCACCACAAGCCTAATCAAACAAATGATTTATGCTTTCAAAGTTGGCCACAGGGGGCTGTCATCTTGTAACTTTGTTATTTATCTTTGCAAGACCAAGACTGTGCACATGCTCAGTGTGGTCTGGGCTAAGCTTAGGGATCGTCATAAATCATCAAAACAGGGAAACAAATATGGATGCATCGAATCTAGGATTCGGTTTGGGATTCGGCCTTTTTCAGCAGGATTCGGATTCGGCTGAATCCTTCTGCCTGGCTGAACCGAATCCGAATCTCAATTTGCATATGCAAATTAGGGCCTGGGAAGGAAATCACGTGACTTTTTGGCACAAATTAAGGAAGTGAAAAATGTTTTCCCCTTCCCACCCATAATTTGCATATGCAAATTAGGGTTCAGATTCGGTTCGATATTCAGCCGAATCTTTCGGGAAAGATTCAGGGGTTCGGCCGAATCCAAAATAGTGGCTTCGGTACATCCCTAGAAACAAACAAAACTGCGGGAGTTCTGTATGGCTGGAAAGTAAGGAGGGGGCTCCTCCTGCTGTTCATAAGAATGATTGTTTCCCTTAGGGACCGTCTGACAATTCCTAACCACAGCAGTAAATAAAGGGAGAATTCCACTGCATACAGTCAGATTTATTATAAAAAAAAAATTAGACATTTTTTAATTAAAGTATATTGGAGAAAGGTTTCTTTTTCTTTAAAGAAAGTAATACTGGGATTTTTATTTTTATTTTTTATTATTGTTATTTTTTTATTGTTCTTTAAGGAGAAGGAAGGAGGTAAAAAGTTAGCAGTGGATGGTTTGCCCAGAGATCTGTCAGGAAGGGCCCATACCCAAGAAGAGAAATTGCCAATTCAGTCTGAAGAGGCCAAATCAGCAGCTTCATTCTGCCCCATATGGAAATATTGCCTTATTACAAAAACATAAAAAATAAAATATGCTAAAAAGAAATAATTTTCATCCTCCCTATGTTACTGGTCCTTTGAAAATAAAATGTGTTCAAAAAGAACAAAATGCCTAAAACATTATGTCCAAAGCTGTCACCAAACATCACAACATTATGACAGAGAGAGAGATTGCCATTGATTATCTGCCTACCTCCTGTCTGCCTGGAAAACTATAATAGTCCCATTTGATTTGAGTCGTTTGTATATTGAAAACAAGCTAATACTTTCTTGCATTTGTCATTTCCTGACCTTTATTACTTTCATTTGATCTAATGTTGGGTGGCAGTTAGCTCATATGTTGTCACAGGCTCTATGTATGTAGTATGTGGCAGTTGTTAATTTTAAGGCACATTGAATTTGGGATTTCTGACACCTTTAGAAACCACGGATGCTTTGAGAAGCATTTCCTTTCCAAAAATTCCTTCCATAAATCACTCGCTTAAACAAAAATATTATGTGGCTATAAGACCCCTGCAATTCGTGGTTCAAATGTAAATTTAGCTGCAGATTATTTTAATACCA